>CM053597.1:25664081-25674237 GCA_028646575.1 Pseudocheirus occidentalis | reverse complement strand
TCTCTCTCTCTCTCTCTCTCTCTCTCTCTCTCTCTCTCTCTCTCCAGATAAAGATGACTCTTGGAGAAAGGGAGTATCTTGCACAGAATCAATATGGCAGTAAATATCCAAGTTAGGTTTGTAAACTAAGTCCTCTGACTCCAAATCATTCCATGCTACTAAAATCTTGCCATTTTTAGGTGGAAAAACAGAAGTTGATTATGTAAACAGTCACAGTTTCCTGCCACCCACTTCCTTCATAGTCCAGCCTATTGGATCTAGTTAGATATCACTCATTTGTTTGAAATTCAGGGTATCATAGGTGTCAGTCTCTGCCCATCTGTCAATAAATGTCTTGGCTTGATGAAATCTGTTTTGTTTGCCTCTTCTTATCATCTGGGTGTGTGAGTCTGGAATAACAGGATTCACTGATAGGTTATTAAGATCAGAGGTGGAGCACAGAGCATTAGCCTTATATGGACTAAAATGAGATCTGAGGATTCCTTAAATAATTTTTCAACACTGCTCTGGAGAGATAGAAAAACTGCCATTGCCCATCTTTTTCTTAAGAATCCTGGTGATTGATTCCCAAGTGTGGGGGAGGAGGATTTAAATTGTCCCCAAAACTGGCACCTTGGTACTGCTAATAGCACCAATTTAGAGGGGCTGGGATCCCTTCTCTGCAGTCCCATTGACCAGATGACAAAGTCAGTTTTAAGGAAGTCGCCATTAAAAATGAAGTTTGCCAGGTCATTCTGATTTCTCAGGTCTACTGGAAACTGGCTAGTCTCTGAAGAGATGCTGTCTGGAATGGCTTAAGAGCAAAGGCATTTGGAGAAAGATAATAGCTCCAAGGCTTCTCTTCAAATCTACAAACAGAAAACCCATTAAATGAATAGCCAGTGGAAAATATCAAAACAGACGTGCAGAATCTCTCATCTTTAAAGTAGACAGTGGGTTTTTTATTTCCAAAATAATACGTATGCATTCAGAACCAACAGTAAACCCTTAAGGATGTTATGGTCTTTCACTGTTAGGAATGATCCCTTCATCTCTTCTCCATTCCATTTAAATATGTTTTTAAAGTCTCTAATAGTTTCTAGACACAGTCATCCAACAGGTTAGTCAGACGAAATTCCAAAATCACAGAATCCAAGAATTTGAGAGCTGGCAGGAACCTCAGATGCCATCTACAGTAATCTAACTCAGACGCTAAAGGAAAAACCAGTCTAACAAAAATGTGGTCACCCAGCCTCTTCTCAAAGACTCCAAAGAGGGGAAACATTTCTTGAGACATCCTACTAGACACTACTAGATGGTTTAAATTGTAAGAATTAGCGGCACTACCCTGAAACTGCACGTACTAATTGATATTGGTTTAGCACTATCTAAAAGCTAAAGTGCTTTGTATCTCTTTATCATTCTTGCAATTCAGAGTGAGAATGTTAGAATAGTAATTATTATAACAAGTTTATACACATGGAACCTGAGGATCAAGGAGGCTAATTGGCTTACCAAGGGCCACATAAATAAATGATAGAGGCAAGACTTAAACCCAAGTACTCTTAATCAAAATCTAATACTCTACATAGAGATTCCCTTATGTGTATGCTCATATTCTTTTTTAAAATATTGTATTGATAGCCTTTGTTTTTATACCCCCCTCATATCTTGTAGTATTCCTTTCCCCTCCCCCCTGCAGAGTTATCACTTCTAGGAAGGAATATGTATTTATGCCCACATTTATTTCCTTGGTGCCTGATATTTCCAGTCAAGACCCTGAAGGCAGCTCAATTTATTCCTCCTTAAATCAAGCAGTCCATTCAGGCTGTGTCAGGGAGACAGTATATTCATAGGGATCCATTCAGGTAGCACTGCTAGGGTAAACTCATTTCAACCAATATAGGATATATACCATATATTCATAAAAGACAACTTGCCCTGCAGAAACAAATTGGATTTCATTCCAGGTTGTCTATTTTCAATCTGTTCTTGCTCCAAAACTAATATTCTGCTTTTTAGTAACACATTTTCACTTAGGTTGGAGTCTTCTCTTCTTTTCCCAAGATGGGCACATTTAATTGAGCCAGGAATTATTTTCAGAAACCAATGAGCAGCCTCAGGCCACACAATCATGGGTTATCTGAGTTACCCACATATCAGTTGAGCTCTGGCTTCTGAAAAAAAGAGAGTTAAGTATACTTTGGGAGGGGGTAATTCATCACAAAATTCTGCTGTCTCTGGTTCATGCCACCCCAAAATTCTCAGTACCCCCTCAAGTAATCAGGTTAACACATCAAATACATGTCATGGTTTTTCTTAACACACACACACAAATACTTGAGTCCATTGACCTTTAGTCAACCTTCCCATCTATTAGGTCCCACCTTCCCTAGGGACCTTTAGAGCATACACAATTTACCCTATCAACAAAGAACAAAGGAATAGGTTGAAGCTATCCTTAATATATGTGGTTCTCTGAGGTCGGGCAAGGCCCGTGGGTTTGCTCCGCCTGGAGCAATGGCCCTGTTAGTTTTAATTACAGGACCTGAGAATATTTATCCTATGGCAGAGAAAATGTGAGGATACATGATAGTTCTAAAAGGGCTTCTTACTTTTATTTCATCACAGGAATCATATTCAAAGTCATAGACCAGACCAGAACAAAGGAGAAGGAGCAATAGAAGAATTTAAAAGAAATTTTTAAAAGTAGGAATTGTGAAGATAATTGGGTAAGCTTTGAATTTTTTTTTTTGGAGAGGACAGAGATTACAATTGGAGAAAGCAAATTTTGGAAGGGGTGGCTAAGTGGCACAGTGAACACAGCACTGGGCCTGGAGTCAGAAACCCAGTTCAAGTGTTTCCTCAGACACTTGCTAGTAGTATAACTCAGAAAAAGTTGCTTAAACCCTGCCTAAAACCAGAAAAAGAAATGGCAAACCGTTTGTTTCACAGATAGTACACGACACATTGGAGTTTGGGGACTCCAGACTCTAACAGGTTCACTCTTGATTTGGTCAGACAGGTGGACACCTTTGGAGGAGTTAATAATCAGCTTTCTTCTAATCTAGTCTTTGTAGAGGAAGTTGCTGATAACGGGACCATCAACTCTTACAGAAATCCCTAACAATCCTTCTCACAGAGGCCAGCAAGAAGAGGAAGCAACTACCCCTGTATCTCAATGGGGTCAATAGAGACAGGGACAGCTTGTGCACTTCCCTAAATCTCCTCAAGCCTTGATGGGAGCTGATCAAAGAACACACAGATTCTCCTATGGGCTCCCCATGGTTTCCCCACTCCCTGACCAGTGACCACTTGCTTTATAGGGCAACAGACAAAGAAGGCTTATTGCCATCACTAAGCTCATAGATTAACTTTAGCAATATCGTTATTCTGTGCAAGCATAGTAAATATTGTGTTCACCCCGTATCTCATGGTGCAGTCTCAGTAGGTCTGCCCATCACTATGATTATAGGAATTACCACCTAGAATCCTTGGGCCTATTCTGGGAGTTATTATCTAGCACCTAGAAACTCGATATTGCCATGGCCATGGATCCTGAGAAACTCAACTCTAAAAAGTATAACAAAATCTTCTTTACATACACCACTCCAATATATTTGCCAAGGAAAACCCAGGGACAGTTCATCCATTGTGTGACAGAGTCAGACACAATTGAACAACAATTCAGACAACAACAACAACAACAATTTTTGGAAGCCTTTAGCAGTCAAAAAAGGAGAGTAAGATGGGAAAAGGGAAGAACTAGAGCTGATGGAGAAAAATTCAAGGATAATGTTCTTCAACAGAGAGATTTAGAGAGAAGTGGAATGAGTGTGAAGAGAAGAAAATGGAGAGGTCAAAGAGGAAAAAGAGAAACGCAAATAAAAACTTAATTAAAATAGTAGTTGGTTGGGTTTTTTGTTCATTTTTTTAAGAAGACACATAGGCTAAGTTGGTAAGAAAAGGCATGAAGTCAGTAATCAAAGGAAAAATTATTTAAATGTAGCTGTCAAGGTGCTAATGAGGAAAGATAGAGAAAGACTGCTCCAAAATTCAAGTTCCACACTAGCAGTTAGGCAAAGCCTCTCTCCAGGAAGGTTACTAGCCAGAATGACAAAGACTAAGGAGCTTACTTCCAGCAAGCATGCAGAGAAGGCAGAAATTTGTAGAGCCATGTTTAGAATGTATAAATGTTTATATCTTCAGCACAGCAACTCATTTTTATCTGTGCTCATAATGTATGTGCCTCATGGAACACCTTCCTATTCCTTAAGGTATAAGGGACAAGGAAGTGTTTCATAAAATAAACAATATAGAAGAAGGCTTTAGTGTGAAAATAAATCAGAAAAATTACTTGATAAGGTACAGGGAAATCTTGATCTCTATCAGGAGATTGAGAGTTAGAAGAATGTAATATATAGGAGCAAGGGAAAAAAAGAAGTTGTGCTCAACTTTAGAACTAGGTAACAGATGAGAGATTACCCAAAGGTGAGAAAGTCGGAGGCCCTAAGGCATTAGTTTTTCCTTGAATTAATAATGATGTGGACCTATAGAAGTACAATGTTGGTAGGAAACCATCAAAAATATTCAAAGGAAGAAAAGGAAGGCAGTAGGCTAACTCCATAATGATTAAATAAGAATATAGTATAGTTATGAAATTTGAAGATGAAAAACAAAGGAGAGAAGAAAACAAGTCTTTATTAAGCACCAGCCATGTGGCAGGCTCTGTACTAAATGCTTTACAAATTTTTTTTTCCTTTTATCTTCATAATAACCTTGGGAGGTGCGTGCTATTACTATTCCCATGTTGCAACTGAAGAAGCTGAAGAAGACTGAGGTAAAGTCACTTTCTAGAGTCACAGAGATATAAGTGTTTGAGATCTGATCTGAACTCAAATCTTCCTAACTAGAGGTTTAATGGTCTACCTACTGTGCCACCTTTCATCGAAGACAAGAAGAATATTTCCCACATGGAGTCAAAATCCAAAGATCATGATAGTCTAGAAGATAGGGCAAAATCTAATAAGACAACAACTGATTCACAAGACGGACTTTAGATTTGACTCTCACCTAAGGTTCTGTGTGAGACAAATGTCAGGGGTATAAACTGGAGAGACTTTGTGAGAGAGAGATATTGACAACACCCATGGTGGTTATGAATATGCCGGTATAGTTTTGAATCATAAAATGTAGCAAACTCTCCACATGGAAAGCAGAACCAAGGTCTTTATTCAGAAACCACAAGACTGAGTCCCAAAACCAGAAGGACAAGTCCCAAAACCAGAAAGCCAAAGTCATTATAATGGTCACAAAGTTGATACACATAATTAATGCAGTGGACACCCACATTCCCAAGCCTTCACAAACAGAATAGGCTCTCTCAAGCAGGGATGCCTCTAAGACTCACAACAATTCCTCAGTCTGGTCCTTGGAAGTTCTCAGTAGAAGCTGCAGAAGGAGGATCTCAGTGAAAGGTGCCATCTCCAGGTGGTGCCTGAGAGAAAGTCTGAAAGTCCTCCTGGTTCTCTTCCATATATACAGTATAGCTCCTCCCTGTTCTGCCCTTTCCTGTTAAGGTGTTAACTTCTCCCAAGGAGTTAACTAGAATGAAGGAGCTAAGTGCCTTTACTAGGTGTCAATAGAAAGGGGTATGGAAGATCTTCTGATTTCATTAGCATCACAGAGACCACACCCAAAAAAATACCTAGACCTGCCATATCAGGAACTAGAGCCCAACTGACACTGGATTGCCCTGGATTGATTGGCTTTCCTATAACCTGATTCTGTTGCTGTTATTAATTCACCCTACCCAGAGAGATCAAGGAATTGCTATGATTTTTCCTGGGATTCCCTGCAAATGTAATGTTAGAAGGAAAGTGCTAACAGAATATCAGACCTGTAAAGGAATTCAGAAACTGTGTAACCTAAACTAGACTTGAATTTGACTCTTTGGAACCTTCATCTATAACTCCTTTTCTCTTTTTCCTCTTTGAGCTCTCCATTTTCTTCTCTTCACACTCATTCCATTTCTCTCTAAATCTTTCTATTTAACCCATTACTGTGGGGACCAAAGCCTCTAGTTAATTTCTGAAAGTTACTCCTGACTGAATAAACTGAAATAATCAAAGACCTAAAACTAAAAAAAAAAATCTGTTACTAAAAAGATAATATTAGCATAAAATAAGAATATATTGAAAACAGACAGATTGGAATCAGCTTCACAATTTTGCCAGTCAAGAAAGGCATAGATATTCATTTATATTTGATTGGTTAAACAATTCATTGGACTACAAGCTAAATATAAGTCAACAGTGTTGCATGATGGGGCAGCTAGGTGGTTCAGTGGATGGAGCACTACACCTAAAGTGAAGAAGCTCATTTTCCTTAAATCTGATCTCAAACACTTAGTAGTTATGTGACCCTGGGCAAGTCACATAAGCCTTTTGCCTTAGTTCTTCAAGCTGGACAAGGAAACCACTCCAGTATCTTTGCCAAAAAAAATACCCAGAATGGCATCACTAAGAGTTGGACACGTTTGAAATGACTGAATAGCAACAAAAACAAATTGTATGATAGCCAGAAAAACTAATGAAATCTCTGATTACAGTAGGACACACATAGTGAGACCAGGTATAGGAAAATGACAGTACCATTATACTGCCTTGGTCAGACTCAGTCTAATATAGTTTCTTCAGCTCTTAGAGGCACTTCAGGGGATTGGGAGTTAAAAGAGTGTCATACACAATAGGAAGGGGAAAAAAGAAGTTGTACTCAACATTACAGCTTAGTTACAGATAAGACATTGCCCAGAGCTGAAAGAGTTCCAGAGAAGAAATGCAACCTTCTACCTCAAACCTATCAGATTACCAAAGACTACAAAGGAAAAAAGAGCTAGTTGTTGGAATGGCTATGGGGAGACAAGTATGTTAACATTGTGTGATGTTGTAATGGTGATGGTGATGCTGAGAATTAGCTCAATAATTCTGGAAACTAGTTGGCAGCTATACTTCAAAAGTTGCCCAGCTGGAAAAACCCTGAGAAGACTCGTAGGATTGCCCCTTAAAGAGTTCACTAAAGCTTAAGGTATGATGGATAAATTCCAATCACCCATTCCTCCACAGTAGAGAATCTTGGTCCTTATTACTATGCTGGGCTAGATCTCCCTCATCAATGAGTCAATTATTGGCTATGTTTTGACTTTTTCTTGACTTAAATAAAATGTCTGTCTGATTTCTTTCAGTAGAATTGATAGTTTTATTCCAGTCCTTGAAAGTTATGTGGGAGAGGTTTTGCACTGACTTTGATTGGTTCCAGTGGACCAAGCAAGGAGTTATAGCTGAAGGTTTCAAAGAGTCAAATTCAAGTCTAGTTTAGGTTACAGTTTCTGAGTTCCTTTACCGGTCTGATATTCTGTTAGCACTTTCCTTCTACCATCACATTTGCAGGGAATCCCAGGAAAAATCATAGCAATTCCTTGGTCTCTCTGGGTAGGGTAAATTTATAACAGCAATAGAATCAGGTTATAGGAAAATCAATCAATCAACAAGTATTTATTAAGCTCCTATCATATCCCCAGTACTCTGATCTTGTGGGGGATATAATTACAAAGAATAAAACAAACTTTAAATACAAGGAGCTTAAATTCAAATGGTAGAAGCAAGTACATATAAAAATATTTAGTAAAAATATAGTTATTATATACAAAGCAGTTAAATATAAAATAACTAAAAGGGGATAGTATTAATTGTGAAAATGAGGATAATAAAAGCTTGATCCATAAGTCATTCACTTTGTCCGGATGGGTACCATGATAAATTCCAATCACCCATTCCTCCACAGTAGAGAATCTTGGTCCTTATTACCATGCTGGGCTAGATCTCCCTCATATACAGTCTCGTCTCTAGCAAGGCACAGCAAATATATGTGAAGAGCATTGGGTCCTCTCTCTGATTTGCAAATCATAAGGCGGTATATAAATGCTACTTATTATTACTAGTATTTATTTCTATTATGATAAAAAATATAACTACTACTACAACTACTGCTGCTACTGCTGCTGCTGCTGATGATGATGATAATGATGATGGTGATGCTTCAACTTCTTCTATAACTACTTCTACCCTCTTATGCCCAAAGGGGAAATGAAGAACCCATTATGTACTTCATACATGAGTCCTAAATATTTAATAAATTCAAGTTTGAAAAACCCTTTGTGTCCTTGGGCAAAAGGTTTCCGTGAGCTCAGAATATTCTGGCATTAAGATAAAAAAATAGACATTAAGTAAAACAAAGGTCACTTGACTCTTTTGCTAAAACACACACACACACACACATACTAATACTCAGATTTCTGATATGTTTTTTCTATTGTCCCAATTCCTATAATTTCAAGAGTTGTCATTCATCCCCCAAGGCTCTTTCAAAATAATTGAAATCCCTAATGGAAGTAGCCAATGCTAGGCTCTTATCTATTGACCCATCCTCAAACGTAAAGGACCTTGGTCTGACAAGCAACCTCCAAATCATCTTCTTCACTGAGAACCAGTGAAGCATTGCATTGCCAAGGGGTGGGCAGAGGCAGAAAACGAGATTGAAATAATGAGCCTGGAATCTTACAGGAAAAGTCCTAGTTGACCATTCAGCCAGACACAGACACATTTTCCCTCCAAACCCATCTTTTGGGGAATAAAGTGGACAGAAACTAGAAGCCATGCCAAATAAAAAATTAAATAATACTTACAAGGAACCACACTGACTACACAGGGACATTCAACTCAATTTATGGTAGTTAAATAGCAGCAGAGCTGTTGTCTTGGTTATTTGAAAGGGGTGTTTACCCTTGGGGAGTTATTGTTATCATGATCAACAGTCCATGACAGCTAATGACTTGGGACCTTCTTCCCATAGGGCATCTGTTTTGGAGTCAGAAAACCTGCTTTTATATCCCACCATTGCTTCTTATTAGTTAAATAAACATGGAGAAGATATTTCCTGTCTCTGGATTTCAGTTTCTTAATTTATAAAATGGGAAGATTGGACTGAAAGTCCAATTGGACTAAAGTCATTTTCAATTAGCTATCTCATTGTTCAATATTTGGGTTTCAAAGTGGCCCATGATCTGAAGCCATTCTCTCCATACGACTACTGACTTTGAATTTCCAATGCTCATTTCCTAATGGGATTTATGAGATACAAGGCCATGGATATCTTTCCTCATAAACAAAACTTCATCTCCCGTCTTTGTGCCTTTGTACTGATCATGCCATGTGTCTAGAATGGATTACTGCTTAACCTCTGCCTCATAGCATCTATCTCAAAGCCAGTTGGCACAGTGGATACAGTGACAGTCATGAAGTCAGGAAGATCTGAGTTCAAATCCAGATTCAGATACTTACTAGCTCTGTGACCTTGGGCAAGTCACTTAACCATCCATTTCCTCATCTGGAAAACGAGCAGGAAAAGGAAATGTCAAACCACTTCAGTGGTTTTTGCCAAGAAAACCTCAAATGGGTTAACAAGGTCAAACACATCTAAACAACTTCTTTTAATATTCAACTCAAGCACTACCTTCTTCATGAAGCCTTTCCTGATCCTCCCTCATGCCAAGGACTAGTGCCTTCTCTAGTGCCTTTGTATACTTTATATATAGCTACCATTATTCACTTCATATTTCAGTCTATATATCTCTATATGTACTTGCTGCCTCTTTTATTATAAGTTCCTTGAAAGTAGAGGTTGTTCTATTCTTTCCAATTTATATCCTAAGTACTTAGCACAGTGCCTGGCTTGTAAAGTTACTTAATAAATACTTGCTAATTTATTGATTCCTTCATTCACTGGGCTTATCAGGACAAGCTAATGCCATTGCTGTTTCTACCATTGTTATTTCAGGCTCACTATGTTCTTTGCTATCAATTGAAATAACTTTGGTGTTTTTTGTTATCTTTGTTGCTGATTAATGTAAAAGTATAGTTTTAAACAGATGATGCTTTACAGAAAGAGATTGCTGCTTCAGTGAGATATGAATCCAATGACTGCAAAATATTCTTGGACATTTCAAAATAAGGTGACATTTTTTCACACACAAAAGTCACACATAAACACACACATACACTTTAAATTTTGGTCAAGTTCACCTACTGGAGCGTCTGGTAACAATATTCTCATGGACATT
>CM053597.1:25544229-25649536 GCA_028646575.1 Pseudocheirus occidentalis | reverse complement strand
ATCCTGTTCATAGCCTGTAGGTATTTGTTTGCTTGTTATCTCACACCATTAGATTGTAAGCTCCTTGAGGGCGAGGACTGTCTTTTGCCCCTTTTGGTATCCCTAACACTTAGCATAGTGACTGACATATAGTAGGAACTTAATAAGTGTTTATTAACTGACAGAAAAGATCAATTGCCTAAATATGAGGATGGGGCTTTGGCTAGATAGCAGTTCATTTGAAAGGGATTGGGGGGGGGGGATATAGCAGATGATTAGCTCAATATGAGTCAAAGGTGTGTCATGGCAGTTCAAATAGTTACCATTATTTTTTTTTACTTCATTGAGTGATACAACATCCACAAAATGGATAGAGATAATCCCATAGGCCCTGTGATTGAAGTTTGACTAGAGAAAATTAACTGTGTGGTAACGAGAATGAAGAATATGATAAAGAAGGAAAAGTTAAAGAAGCCTAGAGTTCTTAACTCAGATAAGAAAAGCATTAAATATCGGGAACAAGACGTTGATTTTGTGTTCAGGAACGTAGACATGGAATGACATGAGCAAAAAGCACCAAGGTGGGAAAGTAGAAGACATTCTCAGTAAAGAGGAAGTAGGCCATTTAGGCTAGATCTTAGCACACAAGGAGGAGGTGATAAGGCTGGAAAGGAAAGCTGGAGATTTTCTAACTGTAATCCCTTGTCTGGACAGTAGTTGGATTAGATGGTCAGAGATATGAGATGATCTATAATTTAATGAGAATAAGTGGTGAAGAGTGACAAACAGTGAGTACAGAACAACCATTTAGGAAGTTTGACTATAAAAGGAAAAACAGTAAACAAAGAGGACTGTAAGAATATTTTTACAGTAAGAGATTTTTCAAGATAAGGGAGAACTTTTAAAAAAAGGATAAGGAATGATTGCAGGAGGAGATACTCAAATTTTAAAGAGATGATGATATGATAGAAGGGGGGGCAAGTTCCTAGAAAGGAGAAAAGGAAATGGAGTTAAGGCCAAGGAGGGATATGTCTTCTCTTGTGGAAAAAAAAGGTAAAGATGAAAATGTGAACGTACCAAGGTAGAAAAGAAGGATGAAGAGGCACTGTAGCATTTGTCCAAGAAACAGGGGTGAAGTTCTACTTTTGTTTCCTTGTACAAGTCATTTCTCTTCCTTTGGGCCCATTAGCTCATATGTAAAGTAAGGGGAATAAAAGGCTTCAGATGTCCTTTCTGACCCTAGCTCTATGATCTTATGAAATTTGTATTTGACATCCTTGATCTTTTCAAGAAAGTAGAAGGTTTGAAAGCATTTGTTTTTCATATTTCTATGAAAAATGAAATCAGTATAGAAAGAATACATATATATATATATATATATGATACACTTGCTATGGTTCCTGTGTTATTTTATTTTATTCATGCCTAATTTCCTTTGAATATAATTCCATTTTTAGAAAGTCCTGGTACATGCTAGGATTTGTATGAAGAAAGACTTCGGCACCTGTACTAACAGAGAAGCCTGTAATGT
This sequence comes from Pseudocheirus occidentalis, assembly GCA_028646575.1. NCBI lineage: Eukaryota > Metazoa > Chordata > Mammalia > Diprotodontia > Pseudocheiridae > Pseudocheirus > Pseudocheirus occidentalis. The sequence continues at coordinate 25,648,026 of CM053597.1, read as the reverse complement.
CATTTTTCATATGAGCTATTAAAGGGTACTGCAAGAAGAAAACTAGCCAACTCTCAAAACAAAGAGTAAAAAGAAAATTAAAAGGTCTGCGAACAATATAATCCCTGGAGATAAAATTGGCATTATTTCCCCAAAATTTCCCCTCTCTCTCTTACTCTTTAAAAACACCACCTTTCTTACTTTCATAGAATGACATTCATGATCCTAAGAATGTCTCCTATTTACCTTTCTCTTTTATCTTTAATTAACAGGCTTTGTTTCTTTTCAAACACATTGCATGCTATGTATTGTTAGAAATACATTTTGAAAAGGGATTATAGTCCATATTCAACATCAAGTCTCTTGAGCACTCAGAATATGAGAAGAGTAACTAAGCCTTGGAGCAAAATCTGAAGCCAAGGGCTTATATGAAAACCATGAAATTTTGGCCTCATTTCCCAAAAAGCTTACTGAAGAATTCAATGTTTTATAACTAAACTAGAATCAAATGGGAGTAGTGGGACCTTCTTGGCCTCAAAATGATTATAAGGCAAAGTTGCCTACTTCACCACCTATGCACAACTATTGGTCAAAGGTTATCCCTAGTATCACTCTGGGTGCCTTAATTAACAAATAGAGATGTACTCTATGGCCTGCTTAGAGAGGTAGTAGATTTCCCTTTCCTTGGAGGTTTTCAAGCAAAGGCTAGATGATTCTTAAAGGTACATTATAGTAAAGACTCCTTTTTTGAGTGGGTTGGATACTGACATCATTTCCAGCTCTCAGATTGTGAGATTCAATGATAATCCTTACCATTGGTGTAACCTCAGGTTCCTGGTCATTCATGGAAACTAAGTACTGCCTTTTGTCAATAAAATTCTAGAGATTTTGGAAGTCTAATGTGCGCTGGAGGCAGCATAGATAAAGCATTGGATTTGGAATCAGCAATATCTTGGTTCCAATCTCACCTCAGATACTTCCTAGCAATGTAACTGCATGGCCAAATCCTTTAACCTCTGTGTGTCACAATTTCTTCATGTATAAATTGATGGAGCTGTGCCCATGATAAGCTCAGAGACCCTTTCCATCTATGATCTGTAACCTTTCCATATGCATGGAGTATAGTTCTTTATATAGACCTAGCAATTTCCTTTAACAAATCTATGTTCCGGAGATAGGATTTTAGTGCCACACATCAATCCCCTCTGTCTCCAGTCTTTAAAAAGAAAGCTGTGACTTTTCTAATATTCTCCCAACCCAATCTTTTATCTCCTTTGTAAGCCAACTTTTAATACTTTTCAGATCTGTTGTTATTTTCTCTTCAATTGACGTGAATTGTCTATGCCCTCTGGATCTTGTTAAAATGTCTTTGAAGGTATTGTAGCCAGAATATGTATTACCCTATGGTCAACATGGTATAGGCCAAATCACTCGAACAGAGATAGTATCTTATGGTCTAAATCATATTGGACAAGAATCTGTAATTAGCACAAAACATTCAGGATACAAATCAGTACACATTTTAAATCCATATTTGGACAACCGATCTGTGGTCTCATTATGTATTGGCGTTTATATTTTAATTCTTTTCATGCAGAATAAGAATTCTGTAGGAATTCTTTTTCCAAACATTCCTCCTGCTGTTGAAAACATCACAAGGTTAATGACTTTAGAGCCATCCATGTTTCCTCTTCTCTCCATCTTCCTCCTTCATTATCACCCTTGTATCAAACAATTGTCAAATCTCTCCCAGAATCTCTTACATATTACCCACTTCTCTCCACTTACATAATCATCACTCCTCTTGTTCATACCCTCATCTCCATTTGCCCAGAATATTATGTCATCTCTGACTACAGTCTCTCCCCTCTTCAATATATGTTAGGGGTAGTTAAGTGGGATCATAAATAGACTGTTGGATTTGGAAACAAAACTAACAAAGCTCAAATTCTGCCTCAGACACTTACCTGTGTGATCTTAAGCAAGTCATTTGCCTTTCTAATCTGTTTCTTCATCTATAAATTGGGCTTTCTTCATAGGGTTATAATGAAGAATAAAAGAGATAATAGTTCAATTACTTTGAAAATATTGAAACACTATATAAATTATAAATATTTACTATTATTCTAAGAATTATTACTCAACACTCCTCTTTTTAGTGAAAATCTCTTTGAGTATTAAGAGAAGATACTGTAACTGACTGGGCCCAACTTGGACCTTACAACACAATATCAGACAAAGAAAACAATTCTAGACTAAGAAACCAAAAACTGGTAGCAGCCCTGATTGTTTTGTGTTATTCTGGAAATGGCAATAAGTCGTAGGTTTCATTCTGCTCATCTCTGAAAAAAATGGACCATGAAGATAAACCAACTGAACGATGAACACTATGGCCCCTTTCTCTGCAAGAATTTCATTCTATTAATTCTACCACAATGCCTGGCATATAATGGGTTCTTAGTAGATGTCAGTTTCAAGGTCAGTTTTTCTTTGGAACAACACAAACTGATTGATCTTTACTTAAATTTACCCTCATATTCACAGTAAATTTAAGGGTCTTTTTGAAACAAACAAGATCTTTATAATGAGTTAAAGATCAGACATAGAGGTGGAAGATAACTCATAGATCTTCTAGTCCAAACCCCTTCATTTTACAAATGAAGAAAGAAAGATAGATGGATAGAGATAGAGATAGAGATATAGGCATAGATATAGATATAGATGATATAGATATAGGCATAGATATAGATATAGGCATAGATATAGATATAGATATAAGCATAGATATAGATATAGGCATAGATATTGATATACGCATAGATATTGATATAGGCATAGATATCCATATAGGCATAGATATCGATACAGGCATAGATGTAGATATAGATATAGGCATAGGCATAAGCATAGATATAGGTATAGATATAGATATAGGCATAGGCATAGACATTGATATTGATATAGATGATATAGATATAGGTATAGATATTTATATAGAGATAGAGAGAAATATAGAGAAATGAGATGACTCACCTGAGGTCATAGCAGCAGAGACAGGACTCATGTCCTCTCTCTCTCTCTCTCTCTCTAGACTGAGTGTTCATTCCACCATAATCAATCACACTGCCTCCTTCAGCCAGATGAGTAAAGAGGCAGCCTGGAGAGAACCCTAGTTTTTGAGCCATTGGCTCTGGGTTCAAAGTCTTTCTCTGACACTTGCTACATTAAGTGACCTCAAACAAGTCACTTTCCCCTGAGCTGCCTTCAGGGGCCTTCAGATGCCTCATCTGTAAAATAGGGGGGTTGGACTATATAATCTCTGAAGTCCCTTCTGCCTCAAAATCTATGACTCTGTTGTTCCATGATCCCAAGTAACATTGATGAATAGACTAGATTCTTTATTAACAGTTTGTAAACTAAGAGAGGAGGGATATAACTATGCCTAAAGCTGGTCCCATCATATTCTCCATTCCCCATCAAATCCTTGGAAAACCAGTTTTGACATCTGACAAATTTAAGAAAAAGGTGGGACTGCCTTCAATGATGCCAGCCCTCTCTTCCGTTTTTCACTGTGGCTTCAAGGCAGGTCCCAAATCCAGAGATCCAAAATTACTCTATGTGTCAATTGCAGAGGGAAACCTTGTTAAGGTACCCAGCAACAGAAGGAATAAAAATAGTAGCTTGATTCTCTCTCTCTCCCTATATGTCAGTACACACTGCCGCACCAATCATTTTGTTTTATTATTATTTAAGGTGAAAGTAAATGTTATAGATAAGCAAATATAGATGAGGAAATACTGCAGCTAGTTCAAGGTATGCAATAGGTCATAGACCAAGCTGATGTTTTCAGATAGAGCAGCCTTCTCTAACCAGTCACATTGCTTCTATGGAATTGTAGAACTGTTCCCAGCAAATAAATTCAATTTTACAACATGGTATAGAACAGAGGGGCAGGCATTAAGCACAGTGTTTATCAAAATAGTGGTGATCTTGCCTCACTTGTTTAAAACCACACAAATAACAGAGGCCTGTTTCTCATATGAAAACACACTTGGCTAATTGAGTTCTGGGATGCTCTCCTATTGCCTGAGCGTTAAGTTTCTTTTGTTTCTCTAACCTGAACCATATGATTACGTGTTCTAACATTAGAATGATTGTTCTACTTCTTTTGTATTTTGTCAAAGAGAACCAGTTAAAAATACTTTTACAATATTAATCTTCCTAAGTTTAAGAGATCCAAAGAGACTAAAATAAACATCCAGCCCTGTGACTGTGTAGGAAATAATGCCATATATCTTTGATATTTAACTCATAAAATTCTCATAAAATGCTATTATGCAAAATAAATTTTACACTGTAAATTATTTGTTAGCAAGTGTCATTTTTCAATTTCACTTCCAAATTATTCCAAATGAATTCGTTTTCTATACGTGTATATATGTGTGTATACACATGGATATATATACACCTATGTATATGTGTATACATGTGTGTATGTTATATGTATATATGTTTCGTGTGTGCATTTAGTGTGTGTGTGTGTGTGTATAGCTGTCAGAGTGAAATTTTGCCTCCTGAAACAGAGATAAGCTTTTAAAAAGAAAGAAAACACCGACTGGCCAAAGGAGTGTGGGTCAGCCCCAGCCACTGCATTACAAGGCTCCATTCCATGTTCTGGCACATTCCTGTGGATAAATCAAAACTGTGTGATTGATACAGAATCACTAAAGTGGGGTCATTTGGCTGGTCCTTTCAGCTTTGTGACCATATGGGAGAAAAAATCAAGCCAGGAAGATCTTTCTTAAAATAAAATTAAGAATATCAGTATCTTGAAAAAGGCTGTAGTCAAATAGAACCAGATTTGGGACTTGCTTGGCACAGCTGTACAAGGTCATGGCCTCCTTGAAAAGCAAGGAAAGTTATGATTCAGTGTTACCAATAATGTGCAACTGATTAAAATGAAATTATTGGATTCTAAGTATGGTATGCATCATGGTGACATTTTCCATTAATCTTTTTTTGGCTTTGAAATTAAACTAAGAAGGAGTCTTCTGATGTGAGATAACCAAGCTGACACCCCATTTAGCATGAAGACAAACATATTGCTATCGTTAATAGAACATAAGCACTAATGCCAATCAGATAGAGGTTTCTTTTTATGTAACTGATGGATGGATATTCACATGAAAAGGAGGTAAAGTGAGCAGAGAAAGGTATAAATATAAAACAGAAACCTACCTTGCCCCTCCCTTTTTAAGGAATAAGGTCGATATAAAGCCCATATTGGAGGATACTGAACTATAAAGTTGGTGTGAAACAATGGGAAGAATATGCAGGATTTAGAGGGAAAGGACCTGGAATTAAATCCCAACTCTACTGTTTATTGACTGTTATGACCCCAAGCAAGTCATCCAATATCTTCAAATTCCAGATGAATGGGTAAAACATTACCTATACTACAGTGTCAAGAAGACCTGTGACTTCAGGCAAGTCAAAAACTCCTCTCAATCTCCTCGTGTAAATCAGTAATGAGAATAACACCTACCTCATAGGATGATTATGAGGATCAAGTAAAATAATATATGTATAGTGCTTTTCAAATTTAAAATGATATACAAATGCTTTTCATTGCCATTATTATAAATATTAATATATGAGGAATCAAATATACTCAAAAGTGTGGAGTTAGCTGTTGGCAACAACCAGGGTCAGTAGATACAGGATATAGATGCAAACACCTTAATATCCAACATATATAATAATATATTAAATACACTTTTAGACAGCAAAGTTCCATGAAAATAATTTCTGGTATTACTGCTACTATTTCCTACCCATATCATGAGACCATGGTGAGAAATTTCATTCTCAATTATGCTCTACCTACCTTTACACAAACTCAGCTATTTTGGGAGGGGAGGCAATTGGAGTTAAGTGACTTGCCCAGGATCATCCAATTAGTAAGTATCTGAGGCCAGATTTGAATTCAGGTCCTCCTGACTTCACAGCTGGTGCTCTATCCATTGTGCCATCTTATTACCCCTCGGTTGTTTCAAACAGAGGAATTGCTGCACTAGAAGAAGCTGAAAGCTGGCAATAGATGAAACTTGGGCGGATTTAAATAGGCAGAGATAACCTCAAATGCTAGAACTTGAAAGAATGCTTACATGAGCACTGGACATGATCATTGGGTCAGATTAGGAAGCATTCCTTCTAGATTGAGTTTACCCTCATTTGGGAGTTTCAGAGCCTTGTGTGCTTGCCCAAATATCACCTATGACTGTTAGTTCTTCCTCCTTGGATCCCAATATTCTTGACATGTTGACCTATTTCTGTTCCACGGACAGGTCTTGTACCTTGGATCCCAATACTCCTAAAATTCTGACCATTTTCTGGAACATGAACAAGTCTCAAGCCTCTGACTTCTCTGTTTGTTTCTCTTGACCAGCAGTCTTTGGTTTTGTGTCACCCTCCACTTAATTTTGGTCCGTCACATTGATCCTATCATCATGGTTCCTGCCTTCTTCTACTCCAAGAAAGATATAATCCAGCCTGGTTGTGCCAAAGAGAGCGATATTCTTTCTAAAAAATGTCAATTATTGGCACTGATCAGAGTGATGGCATGAAGAGGGAGGTAGTTGGATTAAGTCTTTGAGTTTGAACTACATTTCCATCTATGCCCTTAAAGAGTCCGGTCAACAGCTAGGTATTAAGCATTCCAGCATTGGTTTGATAATGGTTTGTGTTACTTGGCAGACTCCAAAGAATTTATGGAGAAGGGAAAGATAGAACATGAATTGTCAGTGACGTGACATTGTATGTGATTGTGAAAGAAACCAGAAACAAAAATAGGAACTATACACTCCAAAGAGATGGTCATCTCTTAAAAGGGCCATGGATAATCAAAAAATTAGTAAGCATCTAATGCATACCAGATATTGTGGTAAGTGCTGGGGATCTAAGTACAAAGAATGAAATTATCTATGCTTACAAGTTTACATTCTAAACGGGGAGAGAACAAGTACATATAAAAATAGAAAGAGCAAAAATATAAAATAAACACACACAAAGCAGGGTTGTTGGTTTGTTTTGGAAGCTAGAACGTACAGTGGATAGAACACTGGATTCAGAATTTGGAAGACTTGAGCAAATCCCACCCCCACAAAACCCTCATGAACTGTATGACCCTCATAAAGCCATTTAACATCTTTGCCTTAGTTTCCTGTAGAATGGGAATAGTTTCCTTAGTTTCATTTGTAGAATGGGAATAATAATAACACCAACCTCACAGGGCCATTCTAAGTATCAAATGAGATAACACACACACAAAGCCCTTTGCAAATATTAAAGGACTAAATAAATATTAGCTCTTAAATATAGTTAACATGGTAGTTTGTGAGGGAAGGCTATAGCAGTTCAGATGATAGAGAAAAATTTCATCTTTCAACTATTCATTTATGGCAAATGATTGTAATATCATAAATATAGAACTGTAAGAATCTCATAATTGCCCAACACTTTTAATTTGAAAATAAGGAAACTGAGGACCAGGAATGGCAAGAGGCTTGTCCAAAGTAATTACAAGGGGTATTCACCTGAGACAGGATTCAAAAGCAGATGTGACATCAAAGTTAATGCTCTTTCAACTTTGAGTTCAAACAAACCTCAGAGAGCTAGATGGATACAGGGGAGAAAGAAAATTTTTTTCTAAAATAAAATACATATTCCATGCCTCCTCTTGGATCATAACCCTGATCTCCACCCTGCTTCCCCTCCTGCCATCACCATCTCTGAAGAGTATATTACATAGAACATTCTAGTCAATAATGCATGGATTTAGAAAAAGAAATAAACAAACAAAACAAGAAGCAAAAAGCTCTTGTATTTAACATCCATACTAGGACCACAGAAATGTGGCTTTGTTTCTTTAAATTATCTAGAGCTCTATATGTGGGATTGGGTCCCTCAGGTGAAATTCGGGATAAAAAATCAAAGGAGTAATATGGAATCTTCTCTACAGTACTATCTGCATTGCTGGACCCTCTAGTTCAAAATTCCAGCTCATTAATGTTTTATAAAAGTACAAAGATATGAATGCACCATTGGGCAATACAGAAACTATGAGCTGCATTGAAGTCACTCAGTGACCACTTCATTTGGTATAAGCCTTTTCCTTAACATCCAATAAAAATCACTTCTGTTGAAAAACATTCTTTTGTTGGAACAACATTGACAAAAACGGAAGGTTGTTTAGGAATATCCCAAAGGTCAAAGCTAGAGGATGCTCAAACATAGAAGCAAAACTTGTCTGTTTACATTATAGAAAAATTTATTTATCACTAGCCTGTGGAGGAGGGCAAATTTCAGTCCCCAGGTGCAAAAGTTGCTTCTAGAACACCAAGAAAATAACTAAAATCCATTTTGATGAGTTCATTCCCTTCATGAATATTTCAACACCTCTTTTCCTCTCAGGGACAAACATCTCTAGTCCCCTGGTCCCTAGCTTGATGCATCTAAGGCTGGAATAATATACCCTTGTGGTCAAACTGCTGGACAATTCCTTCTACTATCACACATCTGTTCTCATTGATTCTTCTCTCCTATGAGGCAGAGAGACCTCACTGGTTTTGCATAATTCAGCTTTAATAATGTGAAATAGATGACTTGATATCAAAAGCATTATATGGTATTATACAGTTTCAAAATAATGAATAAGGTCCTCAAACATTTCATAAGTCAAATAACATTATGAAATTATATATCCTTGGCTTCAAAAATATAATTGCAATTTTAAATCATGAATCAGTTTTCAAAGTGTTGCTCCATTTAGTCCGGAAATGTAAACATGAAGAATCTGTACTTTGTGAATCATATTATCAAAAAATATTTCTATAATTTAATTCAAAAGGCTTGTGTTGAGTGCCTACAACGTGTCAGTGTTGTAGGCAGTACTGACGATACAAGGACAAATTCGAAACCATATCATCTTTCAAGGAACTTAAATCATAAAGGGGATTTTAAATCTACTTGGAATATAAATTCAAAGTAGATACAGCATAAATCAGAACTAAGAAGATTCCTGTCATGAGAAGGGATTGGAATTAAAGCTTCCTTCATTTTTATGGCAAGGGAACGGAAAGGGAGGGGAGGGGAGGGGAGGCAAGGTAATTCTGGCTTTTACCCTCTTCTCTCCATGTGCTCTCTTCCTTGGCAAATCCATTCATTTCCATGGTTTCAACCACTACCACTATGTGTTGTTCTTAAGCCTAGAATGCTTTTCCATTTTCTTCCACCTCTTCATATCCCTTCAAGTCTCAGCTCAAATGTTACCATCAATTTCAAGAGATGTTTCTTGATAACCCCCCAATGGTCATGCAGTCAATATGTATCAGAGGTCAGATTTTAGTCCAAATCTTTCTGTCTCCAAGGAGAGGTCTGTACACCACCTTGTATAAAGAAAGTGCTTCAGAGACATCTATTGATAAGCTTTTAACATATCTACTCCACTGCTAGTGCTTCCTTCTAAGATTTCCTTCCATTTATACCATTTTTCTCTTATGTGAATTTTTTAATGTTATCTGCCCCCATTAGAATATAAGTTTCTTGTGGGCAGGGACTGGTTCTTCCTTTCTCTCTATTTTTAGCATTTGACACACTGTCTGCCACAAAACAAGTTCTTAATAATGCTTCTTGATTAACATTAATAAATGATGTTATCATTTCTGTCAGTGGTGTGTTCAGGGAAGCTGTGGAAAGTGCTTTAAAAATATAAATCCCATTGGGGTGGCTAGGTGGTATAGTGAATAGAGAACTGACCCTGGAGTTGGGAGGACCTGAGTTCAAATCTAGCCTCAGACACTTAATACTAGCTGTGTGACCTTGTGCAAGTCACTTAACCCCAATTGCCTTGCTTTTCTCCCCTCCAAAATAAAGCAAAATAAAAATATAAGCCCCAGAGTCTTGTAACTCTTCTTTTCTCAAAAAGAAAGAGTATGTTGCTTCTTTGGAGATGCCAACCATTAATTGGACAAACATGGAAATACATATAGGAAAGGGCAACATTCACAGTTCATTTCAGGCTGCAAGCCACATTCTAAAACCCTGCTCATCTGGGTTGTGTCAGGCCCTGTTCCCAAACTGGCAAATGGACTCAAGTCTCTCTCCCTCCCTCCCAGTCCAGAAAGAACAGCAGAGGGAGAGAGCTATCAGGCTAATCATATCCCTGTTGATAAAGGAGATAAAATGACAAGGCCAATAATAACACTTCTACAACAAATCCCCCCAAAGTAGGGGTGATGGATTAAATTTTTTTTTTAATTTTAGGAAAAGGAGTCAGTGCCATGAATTGAGCAGAGAAGAGCAAAGATAAAAATCTCCTGATTAATGGGCACAGTAGACATTAGGGAACAGAGCTTTAGTGCAACCTTCCTGAGCTTTTATTATGACATCAATGGTTTTTAGCAGCTTGTCTTTTAGAGAGTCTTTCTGAAACTGTATGTGAAAAGTAATAAGGATCTTGCCATTGGGGCTTTTGCATTCATCTGATTGGTTGAAAAATAAAATGCATCCAGAGTTTCAACCAAGCAGATTATTCACTGGATTTAATTGCTTGGCACTGATGCTCAGGTTTTTTCCCTTTAGTTACTGGACTTGGAGTGGTGGTGTAGCAAAAACAAAGTACAATATATGGAATCCAAAGAGATCATGGCCATTCCACTACCTGTGGCTTTGTCCCTATTGAATGTTGCAATGTTTGATGAGTCATTCATTCACTCAGTAAGCATTTGTCAAGGATTTACTACATTCTGGGAGCTATACTAAAGACTAGGAGGAAAATGAAACAGTTCCTGCCCTCAAGGAGCATACATTCTACAGGGGGACAGCATATACATGCAAAATACTAAATGTATACACAGAGTAACAAGGGGGCAGCCACTGCATGCAAGGTCTTATATTCTACAGGTTGTATTTAAATATGTAAATTTTTAAAAATACACAAAGTTAGGGATATGTTGAGTATTAGGACTAGCAAATAGGAAGATCAGAATATGGGACTGGTCTGATCTAGGAGGTAACACAGTTAAGGTTTGAAAATGAGGGGTGTGGAAGCAAGAGGTAAATGTTTACCCTGTAGGATCCCAATTTCCTTGCCTTTAAAATGAATATCAGTTGATCTACAAGATCATATTAAGTGGCTGCTATGTGCTAGGTGTCCTACTGCATTCTAACACCAAAAAGATATGAATTAGAGTCCTCATCAGCAAAGTGCAGCCATTCTTTGGGAATAAGGAATACCAGTGCCTAAAAGTAAGTGAAAATGTATATAATGCAAATAAGGGTTAATTTCTACACCTTGGAGTCACTAGCAGCTTGGAAAATTAGAAAGAGACTTCCATTTGCATTCCTCATTTCAAATAACTAAATAAATGCTAATCCCTGGAATTAAATTGGACTTTGGGCATATATGGACTGTCTTGGGCCACTGAAATCCCTTGATAACTGTGATTTACTCAAAGCCATATCAGAGTGGCCCAGAAAAGGAGAGACCCAATCAATACCATGGACAGAGCATCTACTATATGCCTAATAGGTACTAGTTCTTTAACATTTCCTGGTTTCAATTTTGATGTGTAAAATTGGAAGGAGGGAGCAGAATACTTGGATGTGAATGGCATAAAAATTGAATAATAGCTGACAGTAAAAATAGCAGATAACATTTAGATAGTGCTTTAAAGTTTACAAAGCATTTTATAAATATTATCTCGTTTTTCCCTCACAGCAACCCTGGGAGGTAAATGCTATTGTTTTCCCCACTTTACATAGGAGTAAACTGAAATTGAGAGAATTTAAATGACTTGCTCAGGGCCACACAGCTAGCAAGTATCTGAGGCCAAACTGAATTCAGGTCTTCCCAACTCCCTTGTGCTGCTTAGTTTTGTTCAATAATAGAAGGCACTGCTTTTATTTCATTTATATATTATTTTAATCTCCTACTAAGTTGTATTCTAATGCCTCTTCTTAGCTTGGAGGTGACTTAGGGTTGACATGACAGTGGAGCCCACAAGAGCTCATGCCAACATTAACAAGATCCATCTTCCATGAAGATGGAAAGGCTTCCACTATGTTCCTGGTAAAGTATCCTGATCTCCCCAGTCTCTACTATGCTTTTCCAGATTTGAATCACAGAAGTTAGAACAGGAAGGGACCTTAGCAAAACTAAAGTACATCAGTTCACAGATTTTTAGCTGGAAGGGACCTCTGAAGTCATCTACAGATAAGGAAACTGAGGCCCAAAGGTTAAGTCCTTGCCCACTATCATAAATATAAAGTAAGTGGCAGAACTGAGATTTGAACCAAGATCTTCTGATAACAAATAAAAGACTCTACTCTCTAAAGCAGTGGTTCTCAACCTTCCTAATGCCAAGACCCTTTAATACTCATACGTGGGCATATCTGCATGCGGGAAGACCTGCCTGGAGATGAATAGAGGAACTGTGTCTCAGTTCCTAAGACTATTGGAAATATATGTTTTAAGATGGTCTTGGGCAATCCCTGTTACCCTTGTGAAAGGGTCGTTCGACCTCCCAAAGGGGTCGCAACCCACAGGTTAAAGTCTGCTGCGCTAGAAGGTAGCATTTGAACTGAACATTGAAGGAAATGAAGGGTTTCAAGAAGTGGAAGTAATGAGGAAGAATGTACCAGGCATCTGGTAATGTGTTAGTCCAACCTGTTTAAAGAAACTGAGGAAGGAGGTGAAATATCCTATGTAGGGGTTGTCACAAATTTAAAAAATATGGCTAATCATAAAAACAGGAAATAGCATTTATATAGAACTTTAAAATTGCAAAGTGCTTCATAAATATTGCCTCATTTTATCATCATGACAACCCAGAGTAACACATCCAGTCTCATGGACAAAATTTGAACTCAAATCTTCCTGATTCCAGGTCTATCCTATCTGCCGGTGTTGTTCATTGAAAGATTGTGAGATTCTTTGGATCAGAAACTGGCTTTTGCCATTCTTTTTATCCCCAACAGGTTGAAAAGGGCCTGGTATACAGTAGACTCTTAATAAAGGCTAGGTTATTTAATGACTTGCTTATAATCTTGGGTTTATTATGAACTTTCTATGTGATGCTCAGCAAAGCATTTTACCTAGGATCCTAAAAGACATATTTGAAAGTGACTTTTGAAAACAGTCCACCCTGCTCATTTTACAGAAGAGAAAACTGAGTCCCAGAGAAATTTAAGTCACTTGCCCAAGGTCACAAAGGCAACAAGTGATAGAGCCTGGACGCAAATGCAAAGCAACAGAAGACTAGGGGAATTGTTTATTTTTTTTCCTTTATTTTTCAAACCTGCAAAGCTACTGTCTGCATTTTGAGCCTAACTTGGCTTTGGGGGAGGATAGACTTCAATAGTATGCTCACACCAACTGTTCTGAGCAGCTGTAGAAAATCATTAACCCAAATTGCTCATCACACCTTTATTGTCACCAAACAAGTCTGTCTGCTCAACACAGATGGAAATATAATGGGTAGGAATAGGAATAGGATATGGTAGAAATATTAAATCCAAAAAAAAATCTGAAAGCAAATTAAAGTAATGCAGAAGCAAATACCCTCCAGTTTGGGGGTCTGCCAATGAAGAATATATAAAGCTTGATGAAGATAGCAAGAATACCGTCACCCCACCAACCATAAGTCAGTCAATCAACAAGAAGCCTTTGTTAAGGGGAGGCTAGGTGGCACAGTGAATACAGCACCAGACCTGGAGGCAGGAGGACCTGAGTTTAAATCCGGCCTCAGACAACACAAAAACTAACCATGAGACCTAGGGTAAGTCACCTAACCCCAGTTGCCCTTCAAAAAAAACAAAACAAAAGAAGCCTTTGTTAAATACTAATGTCCAGGCACTATGCTAAATGTTAGGAAGAAAAAGAAAGATAAAAAATGAAAACAATCTCAGCCCTCAGGAATGCTGCATTCTAATAAGAGACAAAAAAATATACAGAAATAGGCACATACCAGATAGATATAGATTACATGGAAGGTATTTGTGGATAGGAAGACACTAGCAGCTGGGGAGACTGGAAAGGTTCTATGTCTAAAGTAGTGTTTGATCTAAGCCCAAAAGAAAGCCAAGGATTCTAAGTGGAGAGCATACAAGGCATGGTGGACAGCTAGTACAAAGGCTCAGAGATGGTTATAAAGTTTCCTATTTGAGTAGCAGGTAGGCAAAGATGTCTGGATGGATTAAAAGTGTGTAGAGAAGAGAAAATTATAAAATAGTAAGAAAGAGCAGAAGGGACCAAGCATTAAAAGGCTTTAGATGCTGTAATAGTAATATAATTTGATCCCTTTGTATTGGCAAAGCTAAGAGGTACTTAGCACCTAGTTTGAAATTAATTAGATCAAGCCTCTGTTAAGAAACAAAAGGTATGAATCCCTGTTGCTGATGTAGCAGGAAGTTGCTGATGTAAGAGGAAGGGGCCGAACAGGGAGGAGCTAATAGATATACAAGAGAAAGCACCAGAGAGGGAGAGTCAGAACTTCTTGGGATAAGCTTCATGAAGGCAGAAGCAGCTACTGCTGGGGAGGCTGAAGAAGAAAGGCCCAGGCTGGAGAGAATGATTTTGATTTTGGGAAACTGGGTGAAGTTATTTTGATTCTGAGAACCAGCTGGAGCTTCTGCTGAGGAGCTACCAGCTTCTCCTGGGAGCTGCCAAAGACTTCCAAGGACCAGCTGGAGCTGCCAAAAAACTGAGGAAGCATGACTGTGATGCTAGTACTTTGAATGAACCTGTTTGTGTCTTTGTTAAGCCTTGACATCCCAGCAACAGAAACTGTGAAGGATTTAAGGCAGACTGGACACTGTGAGCTTCAGAATGGTACAGGAACTGCACAGAGAGCTGGACAAGCAACTGAGGGCTGCTACTGAACCCAGTTGACAATTTGGTGAATCCAGGTAGGAATTGGGACCATGGAGGGGGATCCAGGGAACCTGAGAGCCTAGCTTGGGTCAACATGAAAAGACATCTCCATGAATACTGAGTAGTGATTAACCCTGATGTGAAGTTTTACTTTAGGACTCACTTTGGGAAGAGTTGTGTGATTTGGCCAGATGAAACTCTGGGAAGCTGTTGAGCCCCCCCCCCCACACCAGTTTTGAAAACCCAGATGTTGGTGCTTCCCTCTCTACTAACACTAGGTATGGATGTAATGGTCAGACAACTGGAAGCCCCATCTGCTGAATTGTATTATTTTCTGTTGAGTAGTAACTGATGGAATTGTAATTTATTTGTGATTGTAATTGGTGATTGAATTAAGAATTCTGTAATTGACTAAATGAAGGTACTATCCAGGGGTGGAGTACTTTGACTTTTGTATTTTTGTCCCACCTCCTTAAGGATGACTGAATGATTGAGTTACTAAATTATTGAGTGGCTAAATGAACATATTGTATTCAAAACTATGTGACCACTCTGGTGAAAACTATGTGACCATTTTAGTGATAAGTTGTGAATGCTATATTTTGATGTTCTGTGATAAGTTATAACATTGTGAATGCTGTACCTTGATTTTCTGCAAATGTTTTGTTCTGATTTGTTTTTGAATAGTGTTCACTATACTGTGTAATCATAACCTGGAAAGCTGTTCACAGCCATAGTTCTCTGAAAAGCTGCTTGCGCTTGGCTTGGATTCTAGCGTAATGGGGTGCCATGGAAGTTTATTGAGCATGGGTATGATTTGGTTGGACCAACACTTTAGGAAAATCACTTTGGAGAATTAGAAAGGAGAAAGATTTGAGGAAGGGAGAGCAATTAGTAGGAAGCTGCAATAGTCCAGGTAAGGGCTGATAAGGGTGTGGCCTGGAGTTATATCTGCATTAGTGAAGAGGAGGAGACTATGAGATGTCACAAAGGTAGAAATAACAAAATTTTACAACTGAATGGATATGTGGGGTGAGGGTGTGGGAAACTGAGGGCAACGTGTAACATAGGTCATAAGCCTAAGTAACTGGGAGCATAGGCATTTTCAAAAGTACTAGAGAACTGCAGAAGATGAGTAGGTTTTCTTTGGAGGACAGATAATATGGAGTTCCTTCTGTTTGTCAAAGTAGCCTGCAATTTTGTCCAAAATACAAGTAAAGAAACAAATAAATAAAATATGCCTGGGCATAAGGGGAGCACAGAAAAAAAGAGAGAAGCATGCAGAACAATCAAAAATGACTTGTGCCTTTATAGCTGGAAGGTGATTTCTACCATCTTGTGGGGAAGGCTCAGGAGAGGAGGAGAAACAAACCTGCTGCTTCTTGCTACAGAAGGACCTTGGAATAAGTGTTTGCTGCCCAGGAGAATAAACATATTGTCTGGTCTCCTTTCCTTCCTCTCACAGCAGCTCTCAGTAGTTGGTTGAATTCCCCTGCCAAATCCCTTTGCTTGACTCTTTCTAATAAAAGAACAAGGGGGGACAAGATGGAGAGGAAAGAGCAACAATCCACCTCTCAGCAGATTGTAGAGAACCAGCAAAATGTCTTCAAATGCCAGGGCTGAGGCTCCCACTTGAATTCCAGAGGAAGCTAATATTAAACTAAGCCCTTTTAGCAATATTTTCACCAGAAAATTAGGGGGACTAAAAGTTCATATGGTAGCCAATGATTTTCTTTTTCTTTTTAAGATATAATAGAAGAGTGCTTTTTTCCCCCTGATAAACACAAATCATGCCGGAATCTATATGTCTTCCTTGTGCTCATCTTAGGGTGTTTTTAAGCTATATCAAAGATATGCAAAGATAATGCTGTTAAATACATAAATTAAGATACAACAGATTATAAAAGAAGTCAATTATATGAAATCCAGTTATCTTTTTTTTTTAATTTCACAAATCTCGGGTAAAGAATCCCTAATCTGGAAGACCTGAGTTCAAGTCAGATTTTGAACAAATGAGTGTATGACCCAGAGCTAGTCCCTTTAATTCCCAGTGTACCCAAGCAACTGTGGCAGTTAGGAGGTACAGTGACTAGGCACTGGGCCTAGAGACAGGAAGAGCTGAGTTCAAATCCAGCCTCAGACACTTCAGAGCTGTGTACCCTGGGCAAGTCACTTAATCTTTGTCCCATTCAGTTTCCTCAATTATGAAATGGGGATAATAACAGCATCTACTTCCCAGGATTTCTGTGATAATTAGATGAGATCATAACTTTAAAATTCTTAGCATAGTGCCTTTCATATAGTAAGTAAGTGCAACATAAATGCTTAATCCCTCCCCATTTTATACTTTTAAGCGGGAAATCACAGGCTGATCCTTGGGGAGGTGGGGATAGGGGAGTCCTACACCGATGAAATCAAACCAAAATTATGTTTGTGCCATTGAATTATGAGGTCATATCACCTGCTGGTTGTCTAGGTTGCAATTACCCCTGGTACCAAAATTCCTGTGCAGCGGTTCTCAACCTGTGGTTCATGACCCCTTTGGGGGGTCTAACAACCCTTTCACAGTGGTCACAGGGGTCACCTAAGACAATCAGAAAACATATATTTCCGATGGTCTTAGGAACCAAGACATTGCTCCTCTATCTGTCTCCAGGCAAGTCCACCCACATGCAGATATGCCCACATATGAGTATTAATGGGTGGTCACATTAGGAAGGCTGAGAACCACTGCTATAGAGTTCTGGCTAAATGGGTGAGGTCAGGCTCCAGCCATTTAGACACCTGAGTGGTCCTCTCTATTTCCTCTCTTCCCTAGTTATCCCAAATTCACATCTCACTTAAAGGGAGAAGTATTTCTACTGTGTTCCTAGCTGGAGTCTGAATAGAACTGAATCCAAAATGAGGTCACACTTGGCATTATAAAAGCTGCAATCTGACATAATTAGCCATTCTTGTCAGCACCTTGTGTCACCTTAACTGCAATTTTGTGTAACTCGTAGAATTAGGTTTATAAGGCTCTTGAACATTTAAAATAACTTTCACTTAATCAAAGGAGCCAGGAGGAAATTGAGATAAGGGAAGAATATTCACAATGGAAACCAGAGTTTGCTTTGCCATTTTCACTGAGAAAATTGATTTCCTCCTGGCCTCCCTACTTTTCTTGATAATGACTTTCCCTAAACTTCCTTAATTTACCCTCTTGAGATAGGACCTCAGAACAGTTATCTGTTGAGAACTGAATGTGTCTCGTTTATGAGGGTTCCTCCCACCCCTGCCTTCCCAGACCAGCCATCTTTGTGTTCATGAAAACCATACCAGTTGATGAGCATGATGTAGTTCTAAGGATATAAACAACTGTTCCCATTCATTCAAATCAAATAGGTTTAAGACAGAAGGATAGCAAAGACTTTAGGGCTGACTGTGACACTTACCTAACAGATTTTTGTGTGTGTATAAAATTATTTTTCTCTCAAGTTACAGTTTTGATTTATTTCTAAAGGAAATTATTAAATTGTATTTCCTTTTTCTTGAATCAATTTTGGACTAGTGTGTTATTATTTTATTGGTTCAAGGAACTTCCTAGGAACTACTTTCCACCTTCAAACAATGCATTCATTATCTATTCTTCTTATTTGAAGCCCTCGGAGGATAAGTGATTAGCCCGGGGACACAAAGCTAACATTCAATACCTCATTGTGTAGGTGAGATGCACTCCAAAAGATGCAAACAAATGTGTGTTTGTTGTGTCCTGATTCTATGAATTACACAAAATTGGAGTTAAAAGTGACACAAGGTGTGTTTATTGATTGATACATATTTGCAAATAGGATTGCCACCTATGTTTTCTCTTCTCCTCCTCTTCTATCCCTTTGATATACCAGAGATGAGCCTAGATTCATGGGTAGAAGTTATCCACACCTTGACCTTTTGAATAAATGAGTGAATAGATAAATATATGAACAAATAAAAGATAATTTATTAGACATTTACTTCACATCAGACACTGCTAAACTCAGAAAATACACATTTAGAAAGTCAGGTCAACAAACCTTCCCTTGCTACTGACTTTATATGCTAAGCTCTAGAAAATCAAAGAAAGGCAGAAAAATAGCCTCAGCCTGCAAGAAGGTAATATTTGAATAGAGGAAGACCATGTATGTAGGGCAATGGTTACCAGAAAGAAAAACTTTGGTCAGGGAAAGTCAAAAGGAATGGTAATTGTTACCATAGCACAATTGATTGAAAACACAAGAACAAGAGGATTGATTTAATTATTGTTCTCAGAGATAGATTTGGAAGGGAGTTGGAGAAAAAATGAGGTGGCATGACAAGGAGCTGACCAAGAAGCTATGTGGTGGGTCTGAATCCCGCCAAAAAAAGGTAAATCCTAGGGTACTTCCAGTCAACTATAAGCAAAGAGTAAACACTGCAGAGAAGGAAATGTGAACTCAAACAAAAGAAAAATGTTCCAAAGTGAAATAGGCTGCTTAATTCCCATAAGGGCATGGCCTAAAGTGAGCACAGGGCAACACTTGGTGAGAATGTGGCAGATATGGAATTATTATTTGTGGACAGAATAAATTACATGTACCCTAAAATCCCAACAAAATCTGAACTTTGGTGATTCAGTAGTTTCATGCTTACGTCTGCTGTGATGAACAGTGATAGGGGTCAGCCAGTAGATTACAGCATGACAAGTTGATTTACCCTAGAGCAATGGTTCTCAACCTTCCTAATTCCACGATCCTTTAATACTCGTATGTGGGCATATCTGCATGTGGGTGGACCCGCCTGGAGATGGATAGAGGAGCAGTCTCTCAGTTCCTAAGACCACTGGAAAACATGTGTTTTCCAATGGTCTTAGGCGACCCCTCTAAAAGGGTCGTTCAACCCCCAAAGGGATCGCGACCCACAGGTTGAGAAGTGCAGCCCTAGAGGATCAGGACTACAGGTGGAAAAGGGAAGAAAGGTTGGACCACAGTCTGTTACTTGTGGAATATTACCTAGTTCTCTGGTATTTGTGAGCATTTGCCCACCCTGATTCATGAAGGTTATCTGGCACGAGAAATATAGAACCACCCATGCAAGACAGCCTGCATATAATCAAATAGTTTAGTTTAATACCTGTTTTGGCACATAAAATTAACCAATTGTACCATAGTTAAATACTTATAATAAATTATAAGCATGTAGGGTGATGGTGCTGTGCTGCGCACAATTGAATCTAAAGCAAAAATTTTCAGTAGTATCAAAGAGAAATGTGACTTTAATATTAAAGCTTGAAAAATCTTTCAGAAATTAATTTGCTTTGTTGTAAATTAAAAGTATTCCCCCATGAATACAGATGAACAGTTGAGTTTAATTGGGCAATAAATAGGGCTCATTGTGAAGAATCTTTAAGTTTCCAATTGAGATGTAGAATGTGCTGGAATCATTTTGTCCCAAAGACAACAAAGTGTGCAGAATACTGCCTAGGTTTAATATTTGAACACAGAAGATAGGGAATATCTTCAGGTCTTTTGCCAATTTGCAGAGATCACATAGAGCAATCACAAAATTAGGCTCATGCTCCAATAACAGGATTTTCTAGCAGACTGAATGCCACTGATTGCGTCTAAGCCACTCAGAGAAGGAAGAAGAAGACAAGCCAACACAGGGCTTTGTCCCACTGATATCAAAGCCATGTAGAACAGCTAAGGGACCTAGAAAAAGCTGTTCTCCTACCCTCAAGGTTTTGGAGCCTTGGACCAAAAGAGGCCTAACTCCTAATCAATTCGTTTACACTAAATCTGTAAGTGGAATATATATTCACATCATGAAAATGTTAGAAAATTGTGGAGAGGCCCAATCAAGTGCCAGTCATATTTCTGTTCATAAGCAAAGCAGTGGGGTATAATGGACAGACACCAAATTTGGGCTTAGCTTGGTGGTCCACCTTTGACATTTTACATCTTTGATCTGAGTGATCCCGGGAAGTCACAACCTCACAATTCTCTAAGGCTATAAGCCATGGATCAGGTGTGGGTCTGTACTAGTAGGAGCTCTAATAATCAATCTCTAAACATACATTTGTCAGACACCTCCAATGTGCAAGGCACCAGGGATAAAAATACAAATAATGAAATAATCTCCACTCTCAAAGAGGTTACAGTTGATTACAATTATAACTTATAACAGCAACCATAATAATAATAGTGCTTATATGGCACTTCAGTAAAACACTATGTGTATGTATACACATATACACAGATGTGTATGTATTTCTATATAGATAGGTAAATAGATAGCTAGATAGATATGTATATACATATAGATATGTTGTTGTATGATACCCATAACAACCCTATGAAATGATGTTATTATCATCCCCACTTTACCTGAAACAGACCAAGATTAAGTGACTTGCCCAGGGCCACAGAACTAGTAAATGTTTGAGGCTAGATTTGAACTCAGATCATTCTAGCTCCAAGGCTAGTATTCTGTGCCACCTAGTTGCCTCTATATACCAATGAAATTGTAGAATCAGGGGGGAAAAAAGCAAACATCAGTATCAAGGCTGAAATCAGATCCCTGAAGAGAAATACAATGTTTTCATTTTAACTTTTTTTTAACCAGCTTTAAATTTTCATTTTGGGTGGGAATTTTTTTAAAGGTTAGGAAAGTAAAGTTTCAAAGAGAAATGAAGAAGGTCCTGAATTGTAGGGGATATCAGGACTCACATTCTGATACTAAACTGATTTCACATAGGCAGTGCCAAAATAGCAGAGAAAAGCTGCCCTAGTCCTCAGATAGCCCACTAACAATACATGGAAAGTAGACAAAGATTCCTAAGAACCCAAATGACCAGGTTTTCCTCCAGTTAAGCCTCACTGCTGTTCAAAGCAGCCTTCCAGTGTGCTGCCTCTTTGCACCATTCCCCCCAGGAGCTCTGCAGATGATCAAAGGCCCCGACAGCCTACTTTAGGGTGGGGCTAAGACAGTTTCTGCAATTTGCCTGAATTTTTGTTTTACTATGAATATTTATATATGTATAACACACTCAGATCATTGGGAAGTGAATCACCCTTCCCATCCCCAAGTGCCTGCATATGCTCTGAAAGGAAATGAAGGCATGCCTGGGTGGCCTCAGCAGTGGGGAGATGCAGACAAATCTGAAGGGCATCCACAGAGAGGCCACGAGGCTATTTTGGGCTACTGTCACAAAGAGAAGAGATGCAACAGAACAGGATAATGATGGCCCAGCTCTGAGGGAACAGATTTTCCATGTACAAAAAGTCACCAATATGTTGGGCACTGAAAACTCCCATGGGCAAAAATGGTGGCAGAGGGAGAAGGGAGAAAGAGCAAATAAACATTTGAAAGAGTAAGGGGAGGGGGGAGAGCTGAGAGTGCCAGGGTAAATTTGGCATAAGCCCTCTGGGCTTTTGACCCTTTTTCTCTCTTGTCCTTTTCAGCCTTTCTAATGGATCTCCATGTGTCCTCATGATGCAGATAACAGTTTGCCCAGGCCACTACCTCCTGTGTTTTTCGAAAGCCCCAGGTACTGAAGCCAAGGGAAGGCAGGGGGAGAGAAAGGAGACAAATGTTTCTTTGTGCCATTTGGAATGAGCATCAAGTTCTCATCTGGCATTAATGGAGGAGAGATGTCTGGGTCTCCATATGGTGATTCTCCTGGCAGGCTAAGGAGCAGATGTACGCCACATGGAATGGAAAGGAAAGAGGAGGAAGGAGGGGACAATGGTCCCTCCACAGCAGAAATAAAAGGAAGAAAATATCCAACCTGACTTGGCTACCCTCCTGGGGAGGACCCACTGCTGCCAAAGGGTCTGGGAAGGTAGAAGGAGCCCCAGAAGAATCTTCACTTCTGCTGATTCAATTAGAACAGGAGAGTTTCTATACTGGTTACTTTTAATTTTCTCTAGTTTGAAGGGACTAGAGCATTCTTTAGCTTTATTTTCCACAAGTGTGGAATATTGACTTAAGAATGTTATTAAGTAGTTATGGGGAGGCCAGATTTTCATGCATGAATCATCTTTGTGGCCCCTTGGCCAGGAACAAGTGCTGGGTAGATATACTGGGTGTTAGAAAGAGAGGAGATGGAGGGAGAGGGAAAGAAGCAGAGAGGGAAGTAGAAAAGAGAGGGAACAAAAAAGAGAGTGAATACAGAAAGGGAAAAGGGGAAAGAGGAAAGAGGGGAATAGAGAAAAAGAAAGGAAAGGAAGGAAGAGGGAGGAAAAAGAAAGGGAGGTAGAGAAAAGGTGAAAGAGAGGGAGAGGGAAAGATAAAGGAGCACAAGTAAAAGAGTGTGAAGACAGGGAGAGATTCCAAGGAGTGGAGATGAGATGAGGAAAAAGAGAAGAAGAGAGGAAAGGGAAAGGAGATGAGAGGAAAAGAGGACACTATGAGTGGAGGGGAGAGTTGAGAAAGACAATGTTTTCAGCTGATGCTAAGGCCTGCTAAGTACAACCACTGTGACCTTCCCTAGTTACATCATTGGCCCAGCTCTCAGCTGCATTCAGCTCAGGAAACATCCCTCCAGCCTGTGCAGCCAACCGTAACTCTTTCAGAAGCATTTGTGGATTTTGAACAATCCCTAAGCATTCCAGAAATGCAAAGCTAATTAAAATTATGAAAGGATTTCTGTAGCTCTTCATGATAACTGCATGACTACCTTTGTGAACTGCTCCATCCCTCTAACCCCCACCCTTTTCATGTCCCCAGTGCATGGAAGGATTAGCTGAGGTCTTGGGGAGCAATTTAAAGCAGGTTTTAATACAGAGAATTCTATAAGGACTTTATTATTTTGGGAGCTGGGGAGAGGCTGCCAATACCTTATTCTACCACACATAACTGGGCATCTAGAGGACAACCATGATTATAGCTGGGAGTGTGGCAGGAGATAAAGAAATGGACCAAGTAGAGATAAGTGCATTCAGCAAACACCTTACAAAGTACAAAGGGCTTTGAAGGGGAAAGCTTTGTACTTATTGACTTATTCTCAGAGAAATGGTTGGGGAGTCAAGCAATTAGACTACTTTCTTTTCCCTGATGATGAGGTTTTTTCGGGAACAGCCTAGGAGGTGGCCCAAAGCCAAATTTTTTCCATGTCTTGAACCGAGGGGATCTAGCTGTGCCAGGCGCAGAATTCTAGGATATCTGGAAAAGCCACCAAGAGGGGAGCAATAGTGAAGAGGTATCCAAAAGGGCCTCTGATCCTGAGACTTAGACTTAAAACTATGACTTGATTTCTGAGGATGGGGAGAGCCTTTGGCCCACAGGCATTTATTGTAGCCAGAAAGAGTTCAGATTTTAGATGCACCCTTGTCCCTAGTAGAGATAGCCAAATGGCCTGGTAGATAGTGTTGGGCTTGGATTCAGGAAGACTTGAATTCGAATTCTGACTTAGTCACTAGTTGTATGTGACCCTAAGCAAGTTTTAATGGGAAAACTAATCTGACCTACCTCACAAGATTGTTGGATCAAATGACATTATATAGGTAAAGTACTTTGCCAGCCTTGAAGTGCTATCTGTGTCTCATCATCGTTCATTCCTTTCAGTCATGTCTGACTTTAAGCCCCATTTGGGATTTTCTTGACAAAGATACTAGAGTGGTTTGTCATTCCCTTTTTGAGTTCATTTTACAGATGTGAATACTGACACAAACAGAGTTAAGTGGCTTGCCCAGGATCGCACAGATAGTAAGTATCTGAGACCAGGTTAGAAATCAGAAAGATGAGTCTTCCTGACCCTCAGCCCAGCACTCATCCACTGCACCACCTAGATTCCCAAAGTACTATATAACTGCTAGTTATTATACAGATATTGATCAAGAAGTCATTGATACCTAGACCATTTGTCAGGATACAGAGATTTGAAAATATCACACTTATAACACCAATACTATCTATTATTGTGGATCATGGAGTAGCATTTAAAGTATCACACCCTGAAACCAGTCTTCTATTTCTAACTTCTATCATAGTTTTAAAAAAATATTGAGCAAAAGAATCCCCATGAAATTCAATTTCTTAAGTGCCTACTATGCATCAGGCACCATGCTAGGCAGTTGACATAGAAAGACAAAAATTAAATTGTATTCTACCCTGCAAGCATCAAGATAGTTATGATCTAGTCAGATATACAATTAGTCCACAGAAAAAAGTAAACAGGTAATTAAAGAAAGAGCACTCACATTTGTAGGGATGAGGGAAGACTTCATAGGAAAGATTACAAGAGGGCTGAGCCTTAAATTATGTGAAGGATTCTTAAGTAGCTTGAGTTAGAACCTTGAAAGAAAGTGGTAGGAAATCAGATTGGAAAGGAGCCAGTCATAAAGACCAGGCCAAAGAGGCAATAGATAGAAACTAAGGATTTTGTTAAGTAGAAGAAAGACAAGATCAAACCAATGTCTTTTAACTGGAATTTGTAAACTACTTGAAGTTTCTGAAGTGCGTTTTCATCAGATCCTCATAATGGTCCTGGGAGATACATGTTACAATCTCTGTTTTGTAGATAAAGAAACTGAAAAGAAGTGAAGTATCCTGGGCATGGTCACTTGACAGCTAGTGTCCAGAGACAGAATTCAGGGCCCTCTCTACCCTACTATTCAGCCTCTTAACCCATTTTAAGGAAGATGATTTTGTTACTGAGAGGATGATAGACTGGAGAGCAAATCATAGGACCAAAGATTTGTAGCTGGAAAGGACCTTCTAAGTCATCTAATCTAATCCCTTTGTTTTCACAGATGAGGTAACTGAGGCTCAGAGTGGCTAAGGGACATGCCCAAGGTCACACAGATAGTAAGTCACAGAGCCAAGATATAACCCTGATCTTCCAACGTCAAACCCAGCTCTGATAGATAGATAGATAGATAGATAGATAGATAGATAGATAGATAGATGGATGGATGGATGGATGGATGATAGAAGATGGATAGATAGATAGATGGATGGATGATAGAAGATGGATAGATAGATAGATAGATAGATGACTGATAGAGATATGCACATATGTGAGTATCTATACTTATATGTTTACATATACATATAGATATATACATACTGAAAGGAATGGAAGCAGTGGCAATTAAAGCACTTGTAATGAAATCAGAAGACCTAGGTTCAAATTCTAGTTCTACAACTTGCTATGTGATTGTGGGCAAATCACTTCTCTTTTCTGGACCAGTTGAATCACATGTACAGTGATGGAGGTACGCTACATTTTCTCCAAGATCCCTTCAACCTTCAAGGTATATTCTTCTATGAGAAACTTAGCTTGGAGAGACCATTTGAAATATACCCCCCTTTCTCTTGGACATCCAGTAACTTCACATTGACCACCTGCCCAGTGTTCTCACCATGGCACCCCATGCAGATCCATAGAAGTCCTGAGGCTTACTCAGAGGCATTCAGTCTTTTAATGGTTAATCCAGGACTAGAATGAAGGCCTTTCACAAGTTCATTGAGACCATACCACACTGCCTCCCTCTTCCAAAAGTGTATCAAACTCTTTGAGTCCGTTGGAGGAAGAGGAAATATGCTTACTTCAATTACATGTTCCTCTTCTGGAGTTTCCTTCAGAGTCAATTTAAGTATCACACAAAAAGCACTCCTTGTTTTCTGATCACAAAAAGGTATTTCCTAAGTTCATTCATGATTTGCCAATACTAGTTACAAAATAACAATTACAGAAATACAAATTCCAGCTCTTTGTGGCCCCCAGCAGGGTCCTAACCATAGGGCCTTCCTATTACCCTTCAAATTCCAGAGTCCCTTGGGATGCATGAAATATTAATCATTTGTAATATTGTCATCATCTGTTATTTGGAGTGGTTTGTTACTCTGGAATAATGAACAAGAGTTGGAGAAAATCACGTAATGTCTTGAAAGCTATTGTGAAATATGCAGAGATCTTGTCATTTGATTTTTTTTTAATCTTAACTAAAATTTTCTTAGGAAGAAAATGAGAAATCTGAGGGAGATGGGCAACTGATTTTGAATGTATTTTCTGACCTTGTGTTATAAATGGCAAAAGAATTTTATCCTGTTGGGAAAATAACCTGAAAAACCCTTTTGAATCTTTGCTTCAGATAAATATTGCACGTTGTGGTGGAAAGCCTATGAACTGAATGATAAAGGTATTTCTGTTTCATTTCTTGATTCATTAACTTATTCATTCTATTCATTAACTTACATAAAGTCACTTGACCTCCTTGCATCTTTGTTATATCCTCCATAAAACAGGAATAATAGCTGATGTTTACCTAAGAGGCTTTTCAAATCTTACAAAGTGTTTTGCATGTTATCTCATTTGACTCGCATACATAAAAAGGGACACAAGAACATATTGGATAATGTTGAATCAAAGTCATGAAGACTTGGGTTTGAATTCCACTGTTGATATGTGTGTAATCTTGGGTAAGTCAATTAGCTTCTTTGGAGCCTAGTTTCCCTATCTTTAAGATTAATGGTGTCATGAAAATGATCTAATACTGGCAAAGAAATAAAGCGGCTGATCAGTGGAATAGATTAGGCACATGATACACAATAGTGAATTACCATGGTAATCAAGTTTTGGATAAATCCAAAGGTACAAGCTCTTGGGACAAGAACTTACTATTTGACAAAAATTGCTAGGAAAACTGGAAAACAGTTTGGCAGTAGCAAGGTATAGACCAATATCTGATCCTGTATGCCAAAGGCCAAAATAGACACATGATTTAAACAAAAAGGGTGTTATCATAAGCAAATTAGGGGGGCATAGAAAATTTTACCTGTGATATCTATGGATAAGGGAAGAATTTGTGACCAAATAAGAGACAGCGATGACCACAGAAAGCAAAATAGATCATTTCCATTACATAAAAGTAGAAAGGATTTGCATAAACAAAACCAGTGTGGCCAAAATTAGAAGAAAAGCAGGAAAATGGGAGGAAAAAACTAAGACAAATTTTTAAAAACACACGTCATTACCCAATTGATAAATGGTCAAAGGATAAGAACAGGTAGTTTTCAGAAGAAGAAATTGCAGCCATCTATACTCATATTAAAAAAAATGTCCTAAATCATTATTGATTAGACATACGCAAAATTAAAGAACTCTGAGGTACTTTTTCCATACATATTAGATTAACTAATATCAAAGAAAAGAAAAATTATAAATGTTGGAGGGAATATGAAAAAATAGGACAATGATGCACTTTTAGTAGAGTTTTGAACTGCTCCAACCATTCTGGAAAACAATTTTGCACTGTGCCCAAATAACTATAAAACTGTGCAGGTCCTTTGGCTCAGTCACGCCACCACTAGTTCTATGGCCTGAAGAAACCAAAGAAAAAAGGAAAATGATCTCTCTATATAAAATATTTTAGCAGCTCTTTTTATGACTGGCACAGAATTAGAAATCAATGGGATGCCCTTCAATTACAGAATGGCTAAAGAACTTATGACATATGATTGTGATGGAATGCTATTGTGCTATAAGAAATAACAAGTAGGATGCTCTAGAAAAATACTGAAAAGACTTACATGAAGTGATAAAAAGTGAAATGATCAGAACCAGGGAATGTTGTAGAGTAAGAGCAATATTGTATGATGATCGACTGTGAACAACAGCTGTTCTGAGCAATATAATGTGATCCAAGACAGTTCTGAAAGACTATGACTATTATGCTGTCCATCTTCAGAGAAAGAACTGATGAAGTCTGAATGCAGATAAAAGCATATTTTTCTTCACTTTTTTGGGGTTTTTTTGGTCTATGTTTTCTTTCATAATACAACTAACAGAATTTTGTTTTGTACGGCTTGTATCAAATTGCTTGCCTTCTCAATGGTGGGGGGTGAACGGAGAGAATTTGGAACTCAAAACTTTTAAATGTTAAAATGTATTTTTACATGTAATTGGGGGAAAATAAAATATTAAATTTTTAAAGAAAGAAAATTATTCTCTGAGAGGAATAGCAGCCTACCTATTAAGTGTCTGAGATAGAATCCAAACTCAATTCTTCTCTGCTTTCAAATTCAGCATTATTTCTGCCGCCTCTAACAATACTTAATGCCATCCTTGGTCCACTTACCTCAAAGAGTTTTCATAATGTGTAAATGACCTAGTACTGTATGACACTGGACAAGTCAGTTAATCTCTCTGTGTCTCAGGCATTTCTCTAGGATTTAACTACTAAGTCATATATAGGTTTTGGTTTGTGCTATTGAACTGAGCTCTCACATTGGAAGTATCCCACATTAATGAAATCCCAGACCCTTCTATAACATACTAGCACTATTGCTTTTGCCACATTAAAGGTTTAGTAGCCCTTTGGCACCTGGAAATGGAAATCTACAATCAAGTTTCAAACAACTGGTATAAAGACACTTTGAAACCTGATGGAGAGAATTGTCTTTGTGCACACAAAGGTGTATGGAATAGCATCATGCATAGGGGTATTGCCCATCTAAAAAAAATCACTTCCTCATCTCTCAGTCATCACTAACACTAGTGGACTTTAATATTTATTTTAAAAGTCTTTATTCTGGTTGGAGTTACCTTTCCTCTCCCTTTTATCATAGTGAAATCATAAAGTATTCAAGCTCAAAAGAAATTTATAGATTATATTACTCAAGTCTTCATCTCACAGTTGAAGAAATTGAATGCCAAAGAGGTGAAGGGTGTTAGTCAAGGGAGTTTAGCCAATCAGTAGCAGAGTTGGGACTCAATCCCACTTTTCTCAAGACCCAGCACTGCCACATGTCTTAATACTTGGTTCACAACTGTTGATCAAGGATAAAAATCACTTCCATCTGAACTGATCAGATTTACTGGTCAAATTGGACCCAGGTATAATCTAGGGGGCAAAGGTAGGTCTGGACACAAGCTATTAAACCTGACTTCAAAGTTTGGTATCTGAAACTGTAAATAATGAAGGCAACTACATCAACTTTAAGAGTAATAAAAACAGCTAACATTTATGTAGCATTACAATTTCCAGGTATGGTTCTAACCACTTTACAAATATGATCTAACTTAATCCTTATAATAACCCTGGTGGGTGGTTACTATTATCCCCATTTTACAGATGAGGAAAATAAGGCATAGAAAGATCAAGTGATTTGGCTGGT
This sequence comes from Pseudocheirus occidentalis, assembly GCA_028646575.1. Classification (NCBI taxonomy): domain Eukaryota; kingdom Metazoa; phylum Chordata; class Mammalia; order Diprotodontia; family Pseudocheiridae; genus Pseudocheirus; species Pseudocheirus occidentalis. The sequence goes on along the minus strand of CM053597.1, from coordinate 25,617,998 downwards.
TTCACACAGCCAGGAAGTGTCATATACATACACACATCATATATATATATATATATATAATGTGTGTGTATACATACACACATGTGTGTATATATGTGTCTGCATGTATGTATGACAGACACACAGGCTATTTTGTTCAATCAGCAGGGTTCATATCATACACCACAGAAGAAATATTTAATCATGTTTCCCAAATCTTCTTTTCCCACTCTCCCTTCCCCACCACACCCTGGGATTCAAAGGAAATGCTCACTCCCTCAGAATGTTTTGGTTGAATTGCTTCCAACCTGGAATGTTCCCTGTTTAATTAAGTATTTAATATCCATTATTTGGTGCCGTTAGTGGAAATGGTTTGAATTCAGTCTGCTCTAAAAACTCAATTGCTGCCTGTAACAGGAAGTTACACGCTGATGAAGGCCTGATACAGCTCAGCTAACATCCATACTCAACGCATCTGGAAACATCTCATCATGGCCAAGCTTCAGAATTCCCAGTTTGAGGACAGCAGCAATTAACCATTACAGATTGCTAGGCAAGGGCAAGAGTCCAAATGATGAACCTCTGGAAGCACGCCTCAGAACTGCCCTCTACCTCCAAAGTTCTGGTGAGATTCAAATTATATAATGCAATTAAAGTGCCTACTAAGTAAAGCTGTATAAATATAAGATATCATCCTCATCATCAATAATACACACCTAGCCCAGGAAAATAACCATTAGAATTTTCACCTATGGAGGTCTATTCAATTTCACAAGGCTTGGGATGGGAAAAGGCGGTTCTCTGCAGCTCCTTGTTTTCTGAAGATGCTGTTCTCAATTGGCTTCAGCTAACCACAACACAGAGGGAGTTGTTTGCTAGTGAAAAAGAAATAAAACTCACTCTTTAATTGCCCTTTAAAGCAATATGGTAGAAATAAAGAAAATTTTCAGGCACAATATGTTAACAGACAGCCTAGAGGTTCTATTTTCTTTCTTCCTTGGTGGGCAGTCAAACATATCCTATTGGGAAAGGTTAAGGAGTCTAATGAAGTCTAGACATTGCTAATGGAGTGGAATATGATGTCAGCCACAGCCAGTCTTGGATGTGGAATTTCTTGGCCTGATGGTATCAGAATGACTATCTTATCAGAATACATGTTTCTCCAATAGAAATGAATGGAATGTGTAGAGAAATGAGACTGTACCTGATTCAGATTTAATAGAAGACAGTAGGATATGCAAGGGACAACTAAGAGAAAGATGGTTCAATGGTTCTGACTAATTCGATGTCTTCTACAGCATGGCACAGGAAGGCACATGTCAGAGAATATACCAACATCACTTTTATACTTGAATAACATCCTCACTAATAAATATTTGGGTTGGATTGGCCAACAAAATGAGTTTGGACAACAGTTGAAACCTGATATGTGAAGGCACAATCCATAACTAAGCTTCTGAGATAGGAAATGGGGCATAAAAGTAGAAGGCTGCCATCTCTCCCTCTCTCCAATCTATTCCTCGTACTGTTACCTAGGTAATCTTGTCCTCCTCTGATTGAATCATTCTTCTACTCAGAAAGATTTAATGATTCTTTATTGCCCACTGATTAAAGCTCCTCATTCTGGTAGTCAAAGCTTTCTATGGTCTGGCTTCAAACCATCCCTGTAACTACTTTTCACATACTCTATATTCCAGTCATACTTGGCTACCCTTACTTGTTCTTATTTTTTAATACCCATGCTTAAGCTTTGGCTGTTTACTTGACAGGATTGGACTAATCATTCCCCATCTTTACCTCTCAGGTTCCATAGCCAATCACTGCAATCACATCACATCCTCCAGAAAACTGTCTCTGATCACTCCCTAAATCCTTTCTCTCTATCATTGCCATTTGAAAGCGACTTCAAATTTCATGGTACATTTTGCCTGGATCTCTCCTTCTTACTTAACATAATAACATAGACTGAGCACTGAAAGGGATACTAAAGGTCATCTACTCTATCTCATTTTATATTTGAGGAAACTGAAGACAAGAATTTAAGCAATTTTCCCCGGGCCTCTGGGATTCAAACTCAGGCCTCAGAATTCCAATCCAATGTTCTTTTCATTGTATAGGCAGTTAGGTGGTGCAGTGGATACAGTGCTGGACCTGGATTGAAGAATACCCTAGTTCAAATCCAGCCTCAAACTTACTAGCTGTGTGACACTTGTAAAGACACTTAACTTCTGTTTGCCTCAGTTTCCTCATCTGTAAAATGGAGATAGTAATAGCACCTAACTCCCAGAGTTATTTTAAGGATCAAATGAGATAATTGTAAAACACTTAGCATGGTGTATACACATGGGAAGTACTATATGTTAGCTATCATAATATCATGCTGCAAGCCTTTTCACATTATTGTCACTTGTATCATAGTTATTGATGTACAAATCTCCCACCACACACACACATACACACACACACGTGTGCACACACATGCACACATGCACATGTAGCCTTTTTTAAGGGCAGGGTTAAAGGTATGGAATGTGGCATTATTTACTCCTCTATAACCAGGGCTTAATTAGTGTCATACCTTACTTGAAGCAAGAACTCAATAAATGTATGTTGCTTTGAATTGATATGACCCAAATGCTTTTATTTTGAAAGAGCAAAAAAATAGTCCTAAGTCAACCCAAACATGTCTTTAACCAGACAAAATCCAGATGTGCCTGAAATGTCTCTCAACTGTCTAATATTTAAACAAACATGACACACACCCACAAGGAATGTGGTTTAGATCAGGTGCCTGGGATCCCAAATCTCAAATTTCATTCCCAACTGCTGCCATGGCTTCTTTTGGGGAGATTTAGCAAAATGGATATAACTTCTAAATAGCTTCTCCATTTGGAAAATGAAGATAATAATATTGGCCCAACCCCCATCCCCTGCAAGTGTCCAGAGGATTAATGAGACAGGAGGAATTCTGCCTGTTTTCAACCAAAAACATGCAACTCTGCCCTCAACAAGTCCCCAGGCGTTGGCTGTTACCACTGGAGAAAGTATTAGCTTAGAAACTGTGCAAGACTGTCTGAAGAAAGTAGGTGATAACCTGCTCTGGGTGGACTCTGTCCATGGTGAGAGATGCAATTCATCAACTGGAAAAATTTCTTGTGAGCCCTTTGGAAATTTTAAAATGATCTCAGTTCCTGTTAAAAACCAAAAACAATGCATGCAATTCAAACCAGTATCCAAAGTCAGCTACATGGGGCTTTGCACAACCTGATAAGGCCTTTGTCATCTTGCACGTTCAGGCTTGCAATGTTCCCTTGGTGTTTGACCTTGAATTTGGATTGGGGAAGGGAAAAAAAAGATGACATTCACTGAGTCCTGTTTAATTAGAATGGGTACTCATGGAATTATACTGACTGACAACCATAATGGAATCATCTGAACTATTGCAGATGAGAGCCTGGGGAAATGGAAAGAGTTTTGGATTTTGGACAAAAGAACCCAGTTTTGAATCCTGGCTGGACTGTCTCAGTGACCTTGGGCCAATGACTTCATCTAAGATCATAACAGTTTGTACTAAAAGCGACATCTTAAGTTATTTAGTCTATAGCTTCATTTTATAGATGGGGAAACTGAGACAAGCAAATTGCCCAAGGTCAAATCTCACTAACAAATAACAGAACTGAGACTAGAATGTGGGTTTTCTGAAGGGTGGAGAAATTGTTTGCTTAGTTTTGTTTTGTTTTGTTTTAATTTATCCCTCTAACTAGCAACAACTATTCTCTTATTCTAAATGTATTGCTCTTTCTACCATACCAACTCTGAGACTCAGTTTCCTAGGCAATAAAATGAGAAGGCTGAATCAGATGACCTTTGAAATCCCTTCTGGCTCTAAATCTACAGTGAAACAATACTGTTATTCATTCAAATTCAGGTTACTGTGTGTTCTAAGTATATTCTAGTACGGCAAGACAACACATCCAGACTCTATAGATTCCTTTACTATTTCTGTGGAATACTTTGCATTTCATAATTTAGGCAAAGTTTGGGTCTGGGTTACAGTTGCCATTTAGGGTAAAGGGTTAATATGGGCGCTAGCTTAGAGTTAAAAATGTTTCAGTAATAATCAGCATCTAGCATCTTATAGCACTTTAAGGTTGGTAAAGCAATTTGTATTTCTTATTTCATTTGATCATCACAACAGCTCCATAAATAGGTGCTTTTTATCATTTCCATTTTAGAGAAAAGGATACTGAGTCTGAATCAAGTTAAATGATTCATCCGGGTAGTATCTAGTAAGCTATTAAGTATCTGAGGCAGGATTTGAATTCAGTACTTCCTGACTCTAAGACCTGTATTCCGTCCACTTGCTAATGTAAAAAGATGACCTCTGATTAGAGATCTTTCCAAATTAAAAGTGCTTTAGTTACTTCAGATTTAAGCACTGAAAGAGAATTTAAATACCATTTAGTCCAATGATCTCACTTTAAACATTGGAAGGCAGTGGGTTTGCCTTATTGGAGGTCTCTAAGCAGAGGCCTCATGACCAATTATTGGTTATGCTGTAGGGATTACTCTTTTTCTTGTGATTTGCCCTACATGACCATTGAGGTCCCTTCCACCTTTAAAATTCTATGAATAAGTGATTCCAGGGAAACAGGAACTCAGGTATTCAAACACCAAAGACTCTTTTCATTACAATATTCTATATATCATATATTTTTGGAGGCAATCAGGGTTAAGTGACTTGCCCAGGGCTAGTAAGTATCTGAGGCCTGATTTGAACTCAGGTCCTCCTAACTTCAGAACTGGTGTTCTATCCACTGTGCCACCTAGCAATCCCTCTATATATCTTTATTAAGTTCTTATAGCATAGATGAAGCAGCTTAACATGGTATGGTGGGTTATGAAATCCAGAAAACTAGATTCTAGTCTTGACTTTGTTGATATATTACTATGACACCTTGAGTAACTTACCTTTCTGGACGTGAAAAAGAAAGGGATGGAGACAGATGTGGGGAAAAATGGTATGTAAGATCTATTTAAACTTTAAAATTCAATAATTCAAAGATTCCTTTAAAATTCTTTAAAATTTCTGGGAGTTCTAAAAGTCCTAAGCAATGATTCATCAAGAATCGACCTTTTCACCCTGAGACTCTAATTTGAAACCAAAGGGGATGATGATGTGCAAGCCACGAGCATTTGGAGTTATCCAAAGGCATAGTCCAAAGCATAATTCTGAACATCTGCTGTGATTATGAATACCTAGAAACAATTTGGGATATACATATTTGTACAAGCACACACACACACACACACAAACACACACATCCAAGGGTCCATCCAGGACCATGCATGCCAATGAGGAATAACAGCTGTTGGCCGTACAAATGTCAAGATTCTCTAAAAAAAAAATGTGAAGACTTCCACCTTGAGGGCAAACGTTAAATGGGAATAGTCCAGTTGATACATCCCTGAAATACTCAAATGTTTATAATGTAGGCTAAATGCTTCTAAAGTTAGAGGTTAATGTAACCTTTTCCAATGCATATACTGTTCCCATGAGATATATTTTGTATTTGGATGTTCAAATTAATTTACATCAAGCATAATGTGAAAATGTATCTATAAAATGAAGGGCTTGGACTGAATGATCTCCAAAGGTTTTTCCAGATCTAAATTTACTTCTGAGTCATTCTGGTCAGTGAAGAAAAACTATATTCCAAGAAAGTCAACTAAAACAGACCACTTTTGAGGGTCCTATTCTTTCTACCCACCTATTCCTCCCCAGCTTTTAGAAGCTGAAGTTCTGGTGGTTTTTGGAAAGCAAATCCCAAACAAACACACTCAGTATCATGCCTAGTTCTGAAAATACAGGGAGAAGTATGATCTCTTGCAGGGTCTATATAACAGCATTCACAAGTATACAAAGGTCTAAATCCCTACTAGAAGTCCTAATACAATGATGATCCAAGACAATAATAATAAATTCCAATCTTTTTCAGATCACCTAGCCTAGAATCTACTAAAAACCACAAGCCATGGCCTAATCAAAGCCAGACAAAATAGAAATAACAACAATGATGTCAGAGTTGTAAGATCATAGCTCCAGAAAGAGATCCTGTGAGTATAGCTTGAAGGGACCTTGCCTATCTCTGTTTTACAGATGAGGAAGCAGGCCCAGAGAAGTTAAAACTTGCCTGAAGTCATACAAGTAATAAGTGGCAGAGCCCAGATTCTAAGTGAGGTCTTGGGAGGGGGAGGGAGAGGAGGGAGAAAGCTGTCAAAGCTCTAAGGCTGAAAAGGACTATAGAGACCATCTAGTCCAACCCCTCCATTTTACATATGAGGAAATTGAGACCCAGAGAACTTAAGAGACTTGCTCGTGTTTACCCAGGTCCTTTGACTACAAAACTAGAAATATACTTTGCATGATTTCTCATGTACAATTGACATCCTATTGCTTGTCTTTTCAGTGGATTGATCAACAACACTGTGTTGGAAGACCATGTAATATAGTTCAACCTCCTTATTATCCTTATGGGAAACAAGAGCCACAGAGATGAAGTAACTTGTCCAAAGTCAAACAATTAGCTTGTCATCTTTGCCTACTGATCTCCCTGGTTTCCTTTAAAGCCCAGCTAAAATACTATTTTCTAGAGCAGTGGTTCTCAACCTTCCTAATGCCAGGACCCTTTAATACTCGTATGTGGGCATATCTGCATGTGGGCAGACCCGCCTGGAGATGGATAGAGGAACGGTGTCTTGGTTCCTAAGACCATCAGAAATATATGTTTTCCAATGGTCTTAGGAGACCCCTGTGAAAGAGTCATTCAACCCCCAAAGGTGTCGCAAGCCACAGGTTGAGAACCACTGTTCTAGAGGAAGCCTTTCCCAAATCCTCTTAATTCTAATCCTTTCTTTCTCTTAATCATTTCCTATTTATTCTTCAATATGTTTGTACATATTTGTTGTTCAGTAGCTCCCCATTAGATTGTAAGTTCCTTGAGGGTAGGGACTGTCTTTTGTCTCTTTTTGTATCTCTAACACTTGGCACAGTGTCTGGCACATAGTAGGAGCTTACTAAGTGTTTATTAAACTGACTGAAGCAGCAAATTAGTGAGACTTGATGAATTAATTAAATGTCCTCAAAGTCCAATTCTCTTTCCTTTCAAAATATAGTATTCATTTGTATTGTCTTTTTTAAATTTAGAGTTCCAAAATCTCTTCCTTCCTCTCCTTCCTCATCCACCAAGAATACAAGCAATACAAGATCAATTATACATGTGAAGTCATGCAAAACATATTTCCATATTAGCTACATCATGTAAAAAAGCAAGAGAAAAAAGTAAAAAAATTATAGTCCAATTTGTACACAGAGTATGTTTTTTTTTCTCTAGAGGTGGCCAGCACTTTTCATTATAAGTCCTTTGGAATTTTCTTGGATCATCGCATTGATCAGAGTAGCTAAATCTTTCACAGATGATTATCATTACAATATTGCTGATGCTATGTACAATGTTCTGATTCTGCTCACTTCACTCTGCATCAATCCATATAGGCCTTGACAGGTTTTTTCTGAAACCATTATTCTCATCACTTCTTATAACACAAGAGTATTCCATCACAATCATATGCCACAGCTTGTTCATCTATTCCCCAATTGATGAGCATCCCCTCAATTTCCAATTCCACATCACAACAAAAAGAGCTGCTATAAATATTTTTTGTACATAAAAGTCCCTTTCCTTTCCCTCTGATCTCTTTGGGGTGGTAGCATTGCAGGGTCAAAGTTTCATAGCCCTTTAGGAAGAGAATTCAAACTGCTCTCTAGAATGTTTGAACCAGTTCACAACTCTGCAAACAATTTATTAAGATATCTATTTTCCCTCATTCCTTCTAGCATTTGTCATTTTTGATTGCTATATATTTCATCTCGAAACTGTTTTAATTGGCATTTCTCCAGTCAAAATTGATTTAGAGAATTCTTATATGACTGTAAATAGCTTTGATTTCTTCTGAAAACTGCCTATTCATATCCCTTGATGATTTATCAATTGGGAAATGGCTCTTATTTTCATCAGTTTTACCAAGTGCCCTATACATTTGAGGAAAGATAAATCAGAGAAACTTGCAATAAAAATTGTATTGTTACTTCATTGTCTACAGTATCTTTTATCAAAATGTAGTTTCCCTTTTAATTATGTCTATTTTTTTTTACTTTGTCTGGAATCATAATTAATGCTCCTCCGTTTTTTTAACTACATTTGAAACATATTAGGTTCTACTCCAGACCTTTATTTTAATATGCCTTTCTATTTCAAATGTCTCTTGTAAACAACACATTGTTGAATTCCAGTTTCCAATTCATTCTGCAATCCACTTCTATTTTATTGTCCCATTCACATTCACAGTTATGATTACTGTGTATCTCCCTCCATCCATTTTTGTTCTGTTTATCTTTCTCTTTTTATCCTGCTCCACCTCTAAATTATATTTTTCTTCTGACTGCTGTACCCAAACCCAGATCACACTACTTTGAGGCCCACCATATTTTGGCGCTTCATATTTTTGTCTTTGTCTCTGTAAAACCCTATGCTAGCAAGGTTATTTCAAAACAGCTTAAGGCATAGTCCTAGGTAAATTACCCAAGGCATGATCCCCTGACCCTCCTTCTCCCTGAATCAGCATTCTGTACAAGGATCAGTCCCAGGGTGTATGGTACAAGTCTATCTTATTATAAGGACCATCCTGTTCTGGGAAGCTGACCAAGCACACCCTTCACCCAGAACATGACCCTTCTCTGTTCTGGGAAATTGACTGTTCTCTACTTCACCATTGCCCAATGACCCTCCATCCTGTACCCTCCACCCTGTTCTAGGAAGGACCCCCTTGTCTCAGGAAGGTTGTACCCTTATACCCTTGTGCCACATTCTCAAATTAGCCCTGAGCTACAGATCTAACTAATGGCTATTTTTGGCTTCTGTACATCATTGCTTATGTTAGCTCCCCTCCCTGATTGTGGTTTTTGTTGTTTTAGCCTTTTTAACACTGCTTGTATCTTCTTTCAAGACTTCCTGATTTGAGCTTATACTAGAGGTAGTCGTGCACTTGGTCAATAAATCCACACCTAAATTTACTTTGAACCCAGGTCTCAGTTTGCTCTTATTCTCTGCTTAACATGACCACTGCCTCCCTTAATCTGCCCTCCCTTTTATCATTCATCCCTTTTTTTCTTATCCACTTCCCTTCATATTTCCCTGTTAGGTAAGATAGATTTCCATGACCAACTCTGTGTATGTATTCTTCCTCCTTTGAACCAATTCCAATGCAAGGGAGGTTCAATCCTTGTCACACACACACACACACACACACACACGTGTACGCGTGCGCACACGTACATTTTTCCTCCACCATAAAAGCTCTTCCTTATATTTTTCCAATGGTTAATACAAATGAGACATCATGTTACAATTTAAAGAGAACTTAATCTAGAGTCAGAAGACCTAAATTCAAATTATACCCCAATGCTTTCTATCCTTTGTACTTTGGTGAATCTTACTGGCCTTCAGTTTCCCTATTTGCAAAACAAAGCAGTGAACTTGTTGAGGCTCCATCCAGCTCTAAATAACCCTATGATCAAAAAAGTAGCCTGTAGGAGAGGAAAGAACAGGTCACTAGGCATGAGAAGACGTGAATTCTAATCTCAGAGCCACTATTTGCTAGCCTCATGACAGCAAGTCATAAGCTCTTTGAATTTGCTTAGTTCTCTGGAAACATACTCCAAATTACTTTGCAAACATGAAAGCACTACCATGATAAGGTACTATTCTTAAGATATTATACCTTTCTATCCAGTTGAATTCATGTCAGAAAATTATTATTTTGGAATTGTGGCTTGTATCCATTCTACTACATTTCCTGCTTTGTTGGTGAATGTTATTAAAAGAAATCATTTAATAAGTGCTCCAGGCTGCTAAGTGGTACAATCAATTAAGCATTAGGCTTGAAATCAGGAAGACATCTTCATGAATTCAAATCCAGCCTCAGCCATGTAACTTAAGTTACAAGTCACTTAACTCTGTTTGCCTCAGTTTCCTCATCTGTAAAATGAACTGGAGAAGAAAATGGCAACTCATTCAAGTATCTTTGTCAAGAGAACACCTAATGGGGTTACAGAGTTGACGGGACTGAAAAGCAATTGAAATAAGTGTTTTTGATCTATTCATTTCTGAGATCTATTTGTGATTCCCAATGGACAAAAATCAAAGACCATAAGGAATTCTTGTAATCTATAAGACCTGGAAAAAGATAAATGACTTAGAAACACAACTAATTTCTAGGAAATTGCCCATGATTCCACAATACTGGATTAGTCTACAGGACACTTTTAAAACACCTTAAAGAATAAAATAGCCTAGTAACATTGGTATTGAGATTTCTTGAGCTAGCACAACACAATTTCCTAGTCACTGCAGATATGGACAATGACCTATAGACCTAAGGCTAGAAAATCAGTTCAAGTATATAAGCATTATATATAAGCACTGTAAAAGGCCATTGGCAAATAAGCATCAGTAATTTATAAAAAACTAAAGAAGCTAAGAGTTTGACAATCTATCTGTCGCCTTTCTGCTGCACCTTAATAATTATACTCAAAGCCTTGTTTGTTTAAACCCTCAATTCAATTCAACAAACATATTTAAAGACTACTGTATGTACATTAGAGTACTAGATACAAAGACAAGAAGCAGCATAGTTCATACCCTCGAAGAGCCTATAATCTACTAAGGCACAAATGGCTTGTACACATAAGTTTGAGAATAATTTTCACATCATTATTGCCATTTTTACTCAGGTCAATCTGACAAGCATAGGTGGCACAGTAGATCCAGACCTGGAATCAGGAAGACCTGAGTTTAAATCCAGTCTCACATAGCTACTAGTTGTGTGACCCTGGCCAAGTAACTGAACTCTCTTTACCTCAGTTTTCTCATCTATAAAAAGAACTGGGGAAGGAAATGGCAAACCCCTCCAGTATCTTTGCCAAGAAAACCCCAAATGGGGTCACACAGAGTCAGACACACACAACTGAAATGACTGAATAACATGTGTGTATACTGCTTTAATCTTCTTAGCACTGAGGCATCAAAGTATCATGGATAGAGAGCTGCCCCTGGTAGCTACTAGGAAAATTTGGGTTCAGTCCTCCCTTTGACCCATACTGACTGTGTGACCCAGAGCACACACTTTCTCTCTCCATACTGTATGCAACCTTCTAGGAGTGCAAATTACAGAAGATGTCCACCTAAATGGATAGATGGAGTTTCCTCTCTGAGAGCTCCCTGTAGTTCCAGAGATAGGGAACCTGTGGCTTCAAGGACACATGTGGCCCTCTAGGTTCTCAAGTGTGGCCCTTTGAAGTTTAGGCTCCACACTTGAGGATCTAGAGCACCATATGTGGCCTTGAGACCATGGGTTCCCCAAACCTACATACTAATGAAATCACCTGGAGGTAGCTCAGTGGCAGGAGTAGAGAGTGTTGCACCTTAAGTTAGAAAGACCTGGGTTCAAATCTAATCTCAGAAACTTCCTAGGTATGTGACCTTGGATGAGTCATTTACCTAGTATCTGCCTCTGTTTTTTCACCTATAAAAGGAAGATAATAATAGCATCTACCCATCTGAGTTGTTTAGAGGTCCAAATAAAATAATATTTGTAAAATGCTTAGCACGTTGCCTGATGCATAGTAAGGACTTAATGAAAGCATATCTCCCCACTTTTCTCTATCCCCATCCCTATTCCTTTATGCTTTGCTTCCATAACAGTCAGCTCATTTGGTCCTGTCAAAGATAGCCCTATGAAGCAGCTAGGACAGAGATTATCCTCTGTACAAATAAGGAAGTTGAGGTATAAAGAATATAAGAAGCTTACTCAAAATCACTTAAGCAGCCAACGCCAGGGCTGAGACTAGAATTTTGATCTTTCATGCTAATTCCACCAGAATCCAAGAGTACCCCCAACATAGTAGGCCTCTGCCATATGCCCCGCTAGCTCTAAGCTCTGTAGGGGTAGAGATGATGTCATTTTTTCTTTATATCATCACTCCAAACATGGAGGATTTCAACAAGCTGCTGAGCTGTAAGGAAGGTGACTACAGGAGCCAAAGGGGGGCTGTCACATCATTCTAACCCTGATCCAACCCCTTCAAGGGCTCCTTCAAGACAATCTGACACCCATGGCATAAAATCAACTGCGTTCCTCCAGCTAAGAACTGCACCAAATATAGGTCTCAGGGGATGGATGGAAAAGAGACTACCTTTCCTCATCATGCTAGGCTGACAGAGCCAGTGAGTTAACATCCTATTCTATAGAGGTTGTTTGTAATTTACATGTGCTATCCACCAATATGCACCAACATAGAACAGATGCAGTCTGCTTTCCTGTAATGCACCCCACCATAAAAGACACCATAAAAGATGTGGGTCTGTTTTCTTTTCATTTTCTCCCCATGTAGTTTTCCTTTGGATTTCACCTAGGAAGTAAGCAAAATTGATTTGCAAAATGCATCTCGTAAGACACTTAACAACCTTCCAAAAGCCTCACATGCATTATGCCCAGCAATAAACATTGACATTTATAATCTAAAATTCTCATTTGTGCTAAAGACAGGCTCATTCTTTCACTCAGGTAATGAAAATTTAATATAGCATGTGTATGTGTGTGTGCGAGAAGAGGAAGGGGGAGGACGAAATATATTAAGTAATACAGTCTCCTATTACACAGGAAGGGAAGGGACATCATTTTTTATATCTATATTCCTCAAGCAATAGATTTCACAATGAAGTCATCTACTGATAGAAGATTTCTGGATTCTTTGAAATGCCAATGTTGATGAGACAAGACAGAACCCTGGAGGCAATTCGATTTTTCCCATTCTTTCTGCCTTCAACTGTCTCTCAGCTGAGCTTCCAAATGAACCCCAGGTGTTCCATAATCTCCTAAGGATGCCTTCTGTCTGGAGGGATGAGAGGGTTGACTCCTCCCACAGGTTCCACAAGCAGCTGGTGGCACAGTGGGTGCATAGCTGAGCCTAGAGTCAGGAAGACCTGAGTTCAAATCCAGTCTCAGACGCTTACTAGCTCTGTGATCCTGGGAAAGTAACCTGACCTATGTTTACCTCAGTTTCCCCTACTTTCAAATGAGTATTACAATAGCATCTACCTTGAAGCATTATTGTGACTATCAAATGAAGTAATAGCTGTAAAATATGCTTAGCACAGTAACTGGCACATAGTAGTAACTGGCACCTTATTCCCTTCCTGCCCCCTTCAGTGGATACATCCATCACCACCATTTAACCCACTGAAAAATGGAAATTGTAATCAACCTTAAGAGCAGATCCTTTCATCATATTTTTCTTTCTCCTATACATCAATCCAAGAAATCAATATCAGTTTATTTTCTAAAATGATTTCTCCCAACAACACTGAGCTCTGAGGCATCACAGCATAGGGAGGAATAAGAGATTGCATTTCAGGTCAGAGTCCAGTGGTTGCGTAAAAGCTGAATTCTCAAGCAAGTGTCCATGTTAGAAATATCCAAAAGGGCTTGAAAATGGAAAGTCAATGCTGGATACCTCAAGAGCATGCCCAAGGTAGTTATTCAAGTCTTCAATACTCATGGGCCAAATTTTGCCATGAAGGTGGTTTTGTTTTAAATTTCTAAACAATCAAAAATCTATAGTTCCACTTGGAATCACTGAGCAAGATGGATTAACTCCTGGAAACTTAGCTTTCCAAAGTATAAAAATGAGAGGGTTGGAGAGGATGATTACTTAAAGGTACTTTCCAGCTCTAAATCGATGATCCTATAACCTGGGATCAGTTGAGGTGAATCACAGAACAGGGACAGATTCACAACTAAGTGCAAACAACTGATGCTTTGTCTGAGGGTGCTGAAATTAAATTCATAAATTTATGAAGTAGCTGAGTGGCACAGTAGATAGGCCACTGCCTGAAGTCAGAAAGATCTGAATTCAAATTCAGCCTTAGACACTTATGTGATCCTGAGCAAGTCACTTAAATTCTGTCTGCCTTGGTTTCCTCAACTATAAAATGAAGATAATAATACCTAATTGTTGTGAGGATTGAATAATATCTGTTATACAGGGGCTGGGATAGGGAGACCCTCCCTGCCCTACCAGAAAATAAGAGACCAGAGCAGAGGAGGGGCTTTAAAGTGGGATTGCTGTCTTAGGGGTGGGGCAGGGGCAAGATGGAGAGAAAATTTGTAATTCAAAAATGTAATGAAAAATGTAATGAATAATATCTATAAAGCATTTAGTACAGAATTTGTCATATGTGCTTAGTAAATTGGTGTTCCCTTCCCCTTCCCATTAGCAGATAAACACAGCTGAGCTTACCACCTAATTGTCAAGAATCACTAATTAAAAGAGGAAGCTTCCTATTTAATTAAAATAAGATCACCAGTTAATACCTGGAAGGTAACTCTAGTTCAACCACCTTTTACAAAACCACATCTTACAGAATCAGAAATGGGGACCCAAAGAGGTTAAATGACTTAAGCCTCAGAGGAGGGATTTGAACCCATGTCTTGTCTCCAGAGCTAATGCTTCTTCCACTATAATATATTTCCTCCCAAGCAAGGATCTTGTTTTAGTAAATAGGGAATCTTCCTTATATACTGTGGTTACATCCACAGTAGAGTGTTTGTGTGACCCAGCCCTGCCCTTCTCCCTCCCTAAGAGGCAAACAACTCCAGCAGTGCCCTGATGGCATCTGCTTTCCCTGCCTTTCCCCTATAGGCTAGTATCTATCCACGGAATCTAGTGTCTGGAATACTGAAGTCTCCTCCTCACCAAGTTCAAGGCCCCTCTACGATGTCTCCCCCATACCAGTTATGTTTGCTCCAAACACCAGAATGTCTAGATCATGGATTCTTAGCCCTTTTTCTGGGTCATGGACCACTCTAGAAGTCTGGGAAAGACTATGAATGAATTTGATAATTAATACCACCACCACCCCAGGAAACTGATGTCAGTTTCCTACCTACCTAATGGATTCTGGTTAATTTCAACTAGCATCTCTCCACTATATTTGGGTTAGAAAAAAATCTATCAAAGTACAAATAAGTCTCATTTTGAAGATGTAACAATGAGACAGTTCCTTGACGCTAATGAATGGTGGTCCTAGTATAGTGGAAGTTGAAGATTATTCCTATACTTGGTGTGGATAATTCAATGTGATGGACAATATTCCATTGACCAGATAACATATTAAGTGATCTGGGAGAGACATGATAGGGACTCTTCATCTACCATGATGTGCCTGGTTAACAGCCGTTTCACTAAAAATAGGAATGGAATACTTTCCAGACCACTTGTAAATGACAGAGCCAGCATAGTGATGTAGAACTAGACAGGTCATTTTATTTTTGAATGGCTTTTCTGATGTGTGATTTCTTATCCTGTTACTCAGTGAACCAATGAGGGGAATTCAATCAAGAGCTATGTCTGCTCATTGGTTTGACAGAAAATAATGGTAAGAAATGAATACAAATTAAAGCTGTAGGAAGACCCTTTGTAGGTCTTTGGTAGGTTTCCTGGTAAGTACTTAAAGACAAGTATAATTGGGCTAGACATCAGGTTTAAGATTAGAACACTTTTTTTATGTAACCAAGCTCTATAGGCAAATATCTGTTTTAAGATTCCCAGTTGCCTCACATTTGTTAAAAATCATCAATGTGTTTATTTAAAGGTGATCAGGATTTAGTAAAATGTTAATAAAAATATAGTTAGTAAAATTAATTGCATCATTCTTCAGCAAACCTCTTTATCACAAGACTTTGATTATAAGGAAAATCATAATTTAGTAGGGGAGGGGAGGGGAGAAAAGGAAAGAAAGATAAGGGGAAGGCAGGGAAGGGAAGGAAGCAGAGGGAAAAGAAGGGGAGAGTAGGGAAGGGAATGGAAAGATTTTCTTTCTTGGCATCTTATGACATTTTAGAATTTTAATATTTAAGCAAATAACAGATTAGATTCATTTCCCTATAGAAAATAAGATCTGATTATTTTCCAATAAGGCATTAAAAAAATGTTCCTTGTAAAATCTTCCAAACCTTTACTGGATTCCAAGCCAGCATTGTGAATCTGAAGTAGACAGAAAAGTTACTGAGTCAATCCATAGAGTACCTTCAATGATGTGCTATTTTAAGAATCCAAAGCGAAGGAAATTAAGCCTTGACAAAACAAAGTGTGCAATCAAGGAAGGAATAAATGAGCACTTTGGAGAAGGCACTAGCAGGTGAGAACTGGTCTGAAGGGTTTGGAGAGCTAGCAATGGGAATATTTTAACGAGTTTTTATTACAAAATCAGCATGGTTGTGCCACAGAGAGATGAAGGTGAATTAATATATGACTGACCCTCGAGTGTGTCCAATTGGAAAATTAATTCTTTGGCAAGTTTTGTCATGTTTGCAAATCATTGTATGGATCATTTTTGAGCACTAAAATTGTATTATTTTACTTATTTATTCAGTCCCCTAACTCTCAGTGTGATCCCTTTCACATTACCTCAGATTTTCCAGCCAAATGACCTTTTATTCATTAATGCATGGCAGGAGAGAATACAGTAGATTTTTGTTCCTTTGCCTCTATCCCTTCTGTATAAACCGCCTTATATATTAGGTTGGATATAAGGGGGAAAAAGTCTTGAGAAACTGAATCACCACATTTCTCTATGTAAACTAATTCTCTCAAAATGTTAAACACTTTTCTACTGATAATCAAGAAAAAAAACAAATAATGCAAAATGAGATAAAATTGTCATGTTGAAGGATCTTTCATCACTATCTTAGCTTTATCTGTTTCTATATAGAATAAAATCCTCCTCACAGTGCAGAAAACGTTTTCAGCCTGAGACCAGAAGTCAATGGATGAGTCCACATTGCAGACATGCAGAGTCGTATGGTTCAATCAGGATGATTACACAGTGGGAGGTTGTGCCATTAATGGAATCTGAGGGTATGAATTGTCTCTGTTGAGTCTCCTCTCTAAGGGGAGGAAAAGAAGAGGGATTTTGAGTTTATTTTTTAAAGCCTAATTAGATCTTTCTCCTTATTGTTTGGTACTAATGAAATTTCTGGTGAATTCACTATTACCTGTTTGTTTAAATATCTCCTGACTAGCATTCCAATTGTATTGAACTCTTACTCCCAAATGTGAAGCTGGGCTTTCCAGCGTAGCCTCTATAAATTCTGGAGGTCCTTATCCTAACAGTTGTAATGACAGATCAGGTCCTTCCCAGAAAGCAGAGTAAACATTTCCCTGGAACACTGGGGCACCCCTGAGAGGTTGGTAGTACCTTCTCTAAATTCAACTCAAGCTCCCATTCCAATGTGCTCCCCCCAGTATCAATTGTCAGTTATGGTTAATGTCTCACATATAGCTTTTATCAACCAAATGGTCAACACTTCAGTATCATTTAGCTAGAGGTAACTAAGTGGCTTCTTTAGTGAATAGAGTGCTTGGCCTGGAGTCAGGAAGGATCCGAGTCCAAATCCAGCCTGAGGAACTTGCTAGATGTGTGACCCTGGGCAAGTCATATAACCCGTTTTCTTTTCAAATGGAAAAGAGAATGGCAAACCTCTCCAGTATCTTTGCCAAGGAAACCCTATGAACAGTATTGCTGTGCTATGATACATGGAGTCACAAAAAGTCAGATGCCACTGAACAATAACAACAAACATTTAGCTAATTAACATTAATTGGGTTTTATAAAGGGGATATTTACTGAGAAGATATGGTGAGAACAGAAATTCAAACACATTTCCCTACCACCCCACTCCCTCAAAAAACATGGACACATTTTACCTATACCATCTAGATCCCTTGGGAAAAGGGGCTCAAAGTTAAAGTGCTTGATATACAGCATGCACTCCCACCACATTTGCTCCTAAATATATTGGCAAAACCAATAGATAAGCCACTCTCTATTGGGGGATCCAACATTCTTTCTCACTGCAGGAACAGAATCTGATCTTTCTTTGAGACTTTGTTGGTAACTACAAAATCTAGCAAGAACTGGTCATTCTCCTAACCTATAAAGGTTGATAAAGTCAATCAATCAATATTGATCAAGCACCTACTATGTGCCAGGCATGGTACTAAGAACTGGGGATATAAAAAAGAAAAAGGCAAAAGAAAGTCTCTCCCCTAAAGGAGCTGTTTTCATCTGTGTTGAAGGTGTCTAAAGACATCACAGAAAATATCATGCTAAAAAGCATGAGAGCAAGCATGCAGCCCTGCTTCCCTCTGTTAGCGATTGGGAACGCATGAGAACACTGTTCTGTATCTAGAACTCATGCAAACATGTCATCATAAAAAACTGGCATACAATACTGATGAATTTCTCTAAGCAAACAAATTTCACTATAATCTTCCATAATCCCTCATGACTGGTAGTACCAAAGGCCTTGGTCAAGTCAATGAACAATTTATACAGACGTCTGTTCTGTTCTTAGCATTTCTTCTGGAGTTGTAGGGCAGCAAACATCATCTTGACCATTGCTCAACCCTTTCTGAAACCACGTTGGTTCTTGGGCAGATGACCATCTTCCAGATGAAGGATCAGATAATTAAGGAGGGCTCTGTCAAGTATCTTGCCAATAATGACTAAGAGAGAGATCTCCCATGATTATCACAGGACCTCTTGTTTCCTTTTCCTTATTACAGATGGGCAATGGAGGCATACTTGATATTCTGGGGAATAATTTCCTCTTACCATAAAATCTAGAACATTTTATTAAGCTTCTGTTATGAGTAGTGGACCCCCTGACTTGTAGCTCTCTGCTGGGTTGGAATCAGGGTCATATACTTTGTCACTCAAGTGGAGCCTGAAGGACATTGAAAACCTCCAACCTCTTCAGTTGGAGGCTCACCTAACAAGGGACTGACTACAACCTGTGTTATATGGTCAATGGCTTCAGTATTGATTGATAACAGTCTGTTGAGAACACTGTGGAAGTGTTCAGATCATCTCTCTAGGATCATGTCCCTATCACTGATCAATGTGGCTCCAACCGCACAAAGTAGCTGAGATGCACCTTTGGCCAACAGATAGTCCTCAGGGCATTGTAGGGGTGCTTTGGATTGCTACTGTTGGTGTAAAATTGAATTGTGCCTGCCTTCTTACTGAGCCAAGAATCCTGCATTTCTCTAAGCTTTGTCTGCACTTCACTTTTAATGGAATTAAACACTGCCTTCTTGGAGATGAATGAGCTGTACTGCTGATAAACCCAATGGAGTTCTTGTTTTCTTTTTAGCAGGTTTTGAATTTCCCCATTATTTTTCCAAACCAATCCTGGTGTTTGCAAGTGTTGACATGGAGATGAGCAAATTCAATGCTGTTCATTAAGTCTCTGAACACAGCCCACTCCTTTTCTGCTCCACTGTTGCTAACTGTGTGCTGACTCAGTTTTCCCTCCAAGATAGCAATGTTCACCCACAGAGAAGCACTTTCATCTGTTGATGTTGACTCTCCAGACAGTCATCTTGCCTTCCAGCCACTGCTTTTGAGTCTACAGGGCCATTGTGCTGACTTCTCCGTTGTGTGCTTGTGAAACCTGGACAGCCTATCAGCACCATGCCAGACAACTGAAAGACTTCTATTTGAATTGTCTTAGGAAACTTCTAAAGATTACTTGGCATGATAAGGTACTAGACATTGAGTTCTTTTCTTGAGCTGAACTGTCAAGCATTCAAACTCTACTGCATTGAGTGCAACTCTAATGGGCTGGCCCCATATCACCAACGTCAAACATACATTTACCTAAAAGACAATTTTACAGGGAACTTGTACAAGGCATGCAGTCACACAGTGGTCATAAGAGGCAGTACAAGGACACTCTGGAGGTGTCTCTGAAGGACTTTAGTTTCAATTATAAGACATGGATGATGCTGGCACAAGACTACTCAGCATGTCGTGCCCACATCAAAGTAGGCCACTGTACTCAATGAGCAAAGCAAAATGGCAGTAGCACAAAGGAAAGATGAGTTGCACAAATCCAGAGCTAACTCCCTTCTAAATGTTCTAATGGACTGCTCATGCCTGATCTATGGCAGAGTTCATGTTGGACTGATCAGCCGCAGTCAAACACCCTGTACCCTGATCCTGCATCATGTGTCTTGATCCTTTTCAAAAATAAAAGACAAAGAACAGCAGGATAAATAGGAGATAAGGAAGGGAAGGAAGGCACTAAAATTCAGAGGGCTTGGGGAAGGCTTCCAATAAAAGATGGGGCTTTAATTGGGACTTTCAAGAGGCCAGTGAGGTTAGCAGGTAGAGCAGAAGAGGAAGAGTGTCCCATGCATGGAAAGACAATCAGAAAAAAATGCACAGGTTCAAAAGATGGACCATAACCCCTCATCTATTTCATTTCTAATAATCCATCTAAGGCCTAAAGGATAGATATGAAAGGGAAGAAAACAACATCAGAATCATATGTTCATGATTTCATGCTGACTGTGGTGGGAAAAACAGGCTCCAGTCTGACCCAGATGTTCACAGCAATCCCTGCCTCCTCATTCAAATGGGGAATGGGAAGGGAAAAAAGGATCCCTTTGGTCTATTAGTGCCTTTTGAATACACACTCAATTTTGACATAACAGTCAATTAAGAATCATTTTGTTTTCTATGCCATAAAAAAATCAGAAACAGGTCAGGAAAAACCTGTGTATGCTCTGAAGTAAAGAGTCGGACTTCTCTATTCTGC
Source organism: Pseudocheirus occidentalis (assembly GCA_028646575.1). Lineage (NCBI taxonomy): Eukaryota > Metazoa > Chordata > Mammalia > Diprotodontia > Pseudocheiridae > Pseudocheirus > Pseudocheirus occidentalis. The sequence continues at coordinate 25,597,232 of CM053597.1, read as the reverse complement.
ATCATCACAAACTTAAAGAAGCAGATTCTCTGGAAACCATGCGATTATGCAGCAGGCAAATTACAAAGGGTTTTGAAAGCCTTAAAGTGATAGATAAATGCTAGTTGCTCTTCTGGTCTATACTTATGAAACTAAGGAGAGAGGGATGAACATAGAACAAGAAATAGAAAATGGGATGGCAGATACCTATATTCTTGCAGAAAAGTCATATATGAATGGATCCCAGGGTATGTAGGCTGTACATTCTCAAAATTTAAAAAGTTATACCAAAAAATGTAAAGAGTACAGTTTGAGACTAATAATTGCTACTTGTATGACATTAGACAATTCACTTAACCTCTCTGGGCCTTGGTTTCCTCATATTTAAAATAAGGCAGTTGGACTAGTGGTCTCTGGAGTTCTTTCCAGTTATAAATCCCTGATTCTCATATTATTTTGTTAATAATGGAGTGCATTAAGTCCCTTTCAGGTTTCTCCCTTTTAGTCTCACATTAATGTCAACATACAACCTATTTTCAGAGCAGGGAGCTGTCCTAGGTACTGTGAAAGGGAGATGAAGGGAGAAACACATAAGTGATGCAAATCTTGCTTTTGGCATGTCTCCAATTGAGTTAAACAATTCTCTTTCTTTGAATTTTACATAACTAATAATAATCCAAGTCTAGATTTGAACTCACGTATTCCTGACCCCAGGTCCAGTACTCTGTCCATTGAATCACATCTGTCCACCTTGGTTTCCTCATTAGGGACTGAGGACCAACTTCTTGTGAGGATCAGATGAGATAACATTTGGAAAGTGTTTTTCAAACCTTAGAGACTAGGCTCACATATATGGCAGTGAAATATCCCAATGGATATCTTCTAGGAGAAAATGGATTCCAACTCAGGTAGAGGTCAGACTAGATGGCCTCTGAAGTCCCTTCCAACTCTGAGAATCTATGATCCTATGACTTGTCACTATGCTTTGTTCATCCCCTTTGTCCTCTGATGTCATCATACAAGTATTCTGTCACCCTATGCTGTTTATTTGTTATTGATTTCAAGAAAGCCTTTGACTCAGTAAAGCATTGCCTTCATGATTCTCCTCCAGCAAAGATTATCTCATGGCTACCTTAATATCATATAATTTTTTTGATAAACAAAATATCACATTTAAACTTTTTCAATGACCACAAAAAGGGAAACATAAAACAGAGACAGTGTTTGTTTGCCTTCAATGTTTGCCACCATAGCAAAGGATGCCATAGTCGAGGTCTAAATTGAAAAGTCACCTATAGTAACATCCTTTGGATGCTTCTGTTTCTGAATGACATTATAATGATGGCATCAGGCTGCAAAGCAAGGACCTCCACAACGAGATTCAGGAACACTCAGAAGAGATCTATCTACCAATCCCAACAAGAAAGATCAAATAGATGGAATAATACATAGAGTTCAGATTATGACATGTTGTCCATTCTTTAAGCTGGCACTTCTTATATTTGCCTCAGAAAGTCGCTGCAGGTAGTCAATGAAGTGGACCCCAAATTAAAGAGATGAAAGAAAAGAGTAGCCTCAATTGCTCTGGGAAAATTGTATCTTACTTTTGACTATGCTTCCTAGAGATTATTCAATCATCAAGTTTTTGCTAAGTGTTTTCTATGTATCAGGCACTGAACTAATCCTTGGGGATCCAAAGACCCAAGGGAAAGTCCTTACCCTCAAGGAGCTTACATTCCAACATAGGACAGAATATGTACACATACAATCAAATAAAATATACATAAAAAGCAGACATGAGGCAACCTAGGATGGGAAGGCACTACGGAAATAGGGGTTAGGAGAGAAAACTAAGAAAGGCCTCCTACAGACAGTGACATGAGCTGATTCTTGAAGGAAACTACAAACTGCAAGAGGCAGGATACAGAGAAAGAGCATCTCAGGCACAAAGGGTAGCCAAGATTGATTATGGGTAAGGAGCAACAAGCCAGACAATATGACTGGACCTCAGAGGATTAAGGGGAAAATAATGTGCCTGAAGAAGTTGGAAGGGGCCAGGTTGTTGATGCCATATTTTTAACACAACATTCTTCCAGTGATCCTGTGTAACTAAGAATCTTGGTACTCAAATGGAGATGTGACCTTTTTTTATTTGGCTAAATTTGCTTTCACTATGCATATTTATGACAAAATTTTTTGTCCTTTTTTTCCCTTTTCAAAAGGGCAAGGTAAGGAAAGAAAATAAAATTTTGTTCATAAAAATTAATAATTAAAAAAAACTCTCAGCACCTCACTATCTCCCACAATCTCCCTTTTATCTCAGGTAAACAAGGATACAGTGGGGAAATTCCCTAGTGATAATCCATGGGCAATAAGAGCGTATGAGATATCATAAAGGAAATGCATGGCCCAAAAAGAAGTTGAGCCAGCCATGTGCTGAGACTAAGAGATAAACAACAGATGATCCAGTGCCCCAGTGGTTCTTACATAATGTCAAAAGATTTACAGAAAGGCATTGAGAGTGCTAGGTGGCCCCTTGATGGAGGAAATGTGAAAGAATACAGAAGAGACATACACGAGGATGAGTAAGCATGGGTGAGTTATAATCTGTGCTGATGGAACAAATGACCACATTGATGAGCTCACAGATCCATAGATACTTAGGCACTCCTTCCAAGTACCAACTTATGAGCCATACCATTGCTCTGGGAGATTGCGTGCTATGCCAAGGAGCCTAAATATGATAACTGCTATAGGATGATTGGGCAAAACCCTAATGATTCCCCATCCCACTACTGACTGACGTCGCCATGCTCTGGGTAGTGAGGGAAGAATTACTCTTTTCTCCTACCAGTGGTAAAACCTAGTCAAAGATGCTTTGAATTCATTCTTACATTTCAATGCAGAGAAGATGAGTTGTGGCAAAAGGGCGTCTACATTTGGTACCTTCCTACTCTGTCATTAATTGTTTATAATCTTCCAAAAGGATGCTTCCAGTTCTTAATCAATTACTCTATGATTTTATGACCTCTCTGGACCCATTTCCTCAGCAGAACAAATTAGATTAAGTTTTGTTTCCTGGTTCTGAATCTTAAAAATATTTGACAGATTTATTTCCATATAATTACCTTTGTAATCTGGGCATTTTATTCTGTGCACTTAAAAATATTCTTCTAAACTTCAATAAAGGGACAGGGACAGGGTAGAGAACAGAACAAGGGGGAGGAGGGATAGGAAGGAGGGACATATGATCACTGTCACAATATGTCTACTATGAAGATGTCCTGTATAATCACACCTACACAGCTTGTATTGAATTGGTTGTCCTTCCAGCAGGGGTGGGTGACAAGGGAGTAACCAAAAGAATCTAGAATTTAAAGCTCTACAATACCTGCAACTAGGAATCAAGATGTACAGGGGCTGGGATAGGGAGACCCTCCCTGCCCTACCAGAAAGTTAGAGAGCAGACCAAGGGATGGGCTCCACAGTGGGATCACTGTTTTGGGGGTGGGGTAGGGGAAAGACGAGGAGAAAATTTGTAACTCAAAAGTCTCATGAAAATGAACGATGTAAACAAGAAAACAAATAAAATGTATTACATTGAAAATATATTCTTCTAAGAAGGAGTCAATAGGCTTTACAAGGCTTCCAAAGGGTCCATGACACAAAAGGTTAAAACCTGCTGGTCTAGGGGATATCAAAGGCCCTTTTCAGCCAAACACACACTCACACACACACACACACACACACACACACACACACACGTATTGTATGCAAAAGTGATTGAATATGTTAAAAATATATATCTGTACCAACTTTCCTCTGCTTCTTAACTAAGGCCTATTCCTCCCTAACAGTCCCTTTTTTCTTTCCACTATATATGATTTTAAATGATTCTTCTTTTCCCTTTGCTTTCTTCCAAGGTGATTTCAGGCAAGTTCACCTTTCCTGCTGACAATCAACTCTTGGCAAAGTACTGGGAATCAGAGTACTCATTCAAAATGTCAACCCATCTCATTCAATCAATAGCAATGAAAGAGAAGGAAATGAAATGTATCAACTACTAAACAAATTTAAATTCTTCTATGCCCCTGCTCAGTCAGGGTTTAGGTATCCAAAATGTGATCACTCTTCAAAATCTTCCACCACTCACCCCATACATGTCCACTATTTTATAAGATGTGTTCTGACAAAATTTAGCTGGCTATTGTATTATATTCCTTGTAAACCCCTTTCTCTACCCCCCCCAAAAAAAAGAACCAAGGAAACATTGTTAGATTTTGTGCTTCTAAAAGTTATCTAAACTGGTGGTTAAAAATAGTAACTTTGATTTATATGGTGCTTTCAGGTTTATGGAGTATTTAAATCACAATATTCTCTGAGGTCAGTGGTATATGTGTTAGTATGCCCACTTTCCAAAAGAGAAAACTAAATGTCTCAAAGGTGAAGAGATGAACTGAAAGTCAAATAGCTCATAAATGACAGTTAAAATGTCAATATTGTCACATTATTAATGACTCATGATCTTATGTAATCCAACAAACTTTTATTTTGTCCCTACTAGGTATAAGACATTGAGGCAGTTACAATCATCATCATCACCATCATCACCATCACCATCACCATCACCATCATCACCATCATCATCATCATCATCATCATCATTGATATCTCACTGAAAGCAATGCCAATCATATTACTAATCTTGGTAAGTTTTATGGGGATATAGGGAAAGATCGTATTATTAGTACGCAGCAGTGAACTGATGTCGCCATGGATAGAGATCTCCATTGGAATGCCTTAGGGATTTGTTCTTGGCACTGAAATTCTCAACATGTAAATCAATTACCAGAATAAAGACATAGACTATCTAATTGTCAAACCTGCTGATAATATGAAGATAGGAGAGATAGTTAAGATACTGGTTGATAGAGATCTATCAAGTCTTCCACAGGATAAATCAAATAATCTGAGATACAATGAATTTATAAATGAATTTTTATAATCAGTTTTATAAGTACACAAATACAAGACATGGAAAATATGACTATATTTTCTGGGGGGAAAAATCTTGCGGGGGGGTAGATAGAGTAAGAATTTAATAGATAAAAGAAGAATATCATAACATGTTAGAGTATGCAAAGTATAAATAGAAGAGATTAACAAAAATCATTTCTATGGTCCTTTCAAGTTCTAGATCTTGTAAGCTAATAGCATGTCACACAACATAATTGTAGACTTGAATCCATAGGCTCCTCCCTGTCTCTCAGGTCTCTGGTCTAGAGTGAAAGATGGAAATATGTATATATTTCATTGTGTGGTGGAAGAGGAGGTAAAGAGAAGTGATATTCAACCAGGCTAAAAAGATAGGTAGGAATCAAAATGTAGGCGGTTCTAAATGACAAATAAAATTTTTGTCACTTATTCCAGAGGCAAGAGAAACAGAGACAGTCACTAAAAATTATTGAGCATAATGGCATAAATAGACTTGTGCCTGGCAATTTCATAGCTATGTGAATAATGAACTGGAGAAGGAAGATGTTGGAAACAGGGAAACCAACTAGGAGATTATTTCAAAAGTTTTTGAGAAAGGTGATGAGAATCTGAATTAGGATGGTTGGTATGTGAATGGAGAAAAGTGGATGGAAACAAGAAGTGTTATGGAGACTTGATAAGTCTTGTTGACTGATTGCAAGCAGAGGGGGGAGGAAAATTGGAAAGAAGAATACCTTTGACATTGCAAACCTAGGTGACTGTAAGGGTGGCAGCACCCTTAAGATAAACAGGGAATTCAGGAACAGGGATGATTCCATTTCAAAGAAAAGATTATGAGTTCTATTTTGAACACTGCCTTTGAGATCTCTATGAGACATTCAGGTGGAGAGAACCTGTAGGCCGTTAGAAGCATAGGATTCAAGGTCAGAAGAGAGACTGTATGAATATGTATATTTTAGAGTTATTTACATAGAGATGATAATTAAACCCATGGAAGCTGATGGGATCACCAAAAGATACAGGTGGAAAAAATTGAGAGTATCTAGGACAGGGTCCTGAGGAACATCCATATCATGAGAAAGAGGATGATAATTCAGCAAAAGTGATAGAGAAGGAAAAATCAGAAAGTTTAAAGGTCATAATAAGAGTGATCAAGGAAGCAACACGTGTCAAACATCTCTCCTCACCAACTTATAGTCAATATAGTTGACAAAGTGATTTTCCCAAAACCGTGTCACTCCCCTGCTCAAGAAACTCCAGTGACTCCCTATTGCCTATAGTCTTCTGTTTGTCCTGCAAAGTCATTCACAACCTTACTCCAACCTACCTTTGCAACAATATTTTACATTATTCCCCATCACCCACTCCATAGTCCAGTGAAATTGGTCTCCCTGATGTTTCTCACACCCCATGCTATTAAACCAACAATATTCCATGAATGGAAAGCATCTCTCCTCCCCCTCTCCCTCTTGGAATCTCTAGCTTCCTTTAAAGCTCATTTCAAGCATTATCTTCTACATCAATCTATTAATACCTCCTCCAACCCATAAAGAACTTGTATATATTTTGCATATATTTTATATGCTTTTTATATGTGTCTCCTCAAAAAAATATAAACTCCTTAAAAATTAAGACTGACTCATTTTATATTTAGATCTCCAGTGCCTAGCACAGTGCCTGACACACAGTTGGCATTTAATAAATGCTTACTGACTGACAGAGAAAGGGGTACACAACAGTTTCCAAAATTGCACAGTGGATTTATCTGCTAAAAGACCATCGGTGACCTTGGAGAAAGCAAGTTCAGTTTAGTCGATGGGGGTGGGGTACTGGTTGGAAAACTAAGTGGAAGGTGAGGAAGTAAGGACAAATGCTGATGGGCCTCCTCAGGAATTTGACCATGAAAATGTGCACCCAGGAAAAAGTCAAGACCTGGGCAAATTTCAACTGCATTTTGCTTACTCGAATAGGAAAGATATCAGTACCTTCAAATGGCTAGAGTCATCATTAACCTCAATCATGTGTCAGGAAGCTTTGGAAAACATGCACATTTCTAAATGTAATATAACCTTTTTTTAAACAGCTGACTCACAGAGAAGAAAATTGGATCATTTTTAAGCTAAGACTTCAGCCTGAAAGTGGCATTTAAAAACTGGACAAGTACAATGTCAATGTGTTTTTTGCCCCAAACTTTGCAAGCCCTAATCTCCCTACTTAACATCCATTTGCAGTATTTCACACTGAGATTTGAGACTGCTTTGAATTTCTCAGACTACAGCAGCTTGACTTCTCTATTATAAGAATTAAGTGGTAGGATCAACAGTCATGTAAGAACCTGGATGTACTTTATCAAATATCTCTCTAAATAAAACCCACATCTAAAATAGCTATGTTTCCACAGATCATAGATCAATTTGCTATTCTTTTGCCCCTCTGGAAAAATGTCTACCCAGAGGCCCTACTTTCCTAATGGGTGACTACTGTTATTCCTGGACCACAGTTTCAAAAGGGGTCTTGGCCATGTTTCATTTCTTTCATGGCTCAACACCCTGTACTTCTATAGTAGCAACTACACATAGAATACCCTGACTGCTAGCCCAGGCTCTTATATCTACTAGGAAAGATAACTGTTAAAGGGGTCAGCAATCTTTTTTTTAATTACATTCACTAAGTCAAGGGAAAAGTCAGCACCCTGAACTCCAGAGAAAATACAAAGAGAAAATAAAGCAGAGAAAAAAAAGACCAACAGACAGGATTATGACTACCTGAATCAACTATATACTTCACATACATCCCTGGATTGAGAGAAGCTTTCTATCTGAGCAGTCAGGGAGCTCTGAACACATAGCCACTCAGAATCTTGAACCAAGGAATCATAAGAGCCTTCTCATAAACAAGGCCCCAAAGCAAAATACCAACTCAGAGTATATGAATGCTTCTCAGAGCCAGAAAGCATCACAACCCTCCTGGCTCAGTGCCTAATCAGAAATTAGCAAAAGGTGTGAAAGCCTTCCTACAAACAAGTCTCCCCTAAGCAAGCTTCCCTTAATGGGCTCCATGTGAGGACCATTAATGAATGGGCCAGGAAGATCTTAAATCCCATTAACAATACAACTTCTCATCAATGAGATTACTCCTGTTTGGGTCTCCTTCCCTCATCCCGCCTTGTTTTTATCTCCCCTTTATGAGGCCTTCCCCCTTTTACAGGTAAGCTCCTCAGGGGTAGAGATGGCTTTGCTTGCCCAGCACTCAACACAGTGAAGTATATAGCAAGCACTTAATAAATTCTTTAGCTAGCTAGCTTTATGCATGTGTTAAACTAGATGACCATTGAGGTCCCTTACAGCTCTATTTTTCAAGGTTTTTTCAATGTAGAATCATTGAATCTCAAATGCTGAGAAGGTATTCAGGCTCAAGCATGAAAGACAACCCTAAATCTTCCTCTGTTCACTTTTTACCCACTGTGCCTGGTTCTATTCTCTTTGGGTGAAAGTGAATAAGTACATTCTCTCTCCTATGATAGCTTTCCAAATATTCAAAAACATCTGTCAAGCCATCCCTAAATCATCTCTTCTCCAGGTTAAAGAAGGTCTATTGTGTGAGGGGAAGGTGAGTTAGGCCTTGACCAATTGATCCCAATCCCCTAGTCCAAATGAAGTAATCTTAGAAAGGAGGAGAATCAGAAGCAATGAGATATTAATGTATAAAACAAAGAAGAAAGACTATAGACCATTATGCTTTTATGGAGTGTGAAAATGATTTCTTATTAGAATTAAAATAGCTGCCCCTTGACTGGCAACAGATTGGCCACATAGATGGTTGACCTTCAAAAAGCTAAAACTACCTGATCTAGGGGAGTTAAAATAGTAGTATTGGGGAAAGGGGGAGGATTTCCTTCTCCTCCAACCACCATTAGACTTAGACCCTTTTGTGGAGCAACTTGAATGGAAGATACCATTTTCTTCTTGGAGTCAACCAGGGCAGAAATGGCTTCAAGGAACATGACCCATGGTAGAAAAGAAGAAAACCAAGTGTAAATTCAAGGGAGAATTAAACTTAGAAGTAGGAGGTCATCTCCAGTTGTCTTTATCTACATCTTGCCAATGGACCCAGATGACCCCAGAAGAAAAAAATGAGGCTGGTGACCTTGTACAGCCCTCTCTCATTTGAATCTAATTCAACTGAAAGTCATGGCATCACCATTATGGTGTCATGGTCCTCTTTAAGGACCAAAGACAAACAACAACAAACTTAGAAATTGGGAACTGTATTACAGGAAGGAAGAGATCTCTGGATGCCAGTGTAGTAATGTTGCTCCAAGGAGATAGCATGAGAACTCCATAAAGGGAAAAAATATACTTTGAAGCCCAAATGACCAGAAAAGAAAATGAGTTGTCTTAGTCATATATCTTTCCTATACGGGTGTCTCACTAGTGACATACTCTAGTTTTGTGCTTACTCTTCCCATTGATGCTACATTTGTGGGAAGTACACCCCAGATTTTGAGGGAGAATGATTTGTACCTATTTTTCTTAGTAAATGTCTTTTCTTCAACTAGTTGTGTTTACTGGCTGATTATTAAATGTAATTGGCAAATGTCACTGTGGAGTCCAAATTTGTCATCGTGAATATGATTTGAGGAAGTAGTCAGAAAGGTTGCTAAATGACTACAAAGTGTGGATGAGTCACAAGTTGGAATACAAGGAAATTAATGAGAAAGTACATATTTATCCTTTGGAAAGAAAACATATAATTGCAAGAATAGGTATCATGCACAGCCATATATAATGCACATATTAGCTACCACCAGCCCATAGCAAAACAAAGTCCCTATCTCTTGCCATATAGATGATCCTGAGTATACCGAATACTATAGGTATATTATGACAAACAGCAAAATAAATATTTGTTGATGGGAATTTAAGTAGAAAATTTTTGAATGCCAAGCAAGTTAAATGATGACTACTTGATGATGGATCAACTCTAATTATTTCTGAACCCAATTATCCTTCTTCAGTCCCAATCTAGAGTTTAGTTCAAAGGAGTAAATTTCAAATTTTTCATCATAGAACAATTATATACAAAATAGCAAAATGGAATTTTATGAATATTTTATAGGCAAAGTTATATATTCCTGCTTATAATCATTTAGTTGCTTCTTAAACAGTAATATAATTGGGAGAAGAGAGATGCAAGTAGGTCTTCAGGATTGCTAGAAAAGGAAAAAAAAACCTCATTCAGCTACCCAACCCCTTTACTCAGGTAATATATATTACCTGAGTAATAGTGGAAGTATTAAGGAAACTAAAAGAGAAACAAAATCAGTGAGACAAAGAGACAGATCAGAACTGAGGAGACTTTTGCTATGTCTGAGTAAAACTTTGTATGACTCACAAAAGAACTGAATTAGCTCTGAAGCAATGGGCTATGCAACAAAGGAATAAAGACCATTTCCCAATAGGAAATAAGTTACTCAGCAGCCTTGCTTCAGCAGAATAATCAAAAAATGAGAGTGTATCAGATGACAATGCAAAGTGGTCCAAGAGATATCAGCAACTTTGCAGAAAAACAGCAAGTAGGAGCTTCATCAGCCAAGTTATTCCAGCTAGGACACAACCCCAAGGGTAAGAGTCACCTAAGATGCATGTGTTACTTTGACAGTTGGTGACAAAGGAATCTATAAGAGAGCAGCCTCTCTGTTTTGAGCATGAGGAAGGTTTTTTTTTCTTCTTTTATTTAACTTGGAAAATATTGACCAGTCTTGCATAGAGAGAAGAGTAAGAAAGCTTAATGAGAGACTTACCCTCAGGTCGGCTGCAAAGAAAGCAGATTTTGGACTACAGCAACTTTCAGACATGATCTACTAAGTTCAGAGGGGAACAGTTTGCTGAAGGAGCACCCACACTGACCTCATGGATGTCTGAAGCATCGATATACCGAACTGGGTATTAGACTGGACGTCTTCTGCCAACCCTTCCACCTCTGAGATTCCATGAGTCTACATAACAAATATGAATGAAAATTGTGCCTGGCTTCTTGAGGATATAGTCAAACATTCATAGACTCTCAGAAGGGATCTTGATGACCATGACACAGGGATTCTTAATCTGGAGTCTGTGACCTTTGCAAAAAAAGCTAAGTAACTATTTCAGTGTGATCATTACATTTTATTTTTTGCATTTAAAAAGTTATTCTGAGAAGTCCAGTGGTTTCACCAGACTGTCACATGTGTCCAGAACACACAAAAAAAGCTAAGAACCCTTGATTTCTAGGCCACAGAACACCTACCAAAGAATCTTGAACAGCATCCCCAATAAGTATTTTGTCTCCCCAATCCTTTTCAGCTTTCTTTTATATGCTGTCCTCTCCTTTAGAATGTAAGTTCCCTAAGGGCAGAGACTATCTTACTTCCTACTTATATCTGCATTCTCAGAATTTAAGACATTACCTGGCAAATAGTAAACACATAATAAATGCTAATTGACTGACACACTGACAGGAGTGATCCAACCTTCCTGTATAGAAAGAAAACCCAGTCTCTAACTTGAAAGCAGTCCATTTTACTCTGTGACAGTGGGAAATTATTACAATTTTTTTTCCTTAAATTAAACCCAGATTCTCATCTTTGCAACTTGCTTTTATTTCTCCTGGAGCCAACTGAATGTGACCAATCCCTTGTCCCAGTGACAGTCTTTCTTTTCTTCTTTGTCCTGAGATTTTTGTTAAGGTCACCAAATAGAAATGCAACGGAGTGGGAAAATGTTAATGGAAATACCAGAATGTCCTTTAAAGCCAAGTTGGAAAGGCAAGAAAAGCTTTTGAGATAACATTACTTGTTGGAAAGTATTACAGTTTAAAACTGGAAACCCATCCAAAGTAAAAATAAACAGAAAAAAAAGGAAAACCAGCACCTGCTCTATTTAAAGAGTAGTGAACTATTGAAGGACAAATAGGTGTCAGGAGATTGAAATTCTGTAGGGCTTGGAAACTGATGGGCATGCAGGTGCTTCCATGAACAACATGGAGGGAAAGTCTCTGCAGCCCTCACCACCCACTATGGAAGCAGCTGATGCAAGAAGTATTAGATTGTGTTGGGCTGTCTACAGGGAAATTTATAAGCATCAAAATGCTAACAGATGAGTGTGTGGTAGGAAAGACTATAGGATCAAAGGTTTAGGAGCTTTAGAGACCCGTGAATCCATATACCTCATTTTGCAAATCAGGAAGCTCAGGCCTAGAAAGTTGACTGGCTCAGAGTCACACAAGTAGTAGCAGCAGTAGCATTTATATGGTAGTTACTAGGTGTTAGGCACTGTACCAAGTGCTTTATAATTTTTACTTGGACTTCAACCATAGCCATGGGAGGTACACACTATTATTTCTAAAGTGGGATTTGAACACATTTGAACACAGGGCTTCTTAAATTCCAGTGCATGCCCATTACAGGAAACTCTGTTTGGCTTGTGTATGCAGTGTATAATACCTTAGAGGTAGAAAAGATATCTGGTAAGTCAGAAGAGAAGTAGGCATTGGAGAGAGCTGGAGAGCCTACCGTGAGTGTCTAGGGTGCACAATACTTGTCTTGGGTAGTCTCCAGGTATAGCATCAGTATGATATGGGAAGGCATATTCATGAGTATTGATGTTGGCTTGGGTATTGTCACTGGATAGAGAGAGAGAGAGAGAGAGGGAGAGAGAGAGAGAGAGAGAGACAGAGAGACAGAGACAGAGACAGAGAGACAGAGAGAGAGAGACACAGAGAGAGAGACAGAGAGAGAGAGACAGAGAGAGACAGAGAGAGACAGAGACAGAGACAGAGAGACAGAGACAAAGACAGAGACAGACGAGAGACAGAAACAGAGACAGAGAGACAGAGACAGAGACAGACAGAGACAAAGAATGCCAGTATGTTGAATAGCAAGAGAGAATAATATTAATACCTATAGTATGTGAGAAGCACTTTTTATATCACATCAATTTCTTTGGCTACAAAATGGAAATAATAACACCTCCCTCTAAGGATTATTGTACACCCTAAATAAAAAAATCTTTAGAGTGTTTAGTAAACATGAAAGTACTAAGTTGGTTATTATAATGATTTTTATTTAGTTCAGCTTATTTTATAAATGTGGGAAGAGATTCAGAGAGATTAATCACTTCTTCATGGTCATAGGCAATAGGATTACAACTGTAGGAGACCTCAGACATCCTGCCATCCTATCTCCTCACTTTACAGATAAGGAAACTGAGGCCTAGAGAGAAGAGGTGCCTTGCCCATGGTCACACAGTAAATGGTAAAAGTAAGGTTGGAATCCTCTGACTCTAGAGTCACCACCATTTCCACTCTGATGCAGCATCATGCCCCGAATCCAAATCAAATATGTTTTACTATAGACCATACTGTCTCCAAGGTGCAAATGATAATGAAGATGTGATATCAGACAATTTAGATGGGCATGGCACTGGCTATCCAAATGACTCTAACCAAGTTTATTCCCAGTCTTTGTCCCTCAAGAAAAGTGTTGAGGTCAACAGCACAAAGCACTCTTAACAATCAGTTGAATTCAAAATACTTCAAGTACACTCTAAATATGCCCATCCAACATCAAGTACAGACAGTAAATTCTCCATTAATCAATTTGGACTTTTCCTACTTGTCCCCAAATTTTCCTTTTGCATCACTTGGATTCAAAAAGACAGGTAAAGCTGCTGCCAGAGGTGTCTGATATTGATGGATGCATAAAGTTACACATCTAGGTGTATACTAAGTCCATTGGGAAGTGCCCCCAATTATTTCAAGCACTACAGAATGGAGTCAAGGAATTATTTACTCACTTACCCATGCCAGTACTTTGTGCTAGCAGGAGAGTAGGAAAAGTGGGAAACATTGCGAAATACTTCTCAGTTTCAAATGCTAATGGATCCTTTCTAAAGTGGTTTGTTTAAGAAGAGAACAGAGTTTGCAGAATTGACTTTCTCAAACACCCAGGCAAAAACATGAATAAGAATTAAACCAGAAGAGGGTATCTTTGAGGGTCCAGAGCTAATGTGTATAGAGAATAAAAGCATCATCTGACTAGTGATGTGTTCTGGAAACTTCCATCCTATTTTCTTTGCAGATGTTTGCAACATACTTTGAGATCTAAAGAGAGACTAAACAGATGACTACTTACTTGTAATTCACTTGGAAGTTCACTAAATAATGAGGGCCGATGGTATGTTTTCATCTAAGCAAAGCTGTTTCATTTACTGAATTAAATTCTTGTTCACTAAAAAAAGTAAAACACAAGATCATATGTTCTAAAACTAACATCCAAATGGTTCTGTGGGGGATTCCACTTCTTTCTGAAAGTCACTCACAAAAACAATAAACTCTTAATTAAATGCATTATCGATCCCAATCACCTACTTGAATTCCATCTGACTGATGCATTGACTGGTAATGGAATGGAGGAGATCCTGATGTTTTGATTCACTTTCTTCTCATTCAAAGCCTGAATAAATCTCCTTCATTGTCTACATGTCGATTGTCTAGTTCTGCGGAAAAGTTGAACAAATTGCCTTCTTTTTCTGTTCTCTACATTTCTACAATAAGATGTTAATTGCAGCACTGAGATCCACTCATGGACTATTGATTACATAATCACCTTCCACTAGGGCAGCTTCCCACACTGTTAAAAGGTGCCCCAGGAAATACCTCCACTTACTTTGCACAAAGCATCTGAAATAATGCTGAAACAGACCAGGATGGCAAGCTTTAAAATGGAGATGGAATGGAAGGGGGGAAAATCCTCTGAAAGGCACACCTCTTCAAGGATCCTGACTTCCCTTCTTAAAATGCTGATGCCCAAGGGCTAGATTTACCAAGAGGAATTAATAGTGATCATTATAATCCAGAAAAGAGCAGCTGCACCTGGACAACTGAGTATTAGTAACATAGTTAACTGTGTCAAGTAAATGCCAGGTCATCCAGCAATTCTGAGTGATGTTGGGTTTCACCTTGAAGCAAATCCTTGCCATTTATTAAGCCAAGGTATGTACAGAGCACGCCATTTGCTATTTATCTTCTTTGCATATTAAGTCCTGACAAACCTATGGTCAATGTGGTTAATATGCTAAGGATAGAGATGAACCAAGAAGGAAAGAGAATGCTAGCTGAGCTGCTTTCCTGTTTTCTAACATCTACATTGTTGGCATAATGTAAATGTATGTTAGTCAGACATAGAACCTCTGCAGCTGCACCAAGGTGTCAAATTCTGGGGTGTGGGGGCAAGCAATTTCTTCCCTATGGAGGAACCACTATGCTTGTACCTAACTTCATGGTCCTTCTTTGACTCATATCTCTCCAGGTCTTACAACCACTCTTTTCACTGCCACCCCCAACATTGTGCTATGATGGTTTTCCCCTCTGTAACTGCATGCACCAGCAGATTCCCAAAAGAATGCTACTGTGAACAGCTTTTAAGCTTCTGATTACACAGTATAGTAAACGCTCCATTTATTCCATTACAAATCAAGGCAAACATTCACAATATACCACAATATAATATTCACGACAAATCAAGGCTCAGTACAATATTTACAACAGCTTAACATTAGAATGGCCACACAGTTTTCACTACAGTGGCCACAATATTTAGAACAAAGCACTCAATCAATTCACAATACAATAATCAAACTTCCACTCATGGGCAACCATTAACTTTATCAGTCACTAATCTAGATTCCTGATTACTAACTATCATTAATCAGTAGTACAGTCATTAGAAAACCACACAAACCCTCCAGCCTTCGGTGTCCAGCAAACCTCAATTTCATCCAAGGGGAGGCCTTTTCTTCATCTTGACTCTGGGTGGTCTCTCTGATTCCCTGGATTCCCTTCCATGGTCCCAGCTCCATCCTGAATCCACCAGTCACCTGGATTCAGAAGCAGACAGCTCCCAGGTCCTTGTCAAGTCATCAGGGAAGTCCCTGGAACACATTGAAGTTCACAGGGTTTAGCACATCTCAAACCCTTCACCACTTCTCTTGCCTGGAACTCAAGGATCAGCCAGGTCACAAACAAAGTCTTATCTCGGTCATGTTTCTTCAGTCCTCCAGCAGTTCAGCTGGCCCTAGGACCCTGAAGGAATATCGGTCTACCAAGCAAGCCCTCTCAACCTTCCAGGACACCTTCCAGGAAAGCCCTTTCAGCCTTCTAGGTGGCCTTCACCAGATTCTGGTTTCAGGAAAACTCCATCTCAGTTATCAGTCAGCTTCCAGATGCTGGGAGAGAAACACTCTCTGTCTCTCCCTCTCTCTATATCTCCCTCCCTCTCTCTCTCTCTCAGCCGGCTTCAGTGTCCACAATTATTCCTTCGCAGAGAACAACATTACAATTCTGTCTCTCTATCTCTGGAATTCTTGCTTATATACACACACTGGCCTCCTATATCAGCCAATCCTCTTCTTCCACACCAACAGGGGAGTTCACACCCTCTCACCAGTGGGACAGAGTTCACACCTTCCATACTTAGCCCCAAGTTACTAAGTGCTAAGTATCTGATAAACTGATTGCTGTTATACCCTCCTATGTTCTGCCCTTCCCCGGGGAAAAAACTACAGTGGAATCTCTGAAGTGTGGACTTCCTGCTCTTCTCATGCAATTATATCCTAATTTTGCCTTTTTGCTATTGTTCTTTGGTCATTTTTCAATCACGTCTGACTCTTCATGACCCCATTTATGGTTTTCTTGGCCAAGGTCCTGGAGTAGTTTACCATTTCCTTCTCCATCTCATTTTACATATGAGGAAACTGAGACAAACATGGTTAAGTGATTTGCCCAGAGTCATACAGCTAGTAAGCATCTGAGGCCAGATTTGAACTCATGAAGAAGAGCTTTCATGATTCCAAACCCAGTGCTCTAGTCACTGCACCACTTAGCTGCCCATTTTGCTGTTTACATGGGCGGGGGTAAAAAGTCCCAATTATAGCTCTGAAGCTTTATCTTATGATTGAGAGGAGGGAAAAGGGGAAACGGAACAAATATTAATGTAGCACCTACTATGTGCTGGAAATTCTGCTAAATGCTTTACAGATACTACTTTATTTCATACCTACAGCAATCCTGTGAGATAGATGTTTTTAGTACATAACCATTTAACAGTTGAGGAAACTGAGGCAGAAGTTAAGTACCTTGTCCAGGGACATATTGATAACTTCTATGTGTTGCAGATGTTTTAATTATTTGAATGATCAAAAAGAAAAGATAAAGAGAAATACTCACAGGCCATTGATAGTCTAGTACAACATACATTTTAAAGATGAAATAAATGAGGCCTATAGAGTTCAGCAAATGACATGTCCACAGAATCACAGATTGCCTGAGTGGAAAGGACCTCAATGACCAAGACAAAGGTCTGGGAAAAGAATACCTACAGCAACAGACCCCACAAGGAATTCAGCTTTCTTTGAAGACTTCCAATGATGGAAGACCTACTACCTTCTGAGATCACCCATTCTACTGTGGGATAAATCTCTGTTGGGATTTTTTCTACTGACATTTAATATAAAACATGGGGCAGTTAGGTGGCACAGTGGATAGAACACCAACCTTGGAGTCAAAAAGGACCTGAGTTCAAATTCAGACTGAGATACTTACTAGCTATGCAAGGCACTTAACCCTGATTTTCTCCAAACAGAGATAGGGAGAGAGGGGATGGGGAAAGAGGGAAGAAGGGGGAAATGGGGGGTAGAAGGAAGAGAGGGAGAGAGAGAGAGAGACAGAGAGAGAGAGACAGAAAGAGACAGAGAGAGACAGAGACAGAGAGACAGAGACAGAGAGAGACAGAGAGAGAGAGAGAGAGAGACAGAGAGACAGAGAGAGAGAGAGAGAGAGAGAGAGAGAGAGAGAGAGAGAGAGAGAGATTGTCCTCCCTAAAACTTTGGTCTTTTGTTCCTGGTTCCATTCTTATAGAATGAAAAGAACTATGAACTTGGGAGTCAGAAGGGCTGGAGTTAAAATCTTACCTCTGATATTTAATTGCTGTGTAACTATGGCCAAGTCTTTAAGCCTTGGCTTCTTCATTGGTACCTAACATAGCTAATAAAAATACAGGACTGTTGTGAGATTCAAATGAAATAATATATAGAAAGCATACCAGAATTAACTTATGATCAAAGCCCTTTCTCACAAGAAAGCATTTCAGATACCTAGGTAGCTCTCAGATCTTCTCTTGAGTTTTGTATTCTCCAGGCTAAACAAGTCTTTGTATGGCATCAAGTAAAAGTCCTCTGCTTATGATATTTCGGAATAAGAGGAAAAAAATCATTTCCTTGAATGTCAGAATAAGAATAATTCCTTTGAATGGAAATTTTTCATGTAATAGAAATATTGAAAGTTTCACTATGAGAATTAAACCACTATCTATACCCCTACAACCACAAATTTACATCGCAGAAAACCAGCAAACAGCAATAAAAGATGTCTAAGTGTGATCATGAAAGTCACAATTGAATTTCTGAAAAAGAACAAATTGTCTTAAGTTGGGAAGATGTGTATTATCTTTTTCCCCATGTGCTATAAAGATAAGGAGTAGACATGTGCCATTTCTTTTGTAATCATTAATGAGGAATAAGTGTTCCCACTGTATGAGACATAGCTACATGTGTGTGATTATTCCCCCTCAATTTGGGGAATATATAGGTATTTGCACCAAAATTAGCACTGGCTCCTTTTCAAAGCTCCAAAAAGAAGCAATTTCACAGAAATGAAAATGTTTTTCTTCTGATAACATTTTGTTCTTTTTTAAGCAAATAGCAATTCTTGAAAAAGATAAGAAAAATAACATTGACTATTATGAATATAGGCATGAAATATGTTGAAAAATCTAGTCACTGAAATATGTTTTGATTTTGCATACACAGTATCTGACACATAACATGTACCAAATGAATGTTTGTTGGTTAATGGATTGATGACTTAATTAATTAATTTTTTTGGTTAAATATCTACAAATCTATCCTCCATACAACTGAAAATGTAATCTTTCTGTGGTACTCAATCCTCAATACACAACTCTCAAGAATATTCAGTGACTCCCTATTGCCTGTGAAATGAAATACAAACTTCTCTCCTTGGCATTTAAACCCTTCACAGCCACTCTCCAGTCCTCCTTCCAGTTTTATTACACATTATTTCCCTTCATCAATATCATGCCAGCCAAACTGGCCTATGTGCTTCTCCCCAAAGTCAGTGTTTTCCCTCTTCTTTCTCCTTGCCTTTGTATAAGTGATCTCCTTGTGTCTTAGAATTCCTAGACCCTTTCATTAGCATACTCTCACTCCTCAAATTATCAAGTATAATTAGGGAATGTCTGAACAAATTGTAGTAAATGAACAAGATGGAATATTCTTGTTATTCCATAAGAAATAGCATATGAAATTATTCCAGAGTACCCTGGGTAGAATGAACTGCTACAGTGTGAAGTAAGTAGAAGCAGCAGAACAATTTATACAAGGACAGCAGCATTGGAAAGAAAAACCATGCAAAGAACAACCATGTCTCCAGAGTATCTATAATGAGACAAGTTACCCAACTCCTGACAGAGAGGGGATAGATACAAAGTGAAGAGAAATACATTTGTTTGGATGTGGTCACTGTGGGAATTCATTTTGCTTGAGTTTGCTTATTCCTTACAAGATTTTACCTTTTTTTTTTGCTTGAATTTTCCCCCTTGGGAGGAGAATACGGCAGAAAGAAGGGTTGGCAAGAGTGATGCCAAAAAATGGGCCATTGTAGCAATGTTAATAACATTTTTTAATGAATAAGACAAGGAAGTCAAGATAGAATTAAACAAGAAGGACTATTTCAAAGGTAATATATTGAAATTATATGTTTGTTTTTCAAAGCAAGTATTATGAAATGGAGATTCATAGATTTATATAGAATCCTGCTTTTGTTTTTCTGTGTACATGAAAATAATGTATGTATATACACTTATCTGTTTCCATGTTTACCATACTGTAAAATGGAATGTAAGCTCCTTGAGGGCAAGGTATATATTTTTTTGTTTTGTCTTTTTTTTTCATCACTAGAATTTGACGTGGTCTTTTGCACATAGTAGGTACTTAAGGAATGCTGATTGGAATGGAAGACAAGACAAATAAAAAATGGTATCTACCTAAACATAATTTACAATCCATTCTTACCAGGCTGTAATCCAGACTCTTCCATTATACTTATGCACTAGGTATGATGATAGGTATGCAGTAGGTATGATGCCCTTTTTTCAGTTTCTATCTATGTCATTTTTTCCAATTAGAATGTAAGCCCTTTGAGGTCAGAGATTCTTTCTTTTTGTCTATATTATTTATTCCCAGCACTTAGCCCACTCCTTGATACATAGTAATCACTTAATTAACACTTACTGACTATTATACCCACAATGAATCTGGGGGACATAGAGAGAAAGAGGCAACAAAGTCACACTCTAAAATTCACCTTAATACTTCCCTTATCAATGCGAAAGAAAAACAGTAGATGGAAGCAGGAGGGAGAAATGAATACAGTCGATCCAAAAGCTAGGTCTCTGAGCAGGTGAGATTGGGCTGCCTCTATGGAATATCAATGCCTTAAAGAGAGAAAATGAATGAATGAATGAATGAATGAATAAATATTTTATTGTTAAGTGCTATTTTCCAGGCAGTATACCAGATGTTGAGGATAAAGACAAATATAAATAGTCTCTGTCCTCAAGAAGCTTATATGTTACATTATTTCCCTTCATCAATATCATGCCAGCCAAACTGGCCTATGTGCTTCTCCCCAAAGTCAGTGTTTTCCCTCTTCTTTCTCCTTGCCTTTGCATAAGTGATCTCCTTGTGTCTTAGAATTCCTAGACCCTTTCATTAGCATACTCCTCAAATTATCAATACATATAAAAGAATACTATCCAGGGAGGGGTATTTTGGTTAGGGAAGCCACAGTGATAGTGAATGAAGTCATAGAATGTTTGATTGATATAAATGATAGTGTTTAATATTATTTTTTTAGGTAGAGTAGAGATAGTGGTTAGTATATACACAAGAGGGGGAGAGAATGTTATGCTCACAGCAATTTGTCATGAAGATGAATGGGGAACAATAATGTGGGGTTCTAAATCAGGCTCAAAATACTGGAGGCTCATCAATCAGAGCCTCAAGGGTCCAGGAAAGTAGATGGTAGGCCCAGAGGAAATGGAGTCTGGAACACAGACTCTGTGTTAGGGGAAGAAGGTCTTCCCCCTCCTGAAATAATAAAAATTACTGTTTAAATCATTTCACATATATTGCTTTGTTTGATCTTCTCAACAGTCTTTGAATTTGGTCCTATTACTATCTAATTACTAGAGATACATGAGGAAACTGGGAGCCAGAGATGAAAGGACTTGTAGGCAGGATTCAAACACAGGTCTCCCCTGTTGTTAGTTCCATGCTCTTTCCACTATTTGATGATATTTCCTTAAAAGGGAATCTCTGAGATTAACCTAGGATCAAAGATTCATCTTGACATACAAAGCAGTTTGCCATTTTTGTAATACTATATAAATAAAGCACTTGTTAATAGGACTAGGGATGGTAAGGAAAACTCTCCATACATGCTTATACCAACTATCACTTCTGTTGTACTTCAATTCTATTGGAGTACCAGAACTCTTGGGATCTTTTGGTCTGGGTCTTAGAGTTCATGGAAAATTGACCCAAGAAAATAATTATAGTTTTGCTCTAGAGCCCAGTTTCTTAACACCTGGGGGTCTGTGAATTTCTTTTGCCAGGGAGAGATAGAGATGAGAGATGTAATGTCATTCACTCTCTCAAAATGGCCAGAGTGAGTATGGGACTCTATAGGACTTAGATCCTCAGAGCTGAATCCCCAGGATTGGGAGAATGGAGACCAACAACATCAGGTAGTTAAAGAACCCTTAAGAATAATCCCAGAAATGCATGGCATGTGATAATTCCCATATATAATATTATACTACAAGTTCTAAACCACTGTACTCAATAGAACTTTTCTATACACCAGAATACAGGGTTTCTCAATTCCTAGAAAGGAGAGAGAAAGAAAAATGAAGAGGAAAGATAATAGCTTCAAAGCAAGTTGTGTGCTCCTAAGTCTAGCTCCAGGTCAGAGCAAATTTCATCAGCAAACAACATCATATATAATAAAATTCTAGAAGCCCTGTGTATCAGCAAGTACCCTAGGATACCCAGGATGGCTGCTAGCACAGGTTGTTAGATCTGTTTTTCTAAAAGAAAGCAACTCAAAAGGGGTTAACAATCTTAGTTTAATCAATCAAACGTATATCATTTACCTAATTCAGGGGAAAAAGTCAGGAAAAAGTCCTGAACTTCAGAGAATACAAACACAAGTTACAAGCAGAAGTTACAAGCAGACAAAGAAACAGATTAGCGGATGGGCTTCCAGCTGTCTGACCATTACATCCATATCTAGTCAGTTACCAGAGAAGGAAGCACCAACATCTGGGCATTCCTGAAGAACAAGCCTCCTGCCACAGGTTCCATGTGACCACATTCAGCCCATTAGGGGGCAGAGTATACTTTCAAATCAGGGAAGGTTCTCAGAGTCACTTAAGGCAATCAAAGGGCCTAGGGGCAGGGAAGATCTTCAGATTCCCATAACACCCTGCCTATTCCACCTACTTCTGCTCAAACAAAGTCACTTGCTGAAGAATGTGTTAGGTCCTCCACTCAATCTCCTTGGAAGAGATATAATATCTTTGCTTTTTGTGAGCTCTGTCAGAAAGAAAGCAATTTGGTAGGAATTCAAACCCCATTTGGTGGAACAGAAAATCATTTCCTTCAATGGGGCTCTGCCTATTGAATCACGATGTCCTGATCTTATATTTATGATACAAAACCATTTTCTCAATCTTATGACCCATGGAGGATTTTTCTTGTAATGGCTAGAGCTAGGTGTCCCCTTTCCAAACAGTCAGAAGATGTCAATTGCTAACCATGCCATGACCAGGAATGCTGAGGCCACAGTTACTAGAAATCAGTAATTACTGTGACATTACCAAGGAAAATGGGGAGCACGGCTGTAATATCCTGCCCTGCATTGGTAACTCAATGTTCCAAAGCATCATGCCTGTCACCTGACCAATTAAAAGAAGAAGTAAAAGTACTCTACAATGTACTGTAGTCCTGTCTCATATTCAAGTGTAAATTCAGTCCAGATGTCACAGAGGAAAACAACTTATCTGAATCTTCTTCATACCCTACGATTATCACTTTCATACAATAATCCCAGCTGTCTACTTGCATGTTATAGAACATTCTGTGTCTCAAAATAGAAAAGAGAATGATCCCAGAAATCTGAAGTTCTGTTTGACTCCTAGTTTCTTTAGATGGTAAGTTGGAGCTGTTCATGTGCACTGCCAGTCAGGAAGGTGAACAGTTCCAGGGATCCACTGAGGAACTCATCTGTCTTTAGGATGAAAGTACTGTGCTCCCTCCCTTCCTCATTGTTGGATAGGCCTAATCATTAGAAAAAAAATTTAAACTGATCCCAAAGCAGCTTCTTTCACACACTGCAATCATTTTAGTCAGGATTTTATTTAGAATCAAATATTAGACAGCTTCTTTGGATTTATTGGACCTATGTGAAAAAGCAGTGGGGAAGAGCTGCTGAGTGCTCACCAAGATGGCAGAAATCCCTGCCTTCAATTCCTTCTTCTAATGCTTCCTCCTTGGTAGAGTCACTTAAATTTTCTGATCTTCAGGAATTTTTTCCAGGACATTTACTAAATTATAGACAGGCTGTAGTTTTTGTTAGTATAGGAACTCTCCAATGGAGAAATCCCTTGTTGATATATTGCTAGCTACCAAATCAAAGAGGAGCAGAAAACTGAGACAATTATCTAGATAGCTCTAATGGAGACAGTTTTCAGCTGAATTATCCCTATAATTGAAGTAAGGGTTATCTTTGGCCAGCATCCTGTGAGCAATTGCCTGAGTTATCCTCTTGACATTGTGTATATCCCCCAGCCTCAAAGTGTTATGTCCTTCATCCAGAAATGGAAAATTGCTCAAGTGTCAAGCTTTTAAAAAACAGAATTGGCCAACGTGGCAAATAATACCATTTATCAAAATAGTTAATAATAATGCTATACTAGCCCTGTACTTGACACAGACATGTAACTTATTACCAGTCCCTTAAGTCGTCAAAACATGCTCAGAATAGGATTTTCAATAGCATTTGCAATTTATTCAAAGGGTTTTGAAATATGAGAGCAGCTAAATTCCTAGGCAGTCATGATATTCTTCAAGCTGACTGCACTTAAAATCACCCAGGAATGCTTTTGCTCACTGAAAGAAAAATCATGACATAATTAATTCTATGATTATTTCCCACTTCATACTAGTATAAAAAGTTTATTTGGAGTTGATAGCACAGCTTGTAAATCATGACTCAGTAAATAGCTCTGACTACAGTCCTGTTTTGCTCTAATAATCTGGTGAAGGAAAACCACTTCATTAGATAGTAGTTGTGGAATTTTAAAGTTTAGATGAATTAAAGAAGTGATATGAAATAACTAAAGGGTGGCTTGGTGATGCAGTGAATAGAGCACCGGCCCTGGAGTCAGGAGGACCTGAGTTCAAATCTGACCTCAGACACTTAACACAAAAAATTAGATGTGTGACTTTGGGCAAGTCACTTAACTCCAATTGCCCTACCTTTCCCCCCCCCCCCAGAAAAGCAAAAAAAAAATTGAAATAACTGAAACCCTGTGACACTTGTATTTCCTTCAGTTGTGTTTATTCACATAAAATTAAGGGTTGCCACTTCCTACCTTGTGACCTTTAACAAGCCACCTAACTTTTATGGGCCTCAGTTTCCTCATCTGTAAAATAAGGAAATTATACCAGATAACCTTTCAGGACCCTTCTAGCACTTAAATTCCATCTTCAGCTATAAGATTTTATCAGTTACAATCCTTATTCCTAGTAGGAACATTTTATAAAAGGCCTAAGAGGCACTGTTCACCTTCATGACTGTCACTGCCCATGGGTTCCTTCAAGTATCATCCAAAGAAGCTAGGGGCCCAACACAATTGCAACTACTGTGGAATTAAACTTTGGAAACAGTCTGTTCCCTGTTTAGAAGATACAATAACCTTCCCCTGTAAGATTACCTTCTATCTATTTTGTGTAAACACACACAAACAAACACACACACACACACACACACACAAACATACACTTTTATCCCAATTAGAATGCAAACTTGATGGTATGGTCAATTTATTTTTCTGTATCCATAGAATTTAGCATAATTCCTGGCACAAAGTAGGTAGTTAGTAAATGCTTTTTATTTGTTGATCCTACAAGGTATTTATTCTAGTAACCTGGGACAAAAACAAGTTCGAATCCAGACTTAGATACTTGGATAGCTGTGTGACTGAGCAAATCACTTAACTTCTGCCTTCCTCTATTTTCTCATCTGTAATAGTACTACCTATTTCCCAGGGTTGTTCCTAGGCTTTGTAAAACACTTGTAAAAGTGCTTTGTAAAACTTAAAGAATATATAAACACTAGCTAATAATAACCTAAATAATAATAATAATCTGAAATTCTATCTTTTTCTCTTCAATTGTTACTGAACCAGATCTCTCCCATTCTTTAATTAAGCAATAGATGTTGGAACCCAATGGGTGGACTTAATACCCATCCCTTTTTAAATTTCACAGGTTTACCTTAGGTCCTGTATTCTGTCGTCTGAATCTAATCTTATTAGCTAACAGAGATCTGTTATTTGCAAATAGGATAAGAATTGTATGTTTTCATCTGAGGTACTTAAGGAGAGTGTTAAAAAGGCTAGATCTAAAAAGTCTGACAAAAATTAGATTTAGTCCAACATTTCATGCTGCATCCTAAAAGAAATTCCAAATGCTTCCATGGTCTAGATATAAAAGGCATAAAAACATATCAGAGGAGCAAGAAAGGAATTACTTTTGCATCTATGGGTTGTGAAAGTTTACAACGAAAATAAGTGATAGAGGAAATCACATAAAAATCTAATGAGAAATTGTGATTATATTAAATTAAAAATGAACGAATTGAACAAAGA
This sequence comes from Pseudocheirus occidentalis, assembly GCA_028646575.1. Classification (NCBI taxonomy): domain Eukaryota; kingdom Metazoa; phylum Chordata; class Mammalia; order Diprotodontia; family Pseudocheiridae; genus Pseudocheirus; species Pseudocheirus occidentalis. The sequence continues at coordinate 25,571,146 of CM053597.1, read as the reverse complement.
AGGGAAACAAGTAAATGAGGAGGGAGGGAACCTTTGCAGCAAGTTTATCTGATAAAGGTTTCATATGCAATATATATATATATGCATGTGATGGGTTATGTGTATATATACATATATACTCGATATGGAACTGATTCAAATTTATAAGACTAAGAGCCATTCCCCAATAGATATATAGTTAAAGGATATAACCAGACAGTTTTAAAAGGAAGAAATCCAAATTATAATAGCCACATGAAATGTCTTAAATCATTAATTATTAAAGAAATGGACTTTAGAGCTATTATAAGGTCCTGCCTCACATTCATTAGACTAGCAAAGATGACAAATACTGGAGAGGCTGTGGGGAAAATGGCATGCTAGTACACTGTGAGCAGAGATGTGAATTGGTCCAAACATTCAGAAAAGCAATTTGGTACTCTGCTCAGAAAATTACTAATGCTAGGTACCTTTTGATCCAGTAATTCAGGTGTGGCTGACATGGAATAGATAACAATCAAACATTTTATCACAATCTCAGACAGTTGGGGTTCCTTTCCTGAAACAGATGAACCTAGAGACTAGGAAGGATTGAGAAGATGATTGTAGAATGAAGATTATCACTGACCTTGTGATGTTCATCTTTCTATGCCACCATATTTGTATCATTGGTGTTTGGGGAGGGGAGGATGGAATGGGGGCGAGTCAGTCAAGAAGCATGTAATATATATAATCCTTTGACTATCACAAGACCTATACAACAAAGAGATAAAGAACAGAAGCAAAGGGTAAACATACCTACTTTCATATGGATGTATGCATATGTGTGTATGTACATATATGGGTGTCTGTATGTCTGTGTGTCTGTGTATGTGTGTATGTATGTGTCTGTATACATGTACACGTACAGAAAAAAGAGAAAAGAGAGAGGGAGGGAGGGAAAGAGGGAGAGAAAAGAGTTGTTTTTATAATATCTTAGAAAACGGAAACTAATGGGTTGTCTTATTAGAAAATTGCCAAATAGATTTTTTAAATCATGGTATATTAATTTAGTGGAACATGATTGTGCCATAAGCAGTGACTGAATGGACAGTTTTATTAAAAAGTGGATTTCTATGAAATAATACTGAGTGAAGTGAACAAAACAAGAACACTTCATATAATGACATTATAGAGAAAAGAAACTTTGACTTTAGAACTGTGACCAACATGATCATAAGCCACAAACCCAGAAAACTGAAGATGAACCATAGCACTCACCTCCTACCAGAGAGACAGTGAATTTAAAATGTAGAAAGCTATATATTTTTTCAGGCATGACCAATGTAGGAATTTGTTTTACTGGACCACTCATGTGTTATGATAAGGTTGCATTTTTGTTTTGTTGTTCTTATTGTTCAATGGGACATGGCAGTGAGAGGAAGAGGTGATAAATGTTTATTAAATAAATTAATTGATTATTTTTTAAAAGAGAAAGAAAAGACTAGATCCAACCAAGGACAGAGCTCTGTCTCATTCCATATGCCTTTCCAGGTTAACACAGAGTCCTTAATAAATGCTCTCTGGGGAGCTAAAGTCTATACATAGCCTATACAATTCTGTCCCATTCACTTTTTATTTGATTTTTGTATGTTCCCTGTGTGTGTACTTCAAATCCCACCTGATCAAAACCAGAGTTGGGAAGGGGAAATCAACTCTTGGGGAGGAGGACTGGCTTTCAAATAGTAATTTGATAAAAAGCAGAATCTGAGTCAAAGTCCAGTCTAGCGGGATTTTTTAGAGCACCGAAGCAAGGGGAATCGATTGCAAAAGCAGAGATGGAAGAGAAGAAAATTGTATTGATTTGAGAGACAAGATATTGGCAGTGTTGGGGATTTGACCCTTATAGTGATAAAACCTGTGGCTGAGTGCATTGCCTGGTCCCCTTCCTGTGCTCACATGTCAGTCCAGGAGATAAAAAATATTTCGCAAGATTCATAGAACTGGAGCTTTAAAAAACCTCAGAAACTCTAATCTACTGTCTTCATTTTACAGGTAAGGAAACCGAGGCCCATGGAGCTTAATTATAATGTCAAGATCACACAGGTAGTCAGCATCAGAATTTGCATATTAAATTACATCCTCTGACTCCAGAGATGGAGGATATGCCCCAGGGGAAGAATGAGTTTTATAATTGCTTTTCTTCAGTCATGTCCAACTCTTTGTGAATCCATTTGGGGATTTCTTGACCAAGATACTGACCAAGATACATTTCTTTCAACTGGGACAAACAGGGTTAAGTGACTTGCCCAGGGTCACACAGCTAGTAAATGTCTGAGGTCACACTTGAACCTAGGAAAATGAGTCTTCCTAACTCACTGTACCACCTAGCTGCCACATGAACATTATAAACCAAGCAGTGAAAGGATCAGCAGAGTTCTAGCCCAGAAGGTCAATACAAGGCAAGATAGAGTATTGAGGTCCTATTTTTTTCTTGACCTGTCTCCCCAGTGTTTAGGGTTTTAGGGTGGTTTACCATCATCACTTTATACTGCCATACCAAAAAGTACAGCTACTGGTATAGTTGACTGTTCCCTATCCTGACTCAGCCGCACCAACAAAACTCATGGTTCACACAGTGCATGTCATATTTACAACTAAATGCTAAGCTCCTAGTGAGTAGTGATATATTTTCTGTTATTCAATAAGGACAAGCACAATAATAACTACATATTAGACAATAAAATCTTAACCTTCGACTTCACTATTTCTCCCACTGGCATCACCTATAAGTAAAACCATTCTCTCAATCTTCCATTAATTATAAAGTTGGGATTATCCATGATTCCTCCCTCTCCTGCTCATATTCAATCTGTTACCAAGTCACATGGACTCCATTTCTAGAACAGTATTTTTCTCCTTCCATCCTCACCACCACTACATTAGCATTAGACCTCGCTACCACATACCTGGTACTATATGTACTAAAACCACCCTACCCTTAGCCACTCTTTCCTCAAATGAATCTGTCCATGTAGAAGTTTCCTAGCATATGTTCCTATTTGCAGATGTATCCAAAAATTCAATAGGGCTTCCTCATGGGGTGGTGAGCTCCCCATCACTAGAAGTGTTCAAGCAAAAACTGGATAGTATAGATGGAAATTCAATCCCTACCCTCAAGGAGCTCTCATTTTAATGGGGAAGATGACATGCAAACAATGATGTATCAATAAGATATATTCAGAGTTGAAGGAAGGTAATTTCAGGAGGAAAGCAATGACAGTATTCAAAACAAATATAAATGTCTCCTTGTGTGCTAGACTGAACAGGAGTTCTAGGATGTACTATGTAGACTACAAATCCATTACAATTTTGTGATTTAAGCATCCTTAGACACAGCATAATTTAGTGAAAATGATGCTAGACTTGGAGTCTAGAATGCTGGCTTTGAATTCCACCTTAAACTAACAACTAGAACAATGAACACAGGACTTCAGGATCTGTGAAGAGCTTCATGTATTTACTTAGCAACATTAGCTGTGTGGTCCTAGAAAAGTCATTTAACCTTGGGCCTCAATCTCCTCAGATTAAAAAAATGAAGATATTCTATTTGATGACCTTTAAGGTCCCTCCCAGTTCTAAATCTCCTGTGATCCCAGAATATCTAAGATGAAAGCATCTTGCCATAGTACTTAGAACACTGAAGTCAAGAAGACCTAAGGTCTAATCTTGCTTCAGTTCCTGGCAAGTCACTTGTTCTCTTCCATATCTCTCCCATAAATCCCTTTCTCTCTACTCATAGAACCACCACCCTGATGTGAGCCCATATATTTTCACACTTGAACCATTGTAATAGCCTTCTGGTTGGACTTCATAATTCAAGGTTCTACCCCAGTCTAACCTCTACTCAACTGTCAAAGTTACCTTCCTAAAGTGTAGGTCTAACCCTCTCATCTCCCTATTCAGTAAATTCTTGTGGAACCCTGTTATCTCTAGGATCAAAGACAAAACTCTCTACTTGACTCCATCTATGTTTCCTATTGTTTTTTCATATTTTACTCTTCTCTATCCAGTTCCAGTGGCCTTATTCTTTTTCCTCACATAAGACAGTCCTTATCTCCTGACTCTGGCTTTTTCACTGGCTGTTCCACTTGCCTGGAATATTTTTCATTTCCTGTTTCTGGGATTCTCTGGTTTCCCTGAAAACTCAGTTCAAATCCCACTTTCTGCAATGAGTTTTCCACCTTCAGTTCTGTGCTAGCACTCTCCCTCTGAGATTGCCTTCTGTTTGCTCTTTCTGTCTCTTTTGTGGACAAAGTTGTTGCATCCTCCATTAGAACATGAGCCCCTTGAAGACAGTACTGGTTTTGCCCTTTTTGTATCCCCAGGACTTAGCTACATGCATGGCACATAGTAGGAGCTTAATAATTGCTCGTTCACTGACTCTTGGGGCTTCATCTTTTTCTTCATCTTTAAAATGGGATAACAGCACCAATATGCAGGGCTGCTATCAGGATCCAGTGAGACATTATATGTAAAACACTTTGCAACATTTAAAGCACTAGGGTTTTTAGCCTGTCATATGACTTATTACCTTAATTCCTCATCATCATTTTACTTGTGTAGACACTGGCTTAAAATGGTACTAATGACAACATAAGGTCACGATGAAGAAACTTGTCATTTGGATGCAGGACATGGCTGAAGTCAAAAGCAATTAAATTTAGTCTTTGTGACTCTTTGTTTTCTTTCTTGAAACTCATATTATAAGCTTTTTCACCTAATGGTATACTAATTTAAGAGATGATTTACCCCCAAAATAAATAGTAGACTGGTACAAATAGAGACATATCAGGTGGTTAGGGTTCCGGCATGCCCATCACACATCAATGATACACAGATGTAATCCTTTGAAAAATACCTTTGTTAATAACTGGGACAAGGACAGGGAAACACTATGTGCTAGAATATGCCACACATAAGCCTATAAGAATATCATTTTATCTTTCTAAAGAAAAATCAGACCAAAACCCAGATACATTTATTTGGAGGAGAATTAGAAATTTTGGTATAAATTAAGAGCTTTCAGGGCATCAGTGAGATTATTCTAGGTATGCCTATCCCCTAGTGTGTAGCACATAGCAGGTGCTTGAGAAATTATTGCTGAATGATTGACTGAATCTAATTCCCTTTCTCCCAGAATCATCGTGGTGGCCATAAATCCAGGTGGCCGATTATTTTTAAGCAAGTATACTATCATCTATTTCCTTTGCAGCTTCCTGAAATTTTATTTCTACTCCTCCCTCTGTACCTGGTCACCTCTCTACTGAGCTTGCCATGCTGAAGGTCAACATTTACTGCCCTAGTAGCCATACTGATGGTCCATTCTCAGTCTTCATCTGCCTTTCCCTCTCCATGTTGTGTCTTTCCCCGTCTTGTTGGCTTCAGAAAATGTCATGCTCTTATGGATCTCTTTTTGCCTCTCTACTTTTTTTGTGTCTTTTTATTACTCATACTATTCTTGGGCTTTTTCTAAGTGCTCTCACTTTAGCTTTCTTCCCTCTTTATGCTCTTTCTTGGCCATTTCCTTCAATCCCACAACTTTGACCCCATTTGACCCCCACTCTCCCAAACCTATTTTAGTCATGACTTCTTTTCTGGGCTTCAGACGTACTTCTCTTGCCTATAAGGCCTTCGCTCTCCACCTGGACCCTCAAGTTCAACACATCCAAAATGGGTCATCTTAGTATTTTCCTTAACCCTGCCCAACCTCCTGACTCCTATTTCTACCACTGGTACCATGACTCTTCCAGTCTTCCATATTTGTAAGGTTGGAATTATTGATGATTCCTTGCTCTCCCTCTCACATTCAGTCTATTGCCAAGTCTTGTGGACTCCACTTTTAGAAATGTATCTATCTCCTATCTATTCTCACCGCCACCACATTAGCAGTACACCTTAGTACCACACACATCTGGTACTATAAATAGCCTCATAATAGATTACCATCCTATCCCTTACCACTCTTTTTCAATTCAATCCATCTGTTATATCCCAGTCAGAATAATCTTGCTCTATGTAGATCTGGTCATTCACTTTTTTGCTCAAAAAATTTCCCATGGCTCTCTACTTCTGATCATGAAAAATTCAAACTTTAGTTTCATAGGCTAAAAGTTTCAAGCCCTTCTAAACTTAAATAAGTTAATCCACAGATGATAGACATCCCTGATCCAATTTCCAAATCCTTTCCAGCTCAATAGGATCTGCTAGAACTTGGCTCTCTCAAATGGCCATAAAATACCCAAGTGTACCTCAAGACCATGATCAAGCATCAGAAGAGGACTTTAGTGGTGAGTGGATTATTAAGAGATTCATAATTCCTTAAAACCTAACCATTCCTTTATTTCTCTGTAGCTTGGCAGAATTCTTAAAGAAACTTGTATAAATTTAGAATCTTTCCAAGTGACATATACTTGCAATCATTGCCTAATGAAAATATTCAGCTACATAAAATGAATACACAATCATGAATATGAAGCTGTTCAATTGGAGCTAGCCCAAGCAAAACTACAAATTAAGTAAAACCTGCTTTCAGTAATCTTCAAATTCCCTGTTCATCCCTCAAAACTTGCTTTCAGCAAAGAGTCTTTTTATCAGCCATTTGCACTTTGGTATGAATTTAACAAAATGTACAAGAAGGTACCAGCCTCTGGTACATTGTTTAGGACATGGACTGTCTTTGCTTCATATGCCTGATTTGCACCCAAAGATTTTTTGAATTTGAAAGGATAGCAGGCAAAAAGGCAGTAATTTAAGAGACAAGGCAGTACAGGGATTTGGGGAGGAAAGGGGGAAGAGAAATAGCACCTTGTTTGTAGGAGCTAGCAATTTTTACTCTCACACACTCAAGAAAGCAGAGTTGGGGAAAGCCGAGTATGAAACTACACGTGAGGCAATCCTGAACAATAAAGCTCTTGCTGTTCTATAGGAAAAGATCCATAAAGTGCTCTGAGTTCCTTAGATATCTCAATAGACTGGACAATGATCTATTAAGGAATATTTGTTGTAGGGCGGGAGGAGGGATATCCTAGACAGTTCCCTTTTGGAAGAAGTTGTGAGGAATTGAACTTCTAAGACTGGAGCCTGCAGGATTCTAAGGAATTGATACCTAGTCTGTGATGGATCATATTGGCTCAGAATAGAGACATTAATGCTACTTACTTTTACTCATTTCTAACAGACTTAGTAAGGAGCTCCATATAAGCCACTTGTTATGAATTTTAAAGCTGAGTACAGATAAAGCTGAAGGGAAGGAGTTTTGCCATATACAATGGACTCTGTGTCTTGATTCAATTGGATAATCTATACCAGTAGGTATCATATAATCTAGATACCATGCCATTTTTTTTCTAAGCCAGTATGTGTTGTGGACTTCCAAAAATAATAGAAAGATAAGAGCTGGACCTGTGATTGCAATGACAGGGACCTCCCAGGTAAGCAAACTCTCTTGATGCAAGTCTGCATTTTCCCTGAAATTTATAGTCTCAGGGAATTACATAGAGTGGAGGTGTTAAACTTGGCCCTCTAAACTCCAATGGGCCCCAACTAGATTAAAATACAATTGAGAAATGTTTTGGCAAAATGCACAAAAATACAATGCAATATAGATAATGTTCATTTGTGATTGTTTAAATCAATATGCAACTCACAAGGATTCATTTTAATTTTAACTTGACATCAATCACCTAGAGCACTGAGAGGTTAAGTGACTAGGATTACACAGTCCATGTGAGAGGGAATACTTGAGCCTAATTCTATTTGGTTTCAGGTCTGGCTCACTAGCAAATGCCTCTCAAAAAGAAAAGCACAAATCAACTCTCCCTTCCCTTCCATCCCACCACCACTGGTATCCAGGTGGAAAAAATACATGTGAATATTTCTGTAGCAATTGCTGCTCTGAGTCATTTAAAATTGATGCCAGAAACATCTGCATTAGTCTTGAAAGAACACTGGCCAATTCCATGATTGGACAATTACTATGAGCAGCTCCAAGTACTTTCCTTTCACCTCCAAGAGAAGTCACGGAGTTAAAACTATGAGGGAAGTGAACATTTTCTGGCATAAAAAGCTACACTCAAATTTTTCTCCCATTGGCCAACTCGCAAGCCTAAAAATAGATCCAGAAAGGTATGTGTTTCACTGAAGCTAACATCCAACGGTCAAGTGAATTTGAAGTGATCAGGCCTGGGAAAATACCTCCACACCAATCCAATTTTATACATGGAGCAAGCAAGTCAGTCTTTATATTTTTTTCCAAGTCTTCTGGCCAGCTTTTAATTAAGCCTCACTTGCCAAGTGAATAAAATCCAGCCCTACCTGAACCATGTTTCTGTGCAAGAACTATGTCTCCTGGCCTACTTCTAGTTGGCAAACCACTGAGCTAATTTTCCTTCCCTTGTTCCTATTTTAAAAAAAAGTAAAACTCCATGGCCTAATTTTTTAAAGAGTTATACTGGGGACTTACCTTTCTTACCATATACTAGTTTTAACTGTTCTCTTTACTGAGTGTTCTGAGGACCTGGAATCATTGGATATATAACTGATACATTGCAGGGGTGGAGAATTTGCCACCCACCCTTGATTTAAGGCAGGAGGCAATTCAATGAAAATACAACCAAGAAAACCTCAAAGATAAGGAGATAAGAGCCAATAATAATAATTAATATCATGTAGTGGCTGCTACGTGCCAAGCACTGTGCTAAGCATTTTACAAATCTTATTGGATACTCACAACAACCCTGGGAAGTAGATACTATTATCCCAATGTTATAGATGAGGAAATTGAGGCAAAGAGAAGTTAAGTGACTTGCCCAAGGTCACACAGCTAGTGAGTGTCTGACGCCAGATTTGAACTCAGAGTTTCCTGACTCCTTCCCTGATTCTCTTCCCTGTACCACTTAGCTGCCTCAGATGAGGTCTTAAGAAGATGATGGATCAAAGTATGTCAGAATCTCTGAGTTGGAAGATAACCTGAACTTGAATCTTCCTTTTTAGAACTATTGCACACATGACAAATGGTCTTCCGGTCTTTGTTTCAAAGTCTCGACTGACAGATGACCTCCACTGAGAGTTTGTTCACTGACAAAATTCCATTTGGGGGTAGAAATTTTTCCTTCTCGTTTAGTCATTTTCAGTTGTGACTGACTATTCACAACCCCATTCGGGTTTTCTTGGCCAAGATACTGGAGTGGTTTGCCATTTCCTTCTCCAGCTCATTTTACAGATTGGAAATTGAGGCAGACGGAGCTCAGTGACTTGGCCAGTATTACATAACTAGGAAGCATCTAAGACCCTTCCATGAAACTGAAATCTCCCCCTCTGCAGGTTCTCCCCATTGTTCCTAGTTAGGCCCTTAAGGTATAAAATTCAATATAGCATCGTGAGCCGGTGGAGAACCTGACTGAGTCTTGAGTCAGAAGATGTGAGATCAAGTCCTAGGGGCTGTAATATCTCTACGACCTGAAGCCGACCATTCCAAACTCTGAAACTCGATTATGCCATTGACAAAATGAAAGCCCTGGGCTACATCGTCTCCAAAGCCCTAAACCTGCACATGGGCATTTTTTTAGACTGGGTATTCTACTGTTGAATTAGTATTAATATTCTAGGCCCCAGTATTAGAAAATTGAGTATATTGCTTATCATCTCCTTTGTTTCACCTGTCCCTATGTTAGAACAGAAAGAGGATTTGGATTTAGAGTGAAAGCGTATGAATTCGGATTGCTGCTTTGTCACTTACACCCTCTGTCTCTTTGGGCAAGTCACTTAGCCTTCCTATGCCTCGGTTTACTCAAATGAAAAGTGAAGGAACATGGCTAGATAAGCTCTAGGGACTCTTATAGCTCTAAATATACACTTTTATGAGCTTACCCTCTCCAATTGTGTTCCCAACAGAACCTGATATCACCTTCATTCCCTCTTAAGAATAAATAAATAAACAAATATATATAGGTATATGTACATATGTATATATATGTGTGTATGTATGTATATGTGTGTATATGTATATATAGTATAAAGAGTCTGTACTCTCCCATGCTGGTGTCTCTATTAATGCCCAATCACTCTTACCATTAAGAAATGCTTCTTTATTTCTGATTTGGATCCCTTAGTATAATTTGAAACTTTTCTTCCAGTTCTGGTCTCTGTGAATGTTGGGACCATACTCAGAGTCTTTCTATTATATGAAGGTCCCCTGCCAGAGCTAAAAGTCAGATCACCTTATAAAGCCATCTTATATAATCATCCTTCAGAGACAAAAAAGCAAATATCAAGCCACCTTTTGTTCTCCTTTCCTCTTTTCAAAGAACATCAGGTTTTTTTTTTCTTGGAAGCTTCGGATCTTTTTTATTGATCTTATATTGATTTGAGTACATCTACAATTTCATCAATTTGGCCATTCCCTTCACCAAGAAGGTCACAATCTGTCCATGACATTTTCTATATTTTCATCCCTATTTTCTTATAACGCCTGCCACATCTTTCTGAAAATGCAGCATTCAACACTGCCAATCTCTAATAGGATTTTATTATAGCAGAATAACTACATCTTGGTTTTTATATCAGACATTCTCAACCTTCTCTTTTTTCTCCATCCTTTCTTCCTCATAGATCTCACTATGGGTTCCATTTCTAATTCTTTACATATAGATGACTTCCTGAACTATACATCAAGCCATAGTTTCTCTCCAATTATTTATTAGCAATTTTAAACCAGATGTCATAATATCAACATAATAAAAATGAACAATTTTAAGGGTTTTTATAACCAAATCAAAAAGGAAATGAGCAAGTCCAAGTGATCAATTTATATGAAAATAATGGGAAAATAGACAACTTTGAAAGTGAAAACTACGATCAATCTGTGTGCACCCCAAACTGTGTGCAACAGAGATCCTTACCCAAATAATATTCAGAGGCTCCTCAAGGTAAGAAGCAGAAAACAATGATTTATTATGATCTCAAGAAAGGGCAACCCTCCCTCTGACAAATAGTCAGGGAGGAGAAGCAACTTACAAAAGGAAATGGGGAAGTTATAAAGCCCTAACACAGAATTCTCCCCCACCTGCCATCTGACCCTTTTCTTCCATTGGCTGGAAGTCAGGTATACAGGCTAAGTGTGGCAATCCACCTCAAGAACCAGAACAAGGAAACAGCAGAGCACCCAATGTACATTTGAGAAAACCCTTCTGTCCTTATTTGGCATATCTTATGCTGAGGTGTCACTGAGGAGAGGGGGGACTCCCTACTGCTCTGAGTTTTGAGTCCTTGTAAATCATGTGATTTCCAGGGAAGGGGAACTTGGGCCTGTTTCCCCTGAAAAGCCTTACTAGATTTTAGAGTATAGTCTGAGAAGTTTTCACTTCTCTCACTCAAATCCAAGGGCTGATGAAAAAGTAGGACAGCCATGACTAGAGAAAGGTGATGGATTTAGGGTATGGAATGAGAGGTGGGGGTACTATAGATGTAAACATTCATATAACCTTTCCAATGAGGTCATTATATTATTAGTTTTCCTTAACTGTTTTATTTTGTTATATGAGACATCATGAAGCAGAAGTAATCATTAAGTGTAATATAAAAAGAAAATACATCAATAAAACTTAAAGGGCAAAAATGAACCAAAAAAAGGCATCTGGAACTAACATGTAGAAAAAAAAGAACTCATGATCTACCCTCCCCAATCTACTCCATGTCTAAACTTTATTACAATTGAGACCACTACTATTGTCCCAATCACTAAGGTTCACAGCCTCAGGGTCATTCTCTACACCTCACTCTCACTCACCCCAATTGGCCAGTCATTTGCTATCTACACAAACTAGAATTCTGCATCAGTGTCCATTAGATCCAAGGGTGACCCTTAAGGCTCAGTCCAAAGACACTGACATGAAAACTCATCAAGCAATCATGCTTCATATGAAAATAATCTGCTGGGACTGATATGAAGTAGGAAATGTGCTAATAATGCCATGCTTTCTGCAGACATTAAGAGAAGATGGGGAGAGTCGTGCTGAGATGGAGGGTAAGGACATTTATACCATTGTTGCTGTGACATCTTTGAGGGTCTCTTTGTAAAAACTAACCAATTGATGTTAAATTGGTGAAAGGAACTGAGGTACTTTGTCACTATTACCCTACAATGAGGGACATAGCCAGAAGGGGATTTGGCCAATGACTACTCCAGAAACATGAAGGGGTACGAGGTTTACCTGCCTTTGAGAGAGTAAGCCAGAAACGCTTCCAGCATTCGAAGGCACTTCCAGCCATGACTCCTGGAAGAAGTCTCCTTGCATCTCCACATGGGGGAGACACCATCTCAGGCATTCTGCACATGTAGCAGACTTCCATTACTAAAGTAAAATGGGTCAGAAGCAATTATTTGGATATTTCAGACCATTAATACTGCAAATGGTAAAAAAAATTTTCAGAAAATTAAGTGGAATTATGCTTGTTGGCCAGTTTCCCTTGATCTGATGCCACTCTTTATTACATTTTGGCTATAGTGATGGTGATTTATAGTCCCATGCTATATTATTGTCTTGGTATTAGTTAAACTCTATTTGCATTAACAGGAAAAGAACCTAATTAGGTATTTAATCAAATAGCCAAAAGCATTTGCATTACCACATGCCCAATTTCACGTGGCATTTCAAAAGATGGTATGTGGGTTTCATTTTGGTTCACATTACTTAGCCCTCACCCATTACTAAGTTCCTGCATGTTATTTCCTTTGGACAGTTTTTGTGAGCAGGCAAACTGTGGGCTTGACACATAATGTCATCTTTCCTTCTTCCCTGAAAGTGTTTATCTTTAAGATTTTTTTTTGTAGGATCTAATTCTATACATTGACTCCAGGTGGTCCCCCCAGGACCAGTACAATAGAAGTATAGATCAAAGTCAGTAGAATAGATCAAAGCATGAAAATAATGTCTGAAGCAATTCCAAACTACAGTAAATTTACCTGTGAAGAGGAGAAAAACTATGAAAATCCAAATAAATTGAATACTTTGGCTGCTAAATAATATGCCCAAGATTTTTTTTGCAGTGTAACTAAAATCTGGTTCTTATGGAGACCCCATAAGCTTACTCAGACAATGCAATTTCCCAGGAGAGAACCTGGGAAGCCTATTTCCAGGAGAGTTGTTATGACATAGAAAAGATATGTTTATTCCATTTTAGATGAAGGAGAATAGATCCTATGACCTTTGTGGGTTTGAAAAGTCAGAGGGTACTCCAGCATCCCAGTATTCTGAAGTCTCAATTCTAAAATCATTAGTAGACTACATTTTAACCCTACTGTCTCCAGATACCGAGGTGGTAGAATAGAAAGTATATGTCCCTGAAGTGTTAGAGAGAAAGGTTTGCACTTTGTTCTGGCTGCAATTTAAAAATAAATATTCCATCATAAAGGCTAACTCATGTTAAGTAGTTAAATGAAAGTAAAGAGCTAGTCCCTGGTACCTAACAATGAGAGGTAGAACCAAGTTGGTAGGGCTTGAACCAATAGCAATAGAGAAAAATACATAACTAATCAAAACTCTTTAGGGTAGAACCCTGAGTGGTGATGTATTAGGTTTGGCTGTAAGACTGGGCTAGGGGTATGCTTCACTATCAGGAAGTGTTATTGTTGTTGCTGTTCAGTCATTTTTCAGTCCTGTCTGACTCCTAATGACCCCATTTGGGGTTTTGTTGACAAAGACAGAAGAGTGGTTTGCCATTTCCTTTTCTAGCTTATTTTCTAGGTGAAGAAACTGAGGTAAATAGAGTTAAGTGACGACTATGGTCACACAGCTAATTAGTGTCTGGATCCAGACTTGAACTCAGAAAGATGAGTCTTCCAGATTCTAGACCAAACACTCTATGCACTATGACACCACCTAACTTCCCTCAAGTAGGATTACCCAAAGAATAAGCACTATAACTACTGAAGGGGTTGACCTTTCCTTTTCAACCCACCACCAGGAAAAAATTTACACCTTTTGGAATAAGAAAGATCTCTGTTTGGGGCTTTGACATTTCTATTTTTTTTTTGGAGTGGGTAGGGCATATTACTTGGGGTTAAGTGACTTGCCCAACGTCACATGGACAGTAAGTGTTAAGCATCTGAGGACAGACTTGAACTCAGATCCTCCTGATTCCAGGGCCGATGCTCTATTTACTGTGCCACCTAGCCAGCCCTGCTTTGACATTTCTTATGCAAGTTCATGGTCAGGGGACATGTTCCACTGGGCTTGTAGGTATGTCTAGAAAATAAAAGGAGAACAATGTCATACAGTATCTGAGTTTCATTTGACTTTTGTCTAGAGGAATGAAAATCAAATTCTAGGTCGTCTTAGAACATGCAAGATTGATTCAATTAATTAACACACTATCATTATTCTGATTTCAATTGATTTCAGTTCTGTTAGTTCTGGTTCTGAGACATGGACACAGAACTGAGTAAAGTGAAATAGAGAATTCAGGAAAATACTCAAAAATTTTTTCAGACAAAAGAACCAGTTTTCCTAAAATTTCAACATGAATGGATGGTAATTTCTCAAGACTTGAAAGGTATTATGGCACAGTGGATAGAGGATTAACATAGAAATCAAGAAGACCCGAGCTCAAGTCTTGCCTCTGATAAATACTGACTGATAGATACTGATCCTGAGCAAGATACTTAACTTCTCAGTGTTCTAGGTAACTCTCTAAGATCATAAGTGATAGAGAAGCGTCCACCTTCTTTGGTCAAGGAAGGTCTCTTACCCAAGGTGCCCTATGCTGGTTAAATCAAGCCAATCCCTAACCTCTGAGTTAAAAGGACAATTGCTTCTTCACTTTGTGAAGATGGACAATGCCTCAGATACTCACCTTCTGTTCCTGATGTTTCCTTCGAGATCTCAACCTTCACCATCTCCACCTCAAAGAATGTTGCCCTTCTCAAATTCCTATAAACCATTAACAATGGTCCTGTCATAGCCATTCCAATATCCTATTTCATCCTAATATGATACTCTTGTTTGGAATATCATATTATCACAGCTTTGAAACAAAAAAAGATACTACAGATATCCAATCCAACACACTCCTTTTGTAGATGAGGACAATGAGATGTGGTAAATAGACACATATGGACTGACTGAGGAGGAGAGAGGTAAAAATAACTTGCTCAAAAACAGAGGTGGTAAGTTATGATACAGGAATCTGAACCAAATTCAATACTCTTTTCATTTGATCACACTGCAAATGTTATATGGAAGGAAAGAAGGAAATAAGTGTTTACTAAGCACTTACTATGTTCTGGTAGTAAGAGGTATAGCTAGGTGACACTATGGGTAAAGCACTTGGAGTCAGAGGACCTGAGTTCAAATTTGGCCTCAGAGACTTCCTAGCTATGTGACTCTAAGCAAGTCATTTAACCCTGTTTGCTCAGTTTCCTCATCTGTAGAATGAGCTAGAGAAGGAAATGGCAAAACATTTCAGCATCTTGGCCAAGAAAACCCCAAATAGGGTATGAGGAACAGGACACAACTAACCAACCAAAAAAACCCAATGTTCTCGGCACTTCAACTAAGCACATTTAGCATTATTTAAAATTTTACTTGTCACTCACTCTTGAATTCTCTGCATGATTTGTTGTGGTTATCTGCCCTCTCCTCTTAACATCGATCTGTACTCTGAGTTTTATGACAGTGGTTCTCCACCTCCCTGTCTGACCACTCCTTCTCAGACTTTTTAGCCAAATCAAGATCATCCATTTCAAATCTACTAACTACGAGTGCCTCTCAAGGCTCTGTCACTGGCCCTCTTATTTTTTTTTTCTATAGTCTCTCATTGAGTGCATGTAAATTCAGCAGAAAAATTGAAAGGTAGCTAAGTGGTACAGTACATAGAGCACTAGACTTGGAGTCAGAAGCCCTGAATTCAAATCCAGCCTCAAACACTTACCAACTCTGTGACCTTGAACAAGTCACTTGATCTCTCTCAGCTTCAATGTCCTCTTTTATAAACTAGGGGTAATAATAATGCCTAACTTCTAGGGTTGTTGGGAGGATAAAATGAGGTAATATTTATAAATCACTTTGCAAACCTTAAAGTACTATATAAATGTTACATGTCATCATCATCATCATCACCATGGTGGTCTTTGAGAACAGGAGATATTTCATTTTTGTCTTTGTATTCTCAGTATGACAAGAAATAGTACAGGAAGAGCCGGACTTGAAATCAGAATGATTTGAGGTTAGATTCAGCCCCTGATTCAAGGGAGAAGTCTCTTAATTTCTCAGTTACCCCTGGCAATTCCCTCAAGCTGCAACTTACACCCAAGTGGATAAACTGTGATAAACAAGTGATAAACAAGAAAACCACAAATTAAGGCCTTTCCCACCAAGTCCCCCTACACGTGTCATTATTATTCAGTCCTGTCCAACTCTTTGTGACCCCATTTGGAGTTTTCTTGGTCAAGATAAAGAAGCAGTTTGCCACTTCCTTCTCCAGCTTATTTTATAGATAAGAAACTGAGATAAACAGGGTTAAGTAACTTGCCCAGGGACAAATAGCTAGGAATATGAGACCAGATTTGAACTCAGGAAGATGAATCTCCCTGACTCCAGGCCAAACACTCCATCCACTGGGCCACCAAGTGGCCTGTCTTACACACAGTAGGAAGTGAATGTTTGCCAAGTTGAACTGTTTACATGTTATATCCCAAAGAAGTGAGAAAGTAAGACAGGGACGTTGTCTTGTATTTCTTTGTCTCTCAAATAGTAACAAGCATAAGGGAAACAAAGAGATCCACCAAAATGGGTATTGATTGGTTTGCTAAGGCACCATACTGACACAGCTGAAAGGATAAAAGAACCTACATTCAAATCTCAACCTTTCTCCTTCCTACTTAAACAAGTAGGTCAAGCCACTTAAACATTCTGTGTCTCAGTTTCCTCACCTGTCAAATGAGAGATGTTGAATTAGATGATCTTTAATTTACAGTTTCCTCCACTCTCGATTTATGACTACGATTTCATGGCCATCCATTCATATATCAATGGAGAAACATAACATATTGTAAACCACACAAATTAGCATTGCCTCGAGGCCCATAAAAACCCAGCTGGGAAAAGGTCCAGCTTAATCTCATTCACCAACAGAACAGCAATTGTTCTCCTCTGGGGCTGCTTCTCATCTCTATCAGCTGTCTCTCTGCTAAGACATAGGTAAACATCCAAAGTCCTGAACAAATTTTGGCAGGTTAGTGAATCTTTGAAGAAGGAGACAGATTATTGGCAATACTCTTGCAACTTGCCATAAATTCTATTCAAAAATGAGAAGGAGCAAAGCATTCAATGCAGGTCAAGCTTACAAAGATAACCTATTCCCTGGAAAACATAACTTTGCCTGGGTATCCTATGTCTCCTTCACAAATACATTGTGACTTCTAAGCACAATGTTCTACTTCTCAATATAGGAAATATGCTTATGGTTCTTATATACAATTCCACTCATAAGAATCTGCATTATTCTTAATGGAGAAAGAAGTGTGTTCTTCCCTTTCATTTCATGGGAATTAAATTGTATATCTGACAAAATGATGCAGGGATACCTAGGAAAAGAAGGCCGAACAAAGAGGAGTAGTTTATGATAACCCCAAGCAAGCCAGACTTCCTGGTAGGCTATAACTAGCTAATCCTGGTGTGAGTGCTGGAATTCATTTTACTTGGAGAAATTAATAGTTTAATGACTTACATTTCATCAGGTCGAAGATTTACCCCAACTCCCAACTTCTCCCATCCACTAAAAAGTTGCCAAAGCAATGTCACTCTGACCTGGAGCTATGATCTGGAAAAGCAGCCACTCAGATCCAGATCCAAGAGGCCTTTCTGAAATCGTCAGGCACTTGGTATCTCTGAGCTGTTCATCAACATTAGTGTCAGGTCGCAAATCTCTCCAGGCAGACGTATCCGTCACATGTAGCAATAGTGAGAGCAGCTGCAGATCAGGGAAGGTTGGCCCGCCTGCCAAGGGCTCCCACACTTGGAAAAACCAGGAACAAAGACAGCTGATTAACTCATTCTCGCACAGTCATTTAGATGGTGGCGAAGCCGAGTACATTTTGAGAATGATTTCCACTACTTTCATAAGGACAATGGATAACTTGTTAACAGGAATGCTTCAGGTCATTCTTTGCAGTATTATTATAGGAAATGCCACAGGCATAGAAAAGGGATCCAAGCTCACATGATGTACTAGCTTCGATTTTCCCAAAATTAGCAAAGTTCAGTGATATGGGAGGCCTTATTGAGACCTATCTTATCTCTTTCATTCTCAGGATAGGACCATCCAGGGCCTAAAGACTCTGATACCAGACAAGAAAGGAGGAGGAGCATACTTTGCTATTCAAAAAAATGTGGCGCTAGACTATGGGTTTTGTCAGTGCGTTACATTTTCCCACTATTGCTTTAGAATCATGTTTTCCTCTTACTTTGCACTATGGTTCGGTCATTTTAGTCATGTCTGACTCTTTGTAGTTTTCTTGGTAAAGATGCTGGAATGGTTTGCCATTTCTTCTCCAGTTCATTTGAACAATGCGGAAACTGAGGTGAATAGGGTTAAGTAATTTGCCTCAAGTCACACAGCTAGTAAATACCTATCTGAGGCCAGGTTTGAACTCAGGAAGATGAGTCTTCCTTCTCGAGGACTAGCACTCTGTACACTATGGCACCACCTAGCTGCCCCTTACCAGATACATTTTCCCTGAATTAGAAAAAGCAACACACTTCTCTGCTTACTAGTCTTCAAAATTGAGGGAGGTTGGTGTGATGGACAAACTAGTTGCCCTCAAAGGTGCTTTTAGGTCTAAAAATTCTCTCATTTTCCTAGGTTGCACATGCTTAAGATGCCTTTTTACAGACACTAATGCAAAATGAAGTAAGCAGAAGCAGGGAAACAATATAAAAACTGTCTCCCACAATATAGATGAGAAAACAAAACAACAGAATAATCATAAGTAAATGCCGTGAAATTATTATCATCCAAAGTGGCCTCAGAAAAGAATATAGGAAAAAACCACTCTCCTCTCTTCTCTTGACAGGTAGGGGACTGTACCTGGGGACCAGTGCAGGTGCTGGGAATGCTGTTTTATCCTCCCTGTGTGAGACATCTCTTAGAATGTATTGGGAAATAATGTTGACATAAAACCAAAGACAGGGGGAAAAAAAGAAATTTACGTGCTCAATTTGTCATATATTTTTAAAAGAATAGCAAGTTCTACATAATAGATTTGCAGCCTTATGCACAGTCATCTTTGTATTATTCTATGGTATGGAGAACAATTGTTTTATTTCAGAAATTAAAAATAAAATTTTGAAAAATTAAATTAAAAGGAATTGATTTTGTGTACAAGAGTAAAAAAGGACGTTAGCTCTAGACTCAAAGAACGTAGATTCAAATCTCACCTCTGACACTTAATACACATTTTTGTGACCTTAGATAAATCATTCTACTTTCCTAGCTGGCATTTTTAGAACAACATTTAGATGTCATTTTAAATATTCTCTCAATTTATCCTCAAAGGAATTCTGGGAGATAGACACTATTATTATCCCCATTTTACAGATGAGGAAACTAAGGCAGAGCTTAGATGACTCCAGTCCAATGTGCCATCCACTATACCACCCAACTCCCTAGGCAGCCTGAGATGCCATATCTGAAAAAATATAGGAATTCACTAAATGGCCTCTGAGGCCCCTCACAGACCTAGACTATGATCCTAACATTAATGCAGTAACTGAGAATTATGTAGCATTATGTAGAATTACATACAAATACATCATCCAGTCTTCACAATAACCCAGTAAGATAAGAAAAGGCAAAGTAACAAGTATTTATTAAGCACTTAACATAGCCAGGCACTTGTCTAAGTACTTGGAATACATATACAACCAAAAAATTATAATAAAAAGACATTATCTGTGCTGGAGGAGTTTGTGTTCTAATGATGGAAGACAACACAGAATCCTAAAAAGGATTGAGGGAGGAGGCATAGTGGTGTAAGTCCTGAGAGTCAGAAGTACAACCAGAAGGGGAATTACCAAAGTCACTGTTACCACCATTTTACAGAGGAGAAAAATGACACTCATCTGGGTTAAGTGACCTGCCCAAGGTCACAAAACCAGCAAATATCTGAGACTTGATTTTAACTAAGGACTTCCTGACTCAGTAAGTCCAAAACATGACCCACTATGCTACACTGTCCCTCTTTAAGTTAGGGTGAAGGAACTTCCAGGGGAGGAAAACTTTCTACCAATTGTAATGCCATGCACCAACAGATTCCCAAAAGAATGCTACTGTGAACAGCTTTTAAGGTTCCAATTACACAGTAATAGTGAACACTCTGTTTATTCCATTACAAATCAAGGCAAACATTCACAATATGATATTCATAACATTACATCTTATCACAGAAAGTCACAATATGGTGTTCATAACAGCTTAACATTAGAATGGCCACACAGTTTTCATTATAGTGGCCACAATATTTAGAACAAGGAACAAAAGAATAATCATCTGTTTTGCCTAAAGGGGAAACCCTTCTCACTTAATTATTCATTCAGTCAATTCACAATATATCAATCTTCCACTCATGGGGCAACCATCAACTTAATCAGTTACTCATCTAGCAGTCAGTCATTAAGCTAGATTCTCTGTTATTAAATATCATTAATCACCAGTACAGTCATTAGAAAACTACACAAATCCTCCACCCCTTAGTGTCCAGCAAACCTCAGTTTCTTCCAAGGGGAGGCCTTTTCTTCATCTTGACTCAGAGTTGTCTCTCTGATTCCCTGGATCCGCCTTCCATGCGTCCAGCTCCCTCCTGAATCCACCAAACAGTCACCTGGATTCAGAAGCAGAAGCAGACAGCTGCTAGGTTCTCATCCAGTCCTCAGAGGTAGACAACTCCCAGGTCCTTGTCCAGTCTTCAGGGCAGTCCCTGGCACACACTGAAGTTCACAGGGTCCAGCACATCTCAAACCCTTCACCACTTCTCTTGACTGGAACTCAAGGATCAGCTAGGCCATGAACAAACAAAGTCTTATCCTGATCATGCTTCTTCAGGCCTCTAGCAGTTCAGCTGGCCCTAGGACCCAGAAGGAATATCAGCCTTCTGGGTGGCCTTCACCAGATTCTGGTCTCAGGAAAACTCCATCTCAATTCTCAGTCAGCTTCCAGATGTTGGGAGAGAAACACTTTCTCTCTCCCTCTCTCTCTTTCTCTCTCTCTCTCTCTCTCTCTCTCTCTCTCTCTCTCTCTCTCAAACTCCAACTCACTTTTTCAGATCCCAAATGCTGAGACAATCCTGCTTCCTCCAACAGGAAAATTGCAGTTCTGTCTCTTTATATATAGCACTGGCCTCCTGTCTCAGCCAATAGCCTTCTTCCACATCAACAGGGGAATTCATGCCTTCTCAACAGTGGACAGGGATCATACCTTCCAGACTTAAAAATAAGTTACTAAATTCTACTTAGCCCTAAGTTACTAAGTGCTAAGTATCTGCTAAGCTTGATTGCTATTACACCAATATAGGAAAGAACCTTCTCTACAGCTTGCAGCCCTACAGAGAGTGGCCAAGAACAGTCCTGGCAAACTCAAATAGAAAGGAGAGTCACTAAATTGGACATAAGGATCCCTGAGGGCACATATTGACTAAGAAAACAACTTATTAACATTATCTGTGTGAAATTGCATTGTTATTTATTGTGTCTCATTTATTTGTCAATTACATTTTAACTCGTTTTGAGAGGCTTGAGAATGTGGCAAGCCAGCATCTCAGGCCTAGAGTACTGAAACCATAAGTGATTTGCCCAGATTCATACATCCATCATTTGTTAATTGATGGATCAATAAACATTCATTAAATGCCCTCTCAGTTTTCTCATCTGTCAGATGAGCTGGAGAAGGAAATGGCGAACCACTCCTGTGGTTTTTGCCAAGAGAACTCCAAATGGTAAGAATCAGACATGAGTGAAATGAATCAACAGCAACAAAGACTTTCCTGTAAAGATGCTTTTTAGCTTACAGTCAAAAAAAGCCAAAGAAGCTAGGAGGTAGAGGTGAAACAAGAGGGCATCCCAGTTAGGAGATACAGCCAAGGAAAATGCTCAGAGGTGGGAAATGAGAGTTACTTATTTAAGGAACAATCAATGTCACTGAATTGAAGAATTTTGGAGTGGGTGAGGGTAGAGGACAGAAGGAAGAAAAAGTCTGGAAAAGTAGAGGAAGAAGGTTGTAAAGGACTTTGAATACTAATCAGAGGCTTTTATATTTGATCTTGGAGGTGATATTGAATTATTAGAGTTTATGGCATCTGAGGGTGACATGGTCAAATCTGAGCTTTAGGGAGATCCTTTGACAGGTTAGTGGAAGATGGACTTGAATGAGGAAAAAAATTGCAGCAAGACTATCCAGTAGGATATTGAATAGTTTGGGTATGAAACTATAAGGCAATAAGGGCCTGCACTAGGGTAGGTGACAAGAGAGGAGGAAATATTCATAAAAGATGTTACAAAGGTAAAAATCAATAGACCTTAGCAAAAAATTGACTGTAAAGGGTGAGAAATATTGAAGGGTCAAGGATAATATCTGGGTTCTGAGCCTGATGGACTGTAAGAATAGTGTTGCTGTCAAGAGATAGGAAAGTTAGGTGGGGGAAAGTTTTCTTTGGGGGGTTTAAGATAATGAATTCAATTTTAGACATGCTGAGTTTAAGATGTCCCCAGAACATGAAGTTTGGCATGCTTAATAAGCAGTTGACAGTATGAGATTGGAAGTCAATGAAAGAGTTTGGACTGGATAAGCAAACTTGAGAATCAGCAATGTAGCCATGATAATGAATGCCATGGACATCACCAAGCAAAATAGTCTAAGGCGAGAAGAGAAAAGGGAAATAGTCTAAGGCCAGAAGAGAAAAGGGATATGGACAGAGCCCTGAGGAACTTTTAGTGGGTGGGAGTTGAATAAAGATCCATCCAAGGAGAGTGAGAAGTGGTCAGATAAGAGGAGAAAGAAGAGCGAGTAGGGTCACAAAAACCTGGGGGAAAAGGGACCATCACAGAGGAAAGGGTGATCATTAGTGCCAAAGGCTCTAGAGAGGTCAGGAATGATGAAGATTGGAAAAGGTCATTTAATTTGGAAATTCAGATATTGCTGGTAATGTTGGAAAGAAAACTGTCAACTGAATGATGAGAACAGAAGCCAGTAAATAGAAAACCAAGAGAGTAAAGGGAAAGGGAGTATGATCTCTTTCAGGGGAGGAACTTCTGTTTGTTAATCACTGTACTATGAATACTTACTGATCAATGTCACCATGATTTATATGGTGTTTCTAATATTTGTGAAGCATCCTACATACAGCATCTCTTTTTATCCTCACAGCAACCTTAGGAAGTAAGTGCTAGAAAAGTGTCTGGCACATAGTAGGTGCTTGTTGAATTAAGGATTCCTGACTCCAGGTACCAGCTCTTTCCACTATACCACACCACTCTCCATCTATCCACTGCTTCCTGGTTAATTCTTGACTGCCTTGGTGTGAAATGACTGTCAGGGACACCAAGTGATTCGGAGTTTCAGCAAGGAATCTGCTCTGAGTTAGGGACAGTTCTTGAATGAAAAGACCATGAACTTTTTGAAGTTCTTGCCCTCAGTTTGGTCCTTCCAAACAAGGTTCACCCTACGGGATAGCAATGCTGGATGTCTCATGCCATGATTAGTCCCAAATTCAGTCTGGCACTTCTCCTACTCTATCATGTGACACCCCAGTAAGCTTTGGAGGCAGTGGGACATTAGGTACTGCACATAATACATATTCAGTTTCTCTGATTGGAATTAGGTGCTTGTTGAAGAAATGCAGATGTCTTTAAAGCCATCAAGATGATCCCAAATGAAAAGAAAAAGAAAACAACAAATAACCCTCCAATCAGTACACCATCAGCATCATTAACTACACTCTCAAGGGTCTACTCTTTTTGGATGGGAGAGGCAAGATAAGAAAACCTCTAAGCCATACTATTATGACAGCCAATTAAAGTGTGATAGAAGATTTTTATGCTTCCTTCCATAATTAAAGTCAACAGTCTTATAAATTCAATTCCTACCAAGGGAAAATTGAATGAGAGCAAAGGGAATATTTAAGATAATTTTTAGAAAATATATATCATAAACATATATATAATTTAAAAATGAAAATTGGACAAATTAAATAGATGATCCATAAGACAGTGTCTTTCTGGCACATTTGATTGACAAACTGATATCTCAATGACACCTGGTAGAGTGGAGAGTAGTACAGGATAGGTAAAAGTAGATGATGCCAGAAGTTTGAATGGTTTCTCTGCTGTTTACCACTTATGTGACCATGAATAAGTCATTTTACCCTCCAAGCTTCCATTTTCTTATCTACAAAATGAGGGACCCTACTCATACACAGGGTCACAGACTTAATGCTTCCTTTTTGTTCAGTCATTTTTCAGTCGAGTCCAACTCTCCATGACCCCAGTTGGGGTTTTCTTGGCAAAGACACTGGAGTGGTTTGCCATTTTCTTTTCCAGCTTATTTTATAGATGAGAAAAGAGAAGTGAACAGTTAAGTGACTCACCCAGGGTCACATAGATAGTAAATATCTTAGGCAAGATTTGTACTTAGGTCTTCCTGACTTTCAGCTTCACATTCTATACATTGTGCAACCTAGACACCCCTATTTAATGCTACAAAGACGCTTAAACACATCTAGTTATCATATGATAGGATCATAGATCAAGTTATGGCATGAACTTCTGAGGCCATCTGCTTCAAGTCCTCTGTTTTATGGTTGGGGAAACTGACATCTGGGAAGGTTAAAAGACTTTTCCAAGGTTTTTTATTACATGCATGCATGTGTGTGTGTGTTTATATGCATACATACATATATATGTATGTTTTTAACATTCCCTTTTATAAATTTTTGAGTTCCAAAATTTTTTCTCCCTTCTTCCCTAACCTTCCCTCTTCTTCAAGAGGGCAAGCAATCTGAAATAGACCATACATGTATAATCACATTAAAAACATTTCCATATTAGTCACGTTGTGAAAGAGGAATCACAATAAAAGGGGGAAACCAGAAGAAAGAATAATAAGTGTGTTGATCTACATTCAGACTCCATAATTCTTTTTCTGGATGTGGATAGCAATTTCCATCATGAGTCTTTGGAATTGTCTTAGATCATTGAATTGCTGAGAAGAGCTAAGTCTATCAAAGCTGGTCATCATCACACAATGTTTCTTTTATTGTGCACAATGATCTCCTGGTTCTGCTCATTTCACTCAGCATCAGTTCATATCAGTCTTTCCAAGTTTTTCTGAAATCTGCCTGTTCATCATTTCTTACAGCACAATAGTATTCCATTGCTTTCATATACAACAACTTACTCAGCCATTCCCAAATTGATGGGCATCCCCTCCATTTCCAATTCTTGGCCACCACAAAATGAACTGCTATAAATAGGGTTGTACATGTGGGTCCTTTTCCCTTTTTTATGATCTCTTTGCTTTCCCGAAGTTTCAGTGGTAATCACTGGGAGAGTCAGGATTTGAGCTCAATGTTTTGTTTTGTTTTGTTTTACTACAAATTCAGCAATTTTTTCCCTCCAAGTTGGACTGAATGAGCTCTATGGCTCCTTCCAAGTCTAAACTTATTAGGCAGATACTTAGTACATGTTTCTTGAAAAAATTGAATGATTAACCTACTTGCCTGGAATACTCTGTTGATTATGCCAACAAAGCTTAATATAAACACTAATTATCATTCCTTCTACTAGAGTAGACAAAGATTCATTTACATTCATTCTAATGACAACTGGCATTAATATAGCATTTTAAAGTGTGCTAAGGATTTTACTTACATCATCCCATTTGGCCCCCATAATAACCCTGGGAGGTAGGTGATACTCATATTAATTATTCCCATTTTATAGATGAAAAAACTGAGACCCAGGAAAAGTCAGTCACTTACTAAGAGTACACAGGCAATAAGTATCAGAAGCAGAATCTGATCCTAGGCCTTCATGATAGTATAGGCCATGCAACTTATACTATAAATCACTGCTAACTATTTTTGACAAAATGGTAATAGCAATGCTTTTTGACTGGTTTTTTTATAAGGAACAAGAAACATGTTCCTTTATATTTCTTTGTGATAAAAGAGTTATTTTCTCCCTCCAACTATGCCTGTCACAACCCTATCTGTCCTCAGTCTTATAGGCTTCATAGGGCCCTTGGAGATCCTATAGTTCACCCTCTAATTTTAGAGATAAGATAACTTAGCCCAGGAGAAAGAAAATGTCTTGTTCAATGTTTTATAGGTAGAAAGTAGCAGCTTGGGCATTTGAATCCAGGTGTCCTTGTATTTTACCACAATTTCCAGAGTCCATTACAAATGCTGCCTCCTCCATGAAGAATTCCAGAAGTAATCTCTGTTTTTGGAGCTCTGATTCAAACTAATCCCTATTTCTCATATGATATAATTCATATTGCACCGTTAGAAGGGATTTCAGTGCTGCGGCTAGCACAGTCTGGGCCTAGCTACCAGCTGAGTGAAATAAAGGGAGAGAGAGCTTCTAGATGAATAAGAAAGAGGGAAAGAGGGGGGGATGTATTCCATAGTCTGTTTGTTGCAGAACCATTTCATACAGAGCCGAAGATACAAGGAAGATACAAGGTTTGTATACCCTTAGCAGAATGCAAGGAACCACCCTTGGTCTGGATCTTTCTCTACCCCAGCCCAAAGCCAATCACTCTTTAAAGCTCTTTATCCTAGAACCATGTCCAGAAGCACAAACAGGGTGTTATAATCAAGACTTGCAAATTAACTCAGTACTTTCTTTAG
>CM053597.1:25523030-25543729 GCA_028646575.1 Pseudocheirus occidentalis | reverse complement strand
TGCAAATTAACTCAGTACTTTCTTTAGATATTCATGAAACCAATGAGAGCATCCACCCAACAAGATTATGCTCTCCTTGCATATCAGCCTAATGACCTTTGTGGAACTGGGGAGCTAATGTGGCCAAGGCCCCTGAAAGCCTTGGCCTACAACATTTCAGCAATCACTGAATGCAAACCATAAGTGGATCCTGGACTCTGCTTGAAGAGTATTAATAAAGTGGAGCCCCTCACCTCCCAATTAGCTTTGTTCACTGCAATATGGTGCTGTTAACCCACATAGACTTTGTAAACCCTACAACTCCCAGATCCTTTTCTGAAAACCTACTGTCTAACTGTGTGTCTCCCATCATGTACTTGTTATGCTGGTCTTCTCAATCTATTCCATTTCTCCTGCCCAGTGTTTTAGCCCATCAAGTACTTTTTGTATCTCAACTGTTTTCTCCTGGGTTCCCAGATTTATGCCATCTGTCCATTTGATGAGAATACCATCTATGTTTTTTTCTAAGTCACTGATTTTTTTTAAAGTTAAAGAGTCCAGTGCAGAAGTCACAGATTTAAATAATTTTGATCATTGGAAGGGACCTCAGCAGCCGACACATATGAGAAGGACATACCACCTGACAAATGGTTGTCCTGCCTTTTCTCTAAGGTCCCTATAAAGGGGAAAGCTATCACTTGAAATCTATCTTGAGCAGCCCATTCCACTGCTGGACAGCTCTACTTTGAGAAAAAGCTCCTGATGGGACCTCTGAATTCACCTCTTTGAAACTTCTCTAGGACACTCCACTAGGTACAACTCAACAGCCAATTATTACTTTGTGTAGTATTAATTACAACAATGCTTGCTGGTTGAATAATAATTGCATTATTCAACCAGTAAGCATTTGCTATATGCAAGGCCCTACACTATACAATGAGTATGCAAAATAAAATAATTACCTTCTAAATAGTACAGATACTAGAATGAAAAGACAGCTGTTAAGAGGTATCATGGTGCATTAAGTATACTAGACTTGGTATCAGAGCACCTACATTCAAAATCCATTTGTAAGATTGACAAAGTATGTAACCAGGAAGCATCATGGAGTAGTGAGTGGATAGAGCAGTGGCCTTGGAGTAAGAAGACTAATTTCAATCCTACCTCAAATACCTGTTAGATGTGTGACCTTGGGAAAGTCACTTAACTTAGTCTCAGTTTACTCATCTGTAAAATTAGGGATTTGACTTCAATGATTGCTAAAGACTCCACTCTTGAAATCTAAACTTCTATGGCTTGTCTGAGTCTCAGTTTCCTCATTTGTAAAAGCAGTGATAGTGCTACCTTATACTGTCTATCTCGCAGGGCTTTTGTGGTATAAACATTGTATGAATTTTAATAGCTGTATAAATATGAGATACACCTCACTTCTCACAGGCAACTCATACCAGATGTAGGCAGATTTTTGGAAGGCCTCATTGTAGTTGTTGATAGCCTTGAGTCCTTACCTAGAAATTCATAACAGGCAATGTTTACAGATAAGGCCACTATTTCCACCCTGTTAGCTGCATTCTGCTCCCCTAGGGAAGTAGACAGCTTTCATTTTCATTTTGCAGCAAGCCTGACAAGGCATAGCAGACCCTGGGCTCTTTAAAAGCATAAACAAGTAGGATGGATAACAAGGTGAATGCTGAAAGGAGCCTGACCAACAGTTTCAGATATTTCCAACCAGACAGCTCTTGTGTCCAATATGCCAGTAAGCCATCAATCTGAAGCTCCATGGAGGGACTTGAACTCAATGGAAAAAATTCTGCAAAATAGATTATGTGACCTCAGAGAAATCAATGAAGCTTTATTTACTTTGGAGGAGGCAACTCCCAGTACTACTGTGGTTTCATAATGTGAAAAGAGCTTTTAGCCTAAGTTTTATGTGCTTCCTTTTAGAAAAATGGGTCTATAGAGTTACCCAGATAGCCCAGGGATACTGAGAATAGCTAAGGATCCAAAAGCACCATTGGCTAGACTTCATGAATAAGATGGATTTAGTCAAGTTTGTTACAAATGCAAAAGAAGGGAAGGATGAGAAAAAAGCAGATATATAAATGTTCAGGCAGAAAAAATCTTAAAAATCAACTTTTAAAAAATAAAATCATATTTGAATGGGGTGGAAGAAGGGGGCTAGACAGTTATGTTTGTTGTTGTAAACTTTCATTCTTGAGAGAGAGACTGGCTCAGTTATACTTGGTCCCAGAGATCAGAACTAGGGGCAATGGGTAAGTTTGTGGTTGTTCAGGTTTCCATTGTGGATGAATCTTCTCAACCCTGTGGACCATAACACATCCATTCTGTCCATGGCTTTTTCTTGACAAGGATACCAGAGTGGTTTACCATTTCCTTCTCCAGGGAATTATTGAATACAGAGGTTAAGTGACTAGCCCAGGATCACATGGCTAAGCCATATTTAAATTCAGGTCTTCCTGACTCCAACCCTAGCACTCTATCCACTAAAACCTTTAGTTGGGAGTGGCTAGGTGGTACAGTGAATAGAGCACCAGCCCTGAAGTCAGGAGGACCTGAGTTCAAATCTAGCCTCAGACACTTAATAATTACTAGCCATGTGACCTTGGGCAAGTCACTTAACCCCAATTGCCCTCC
Organism: Pseudocheirus occidentalis; assembly: GCA_028646575.1. Classification (NCBI taxonomy): domain Eukaryota; kingdom Metazoa; phylum Chordata; class Mammalia; order Diprotodontia; family Pseudocheiridae; genus Pseudocheirus; species Pseudocheirus occidentalis. The sequence continues at coordinate 25,541,095 of CM053597.1, read as the reverse complement.
CAAAGAAAAGCAAGAAACAAAAAAAATAAACTTTTGGTTGCCTCCAATAGTTATAACTTTCCTAGAAGTAAATTTGGACTTGGTGCAAGGAAAACTTTCTGATAGTTAGAACTCTATGTACGGAATTAGCTGCCTTGAGAAGTTACAGGTTTCCCTCACTAGAGGTCTTCAAACAAAGTCTCAATGACTGTTTGTTAGGTGGGAGGGTGTGTATATGTGTATGTGTGTACATAACATACATACACACACAAACACACACATATGAATATGTATATAATATATACATATATGTAAATATATCTAATAGTAAAAATTCTTCAAGTATGGTTGGATTAGATGGCCCCTAAGGTCCCTTCCAACTCTTAGATTATTTGCTTTTAGAAGAGATGGTGTCACGTGGTGAAAAGAGTTCTGTTTTGGAATAGGAGGATTACTGCCTATATGACCTTGAGCAAGTCACTTCCCTATCAAGGTTTTAGTTTTCTCACTTCAACAATGAAGAAGTTGGACTGGGTGGCCCTAAGGTCCTCTTCAATTTGATAACTATGATAATATCATTCCAGTAATTCTTTGACCTCTGAGCAAAGGCCACCACAAGTCCCAGGGTTAAACTGTGGTATCCGCTAAGTAGTGCAGAAAGCAGCCACTTGGAGGCAGCCAAAAGACAAATGTAGTGTGGAGCCTTTAATGACAGACTCCACCATGGTTCTGACAATGCAAACCCGGCAGAGAAAGGCTTCAGAGAGAGCTATAGCTTTTCTTTTTTTTTCTTTTCGTTTTGTTGTTGTTGTTGTTGTTGTTGTTTGTTTATTTTGCTTTTTGGAGGGGGAAAGTTTGGACAATTGGGGTTAAGTGACTTGCCCAAGGTCACATGGCTAGTAAGCATTAAGTGTCTGAGGTCATATTTGAACTCAGGTCCTCCTGACTCCAGGGTTGGTGCTCTACTCACTGCACTATCTAGTCACCCCAAGTTACATCTTTTCTAAATCAAAAGACTCAAGCAAAGATGGAATCAGAAGAGAAACATCAAGGTCAACCTACTATATATTTAAGCACTGGAAAGAAGCCAGGTAAAGGAAGAGGATTAAGTCAACTAGTCTCATTGTTCATCTTTTGTTTTCAAAGACCAATGACATCACAACATTGGAGTCAGGGTTCCATGTGTTAATTTGTGACTAATCAGACCAATGTGACTTTGAATAAGGTGCTACCTACCACCTATTGGGCAAGCATGGTCCATTAGAACATTTAGAGTGGAAATGTTTCCAGATTTGTACAAGACACATTTTCTTTGTGCTTCTACAATTCTGCTTTGTTCATGGGGTACAGAGCCTTCTTTGATATGGACCCACCATGCTGGACAGTCCTGTGCCAGCATTTCCCATATCTCACAGTCATGTGAGTTCCTCAGAGATACCTTGAGAATGCCCTTGTACCACTTCTTCTGACCACCATGTGAGCCCTTGTCGTATGCCATTTATCAGTAAAATAGTCTCTCAGGTAAGCATTCATTTAGCATTCGTACTATGTAGTCAGCCCATCAAAGCTACGTTCTCTGCAACAGTGTTTGAATCTTGGCAGTTCAGCTCTAGAGAAGACCTCAGTGTCCCATTCCTTATGTTGGCATGTAATCATCAGGATTTTCCTGAGACAATCCAAGTGGAAGAAGTTTAGTTTTCTGGCAGGGCACTGATAAACTGCCCAGGTTTCACAGGCATACAACACTGTAGTCAGCATGACAGCTTTGTAGAACCTCAGTTTGATAGGCAGCCTAATATCTCTTCTCTCACACACTTTTTTTCAGAGCCTTGCTAGTGCTGAGATTCCTCTGGCAATATGTGCATCAACTCTATTATCTATATAGACATCAGTGGAAAGTATGCTGGCAAAGTAAACAAGCTTATCCACAACATTCAAAACTTCTCCATTTACTATAACCAATGATTGTTCTACATATGGATGGTATGGTGCTGGCTGGTGGAGGGCCTTGGTTTTCTTGGTGTTGATCATCCTGCCAAAATCAGCGTAGGCAGCAGAGAATCAATCCATATTTTATTGCTTCTCCAATTCAGAGACTGCATTGAGTATATGATCATCTATGAACAAAAAGTCACGTACCAACTCTCCCTCCACTTTGGTCTTGGGTTGCAGCCTTTTCAAGTTATATCATTTACTATCAGTGCAGAAGAGCTGATCTTGATGTCCTTTTCATCCTCACTGAAGGAGACTGACAACATTGCCCAAAACATCATGCTTTAGAGCAGGGATCACCTAAGACCATCAGAAAACACATATTTCCAATGGTCTTAGGAACCTCCTCTATCCATCTCCAAGCGGGTCTGCCCACATGCTGATGCACCCACATACAAGTATTAAAGGGTCACAGCATTAGGAAGGTTGAGAACCATTGCTTTAGAGCATAGGAGCAAACACACAACCATGATTCCATACATCAAAGAGAAAGTTTGAGATCAAGCCAGAAGCAGGAAGAAGCAGAGCTGGAAACAGAAGCAAAGTCAAGGTGTGAAGACCCGTGTGTCAAAATCAGGTCTCAAGGCTGGAACTAGGCAGAGAAGTGCGCAAAATATTTTGACAAAGGAGATTGCCCAGAGAAAGCAATCAATAAGCATTTATTATGTATTCCAGGGACTGGGGTAGGTGGTGGGGAAACATAGTCCAAAGTGAAACAGTTACCTACCCCCTAGAAAAGGGAAGAGACACGGGTACACATAGGCATTGACAGATACATGCATTATTACAAGGTAACTTTGAGAAGAGTGAGGAAATGAAGAAAGGGTCCATGAAGAAGATGGCTCTTGAGTTCAGGAAAATGAGGATTCCAAAAATAGTCAAAATAGAAGAGGGAATGTGATCCAGACATGGTAAATAGCCAGTACAAAGATGGTAAGATTGGAGATGGAGTAATGTGTGTGTAGAAGAGTGAGTGGACCAGCATGACCTGATCTGTAACCCTTTCCCCTGGTCTTTGGTTGAAGTGGCTAAGATATCAGAGCCCTGTCCCTTGGGGAATCTTTGGAAAGTCTCAGAAAGCCAGAGTTATTGACCTTCATCCTAAAAAACAATCTCTCAGTGAATGGACGTGTTCCAGAAACATTCCCCTCAATAAAGATTTCATAGAATCCAGAGCAGAATTTCTCAATATTTTGTGTGTGTGCATGTGTTTGTGTGTGTGTGTGTGTCTCCAAAAAAAGTTCTAGTGATTTTACTGTGTAGAAAACTTCAATGTTTTGCCATTAGTCTGTGGTGGAAGAAACAGTCATGCAAAAAATCATACTTGCCCCAGCATAATTTCTGCAAAGTGAGATTGTGCTTCTCATGATACATATCTTGGGACACACACACATACACACACACAGTCTCTCCTCTACTTCCATGAAAACCACTGTTTGATTCAAAACCCAGGCTGTGAGGGCAGATAAGAGCCTTTGAAAGCTGCCAGCTCTGAAAGAAAGTCTTTTCATGCCTTCAAACCATGCTGCAATGGAGTGAGCTTTGTCAGCATTTCCCTTCCAATGACCTTTCCTATACCTGACACTAACATTCATTTCCAGCTTTGGAGAATGGCCCTGGCACAGAGACCTGGAATGCTGTGCTCATCACTCAGTCTACCCTCTTGATAATTAGGCTGGGGGTGGGAGGGTCGCAATGAATTGGAACAGAACATTAAAATCTCTACAAACTAGATCTCATCTGGTTTGCCAGAACCTGGATCTCATTGTACCCTTTGCTTCCATTCCCAAGGTCAGTAAGGTTTCTTCATCACATCCACTTCAGTTTGTGACAAGTCTAGAGGGTTTTTTTCCTGCTGATACTTGCTTGGCTCAGAGGAGTGTGATAGAGACAGGCCAGCTTTTTTTTCTGTTGTTTCTTTCCATTGCACTGCCCCATAATTTAATTCACTACAGTAATCTATAATATTGTCTCCATTATTACCTGTTCCTGGACTCCCTGTTCCCTCTTGCTGTCACTCACAAAGCCATCAATCACTCACAAAAGTACAGCATGCCCTAATGGGAGAGCCAGAGCATCCAACTGAGGGAGTTTCTTCTTCATTCTATTAACTATCTATTCTCACATCTCTCAGACCAATCTATTTTAGACCTGAACAGCTTCTACCATGTTGCCTAACTCCTCTAATCCCAAGTGACCATCCAAGGTAGCCATTCTGAGAACTATAAAATTACCCTTCACCCTTCCAGTCTTTTTGTCTTCTCCTTTGCCTGCTGAGTGCTATTTCTGAGCTAAATGGCCTTCTCTTTTCTTTCCTGCCCTTCTTAATCACCTTGTTAATTCCTAGGGCTCATGACTGTGACACACTCTACACTCTGGTATATTATTTACTTGGGAGAAGAAGAAGGAAGAAGGGTAAATAACAACAACACTGTACAGTTGGAGACCTTTCACTCATTTTTTTATAACATATGAAAAGCCAGAGAGAGAGTAAGGATACTGATCTCATTTCATCCTCTCCTCTCATGGTCCTAGGTGTAGGAAACCTAAGAAGTCTGCCTTATGTGTTAGAGAAGACATTATTCCACTATAAAATTATCCAGCATATTTCTAATTCCTTTATAATCCAAATAGTCTGTATGTATGTAAATACATATATATACACCTATTTACTTTATGTACATACAAATATATATGTGTATGTATATGTGTATATGTATATGTATATTTATATTCTATTAACCACCATAGCACAGCAGATAAAGTCCTGACTTTATCAGAAGACCTAGTTCAGGGGTGGGGAACTTGCGGCCTTGGGGCCACAGGTAGCCTTCTAGGTCCTTGAGTTCAGTCTTTTGACTGAGTCCAAGTTTTACAGAACAAATCCTTTTATTAAGGGGATTCATTCTGCAAAGTTTGGATTCAGAAAAAGGGGTACACTTGAGGACCTAGAGGGCTACATGTGCTCTTGAGGCTGCAGGTTCCCCATTCCTAGCCTAGGTTCAGATCCCACCTCTGACCTTGAGAAAGTCACCTAACTTCCCTGAGTCTTGGTTTATTCATTTACAAAATGGGGAAATTCACCTAGATAGTCTTTCAGCCCTAGATTTCAGATCCTATTTTGTATGTGTGTGCATGTATGTATGTATATATGTATATGTACATATATACATGTCTGTATGTATACATACATATTACATGTCTGTATGCATGTATATATATGCATGCCCATTTTGGTGAAAATGGATTCATATAATATGTGTGTATAGATATTTAAATACATAATATATGTATGTTATCTATAAATATTTAATGTACATGCATGTTTTTGAAAGGATTATTTACCTTTGGATATATCCTTGGATAACTAGTACTAATGAACAGAAAAGACAGTGAGACATATTTGAGCTCAGTGTAAGGGAGAGCTTTCTAACAATTTTATCTGCCAAAGATATAATAGGTTTCCAAGAGAAGTAAAAAAGTCCTTTGTCACCAGAGGTGTCCAAGTAGAGGCTGGACAGCCTCTCATTTAATGCTTCAGCAAGTCACTACTTGTCTCTTCCAGTGATATCTATTCCACCCTACCCCCCAAAAATGGCTGTATCATTAGATGTGATAGAAGGGATACCAGTGTAATAGGAAAAAAATGTCAGATCAGTTCTAATCAACGTCTCTTACTTTGACAGTCACATGAAACTGTCAAAAGACAGTAGAGCAGGTTTATCCCTAAAAGGAGACACAGGTGAAAAATGTCGGAAATTGAGTGCATGGATTGGAAGCTGAGGACAGAAGGCTCGCGGACAGGGAGGACACAATCCAAAAGGTCATATAAATTCTATTTCTGTTCAGCTCTCAACTTCTCATGCTACTGAAAGAGATCATCGTGATTGATAAAATGAAATCTCTGTATATCACAATAAATTGCTGTCTAGAAGTCATCAGATTCAAATAGAATAGCTATTCTTTAAACATCTACTTTGTGCAAGGTGACCTTAGAGGGAACATAGTGTAGTGACTAGAATGCTTGGTTTAAAGACAGGAAGGTCTAGGTTCAAACTCCATCCCTCACAATTGGCTGTGGGACACTGGGGAACACCTTTAACCTTTATGCGGCTGAGCATCATTCTAGGTCTTACCTAACGAGGTTTTGATCTGCTTCAGTGAAGGAAATTCCTACAGTGGGAGTTTCCCCTACAATGATGACTTTGCATGTGCTTCATAGTAATTATACTTTTAGAGCTATAAGGCACCTTAGGAATCATCTAGTATAACCCCCTTATCTTACAGATGAAGAAATAGGTACAAAAAAAGGAAGTGACTTCTTGGTGTATTACAAACAAGGTATTATGCTTTGGTCTTAGGATACAACATATATATGGATAAATAGAAGAAAACATGGAAAGACAGAGAGGGAGAGAAGGAGGGAGTCAGGGAGAGAGACAGACAGACTGGGATGAAGAGAGGGAAAGAGAGAGAGAAAGAGAGGAAGACAGAGGCAGAGAAACAGAGAGAAATAAGTTGAATGGACAGTGTTAAGGATGATTTCATCAAGGAGTTAATGTTTGAGGCAATCTCAAAGGAAGGTATGAATGCAGAGAGATGAAGATAAGAAAGGAGCACATTCCAGTCACAGGAAACAGTCTGTACAAGGGCACAAAGCAAGAAGATAGACCGAGTTCAGGGAACAATTAAAGGTACGTTTGACTGCAATATAAAACACATAAAGGGAAGCAGCATCAAATGAGGCAGGAAAAAGCGGAAGGAGAAAAGAGGACGGAAGAAGAATGTATTAACCAGCTACTATGTGGCAGGAACTGTACTAAACACTTTACAAATAGCTCATTTGATTTCCTTTTGAAAGCTAAGTTGGAGCAAAGGATGATGTCTTTTAAATGCTAAACTGAGTAATTTATAGTTTATCTTCCAGGCAATAGGGAGCTACTGATAATTTTTGAGCAGAGGAGTGACATTGTCAGCCATGTGCCTTAGGAAGATGATTTTGCCAGTCATACAGGGGACAGATAGGAGAAAGGGAACAATTAGAAGCACAGGATCCCAAAAAATTATGTGTATATTAATTTTAATTGGATTATGTACAAACAAGCCTGTTATACAAAAGAGCTCTATGGTTGTTAAAAATGTGTAACATTAAAAACCCTTTGGTAGTGTGAATAATCACCTCATCATTTATCCATAATAAATAAATGTGCCTTTCATTTCAAAGTTATGATCTCTTAAAGTTATCATTCCATCAAATGATAGTATTTGAATATTCTGGTCCTCTGACACATTTTCTCCGTTCATCTGTAAGATTTGTACTCCAATTTACTAACAGACCACAATTATTCAAATATTACGCAGCATTTGGTACCGAAATGTCCAGGAAGAGATCAATGAACATCTTTATCACTGCCTTCCATTATCCACATACCAAGAAAGCATACTTGTAGTGAAAAGCTAGTATAATTTGAATGAGAAAAGATGATTTTCAAAGGATATAAAATGGAGCTTGCAGTCTTATGTTTCTGTTCTTTCCAATTTGGGGTTCAGAACTTGAGGCCTTTTAGACCAGGAGAAGCAAGGACAGCTGCTTCAGTCTCAGCTCACTGCCTAAATCTCCCTGAGTTTTCTCATCTATTTGTCCCAACCCTGACCCTAACCTAGCTTGGGTAGACAGAAATAAAGAAGAAGGCAGACAAATGAATGCCAATCCAACCATCCACAAACTTACCCTTGTCACTAGCAAGAGGTTGACAAATCCCTTATTGGAATCTTTTGGTAGCCCTGGCAAGGACAGCACACATTCCATCTAGAGAAACCTGTTTGCTGCAAATGGACATGGGATTTGATGCAGAACAAAACTTGTCTGGGTGGGCTTTAGTGGAGGGAGTATATATATGCTCATATAATGAATGATATTTTTTTTGCAAAAGATTTACCTTCTTAATTATATTTTGCTAAGCTAATTGCAAAATTCATTTGCATTTCCTGAAAACACACCATCTGGGCAGCTGGGGAGTCTTCCCCAGAATGTGCTGGTCTCTGGAAGGATGCCAGCCTGGCCCGGGAACAAAAAGTAGCTAAAAAAATGAAATCCGCCAAATGAAAAACTAAAGTGATTGTATTTTATAGTTGTATGGTGGGAAACAGTGGGAACCAAGAATAAAGGGAAATTGAACAGTTTTACTGCTGTACTGTTTACCCACTATTAAATTATTTTCATATATTGGAAGGAACCCCCCAATTTAGTGAGATGAGCTGAGTATGCAAGGTGCAAGCATGTTTTGAAGCCTTCTCAAAGCCAGTTATCTTTTTAACTACAGGAAATCTAGGTATCTAAAGGATATACAGAGTAAATGAAAGAAGACTTGAAATTTTAGACACAGGAGTGAAGTGGAAAGAACATTCCATTCAGAGGTAGAGGACCTGGGTTCAAATCCCAGTTCCTTTTCTCACCACATAAGTTACATTGGACAATTTCACTTCACCTCTGGGTCTCAGTATTTTCATCTGCAAAATGAAGCAGTTGGACCAGATCAGTACTATCAAACTCGAATATACATGAGAGTCTGTTTAGAAGAATTCCTGTGGGCCACCACATGTTAATATATTTACTTTTTAGTAATAAATCATTATATTAAAATCAGATAGAAGCTACATTTTAATCTGACTTTGGACACACTCAGGAGATTTGTGTGCCCCTTCTGGCCCACAGGGTATTTGATACCTCTGACTAGATGACCTCTAAGGCCCATTTACACACTCAGTTTACGACTGGATACTCCCATTATACAAGGTCACAGGGCTGACTGGCATCTCAGTTTGGAGACCCTGAGAAGTTTAGTATGTCTCTTAAGGAATATCCCTTTCACATTATTTAATATAAAAGTCCCTAAACAGAAATTGTTTCAGGTAGAAGAGGCTAACTTTTTTGTTTGTTGTTCTTTTCATTATAATTCACTTCCCTTTATGTAAGCTCAGAGTAATCATGATCTTTACTGGCTTCCCAAATAACTTAACCTTGAGGCTAATTTTCTCTTCCTTATAGCCCTTTGGTGTCTTCCTTCTCTAATTATAAGGCTCTTTTTAGATGTGTTCCTTCCTCATTATGCATATCCATTGTTTATAGTTATTATTCAGCAAACTGTAAGCTTTCAAACAACCCAGATCTCCTCAATATTGCTGTATTAAGGAAAATTATAATAGCCTATTGACTGTGACTCTGCCAATGATCCATTCATTATTCTGTCTCGAAGGCTAAGTTTGTAAAATAAAGGATTCGATCATTGGAAAAGTCAATATAAGCAGAGAGAGGAAGAAAGGAGTCACATTTTTGTACCTTTTAATAGACTGAGCACCAACTGGTTTTTGTTTACTCTTTCCTACCCTGTCCTGTGCTGTAGAGGAGCTATGTACCCTCCTCTAAATTTCTGGAGTCATCCTAAAAGAGAGAAGCATTAAGGCTTCATCACAAAATTTCCTTCAATACTAAATAGGGTGAAGGGTCAAGAATAAATTGGACAAGTTGTTTTTTTTTCCAATAGACAGGCTAGATTCCAACCTGGCTTCTTCCTACTTTCTTAGACTTTTTCCACATTACTTCTCTTCTACAAACTCTATAGCTCAGTAGAACTGTCCTACTTATAATGTTCTTCACTCAAAGAGCTCCATCTAGAACTTGATACCCCAACCTTACTCAAAAGGCAACTTTGTCTCCTGTAATCCTGGGTTTTAAGAACCAGCTTCTGCACTGTCTACAAGAGGTCCTTCATGTCTACCCAGTCTTCACACCTTCTGGCTCCTTCTCAGCCTCCTTTGTACCTGTAAGTGAGCCTGTCATCTCCTTCCATCAGAATGTAAACTCCTGAAGAGCAGTAAAATCTCATTTTTGTCTTGTTCCCAGCATAAGATGCGGTACCTGCCACAAAGGCATATCTAATAAACTGTTGATTGGTATGAATTTCAAATAATATCCTTTTTTCCTAAAGTGACAATGACATATTGATCTGCTTGACCTGTCCAAATCTTTTTGAAGTAAGAACTACTCTCTTATATTAAAAGTTGAAGGTTTTCTCATCTGTCAGATGAGGAGATTGGACAATATGTTTTAAGAGATCATTTCTAGTTCTAACAATCTATGAAAATGTCATTTCAAAAGGCTAAGATATGGGATTTTGTCAGGATGGTAACTCCCTTCACTGTACAGTTCCCAATGTAGCAATAATTTATACAGTTGCCAGAGGTACAAAGATGAACGATTTACCAGTGAGCACATCATTGGTAACTGTCAGAGGCAGGATTTGAACCTAGGTTTGCCTGATTCCAAATCTCTCTCTCTATCTACTAAGTCATTCTATTCCTTCTCAATTCCATGCTACCAAGAAAATAATGGACATTGATTATGACATAGACAGCAACTTTATAAGAAATAGATTTAATTTTCATGATAATGTAATTAAACCTATGAAGATAAGCTAGCCATTTGTGAGTTGTTTTTAATTTCACTCCAAAGAATAGATAAATCAAAACTCATTAATCCTTTAAGCAAATCATTACCCTCTTAAGCCCTGGTCAACTCTCTATTCACTGAAGAATAGTTGCCATCTTCATCGACAGAATTTCCCCAGAAGGGAATTTCCTATATACATGAAAACACAGATTAGGGCAAAAAAAAATCAATCAATCAATAAGGATTTATTAAGTTCCTATTATGTGCCTGATATTGTGCCAGGCACTAGTTGTACAAAGACAAAAATTATACATTCCCTTCCCTCAAGGAGTTTACTTTCTATTAAGTTAAATGATGTATATACAAATAAAAATGCAAAAGAGATACACAGTAATACAAAGCAGTGTGGGGTGGTCAGGAAAGGTGTCATGCAACAGGAAGCTTTCTATTAAGCTTTGAAAGAAGTTAGGTCTTCTAACAGGCAGAACTGAGGAGGAAGTGAATTCCAATTTGGGGGGCAATGTGTGCAAAGACACAAAGACAGGAGAGGAAATGATGATTATGTGAAAAAGTCAAGCAGGTCAATTCAATTAAAGAGCTTAAATCCTGCTATAGCTCAGAACCCCTGAGCTCAAGCAATCCACCATCCTTAGCCTTCACTAAATCAGGTATTGCAGGTGTGCACCACCGTGCCCAGCTATGTATGGCACTTTAAGATTTGAAGAAAGTACTTTCCTCAAAACAACCCTGTTACAGTATGAGAATTATGGGCTTTATTTTATAGATAAGGAGACAGAGGCTCTGGGAGAGGGAGGGTTAAATACCTTGCCAGTGATCACATAGCTAAGTAATAAAAGAATAAGGATTTGAACTCAGGTCTGTTGATTCTCAGGCCAGTGCTTATTCTAGCACAAGTAACAGTTTCTAATGGTCTAGTTCCTGATTAACTGCTGCCAAAATGATGTAGATCACTTCCCCACCTGGATGAGCCAGATCTACCCTCCCAACATTATTTTTTTCCAATATTGTTAAAATGCCTGCTGGAATCGCATTCATACAAAGGTAATGACTTTTTGTTGGAATTTGGACACATTTCCTTATTCAAAGCAGCATTCAGAAATGTCCCCCCTGAAATCCAAGTCTTTCCTTGTTACCTCAAACCAGATGGAGGTTTATTTGGGAAGAGGATAGAATGTTGCTTTTTTTTTTCCCCTGGCAGCCTTGCAACTCCCTAATCTTTGATAGGATTACAATTCTCCCCATAAGGCATCTCCTTGAAATGCTTCAAAATAGTCATCTCTGGCTGACCTCTTCTGTTTTCATAATAACTTTGGGTTTCCAAATTGTCTTTTCCTAGATGGGAAAATTAGGTTAGATGAAATTACATCTGAATATGGCTAAATTGGTGCTTATTCTCTGATCACTGACTTTGACCTCATCTTTTCCCAGCACCAGGCTATCATGTCATTTCCCAGATTTTCTAAACCATGTTGCTACTTTCAATCATCTACAAACAAATCTCCACATGCACCCCATCTCCTTAATGTATTGTCTTCCTCCATTAAAATATAAGTTCCTTGAGGGCAGACGCTGCCTTGCTTGCTTATATTAGACCCTTATTACTTTCCATAGTATATGCTTAATAAATGCTTTTTCATTCATTCATCAAACAATGAATCTGTACATAAAGGCATAGTTTCATTGTTTGCCCCTCTCCATCAGTATTTTCAAAGAAATATGTAGTAGCAACCTTGGAGATAACTTCCAGACAACATTTGGAATTGATTAGTTACTGGTCGCTGCAACAGAGCTAAGAGGCACCTGGGTCTGGGCCAATGGATAGGTTGATGGACAAATGGTGGGGATGATTCTGGTTACTCTCAAAGTAAGACCCATCTCTGAGTAGCTAATAGTCCACAGAATGTTAAATCTAGCAAAAAAAATTTACAACACTGTTGCTTTATATTAGCATCATTAAAATGACGAGAATGTTAATTAAATGGGAGGCTTGTGCTTTGAAGTATTGCCACAGGCAGATATCAATAGTCCCATTTAAGTTAAAATATTCCTATAATGTATCTCTTACAATGCCATCAAAGGTCTCCCCAGTTATACCCACGTGGATTTTATGAGGGAGAGACTTGACTTGTGGCAAAACCAAGGATCAGTCCCAGAAGAGAGACTGCCTTTTTCATTTGTAGCCAGGCACATGCTGCAGGTGATTTGGAGATGATCAGGGGAGCATGCGGGCAATTTGAAGAGCTGGTATTCACAGAAATTACTTCTTTCTCTATTCCCATTGTCTTGAGTATTCTCACTCGGTGGAAACAGTGAAAAGAATGCCATTTCAAATTCCAAAGAAAATGCATCCCTCTTTAATCCTCAGGTCAAATACTCATAGTCGTCTAAACATGTACAAGCACTGTTGCCCAGCTAAGCCTGAGTCAGAAAACAAGGAAATAAGAGATTTGTTCTTCAGGCCATGGTAGTTAAGGCAATGGTGTCAAACATAGCTTTAAAAAAGACTAAAATGTAATTGGGAAATATTTAGCAAAATAAAAATACAATGCAGCATAGATAATGGTCATTTGTGGTTATCCAAGTCAACATGCAGCATCAAAGATCCACTTCTATTTGAGTTTGATGCCATTAGGCATTTCCCTTCTGATTTTAAGCTTCTATCTCAGCTAGGTGGCATGGTAGACAGAGTGCTCAGTCTGAAGTCAGTAGTACCTGAGTTCAAATCTGACCTCAGACACTTACTAGTTGTGTGATGCTAGGCAATTTAATTAAGCTTCGTTTGCCTCAGTTTCATCAACTGTTGAATGGGGATAATAACAGTACCTACCTCTCAGGGTTATTGCAAGGAATAAATGAGCTAATAGTTGTAAAGCACTTAGAGCATCTGGCACATAGTAGGTGCTGTTTAGAAGCTATCATCATTATTATTAGATGCTTCTGTGGTTCATCTCAAACAGCAGAGTCAAATATTTTGCTGTGTATAAGTATGTCAATGAGGTTTAAGGTATGAGCCCACAGCCCTTTCTGAGTTAATCTATGCCTATCCTATAGTTAAAAGCACCATCTACATGTACAGCTCTGCTTCTGAACTTGCACAAATTCCATGATCCAAGTAAGCCACACTTTCTCATTTTCCCATAATCATCACCTATATTTTGAGTTACTATTTTAGGGAGTCTCTCTCTCCCCCCTTCCTTCTCCCCCACCAATCAGCACCATGGTCCCAGATTTTTTTCCATCCTGCTTGAGAGAACCTATTTCCATGTCCCCTGCCAGCTGTCATCCACATGCATCCTGTCCAGCACAGCTGGAATGCTCTTGGAGTGGATGCTTTCCAAGGAACTTTCTGATTTAAATCTCTTCACCACCCACTCCTTTCCTCTCTTTACAGCCTTACTACATGTTTCTCTTCTCTACACAGTCCATGGTCCAGCCAAATTGGCCCTCTTGTTATTTCATACAATGACCCTCCATCTCTCATCTCCCTAAGTCTCCCACTGCATCCTGGACCATCTCTAGTCATCCTGATCTTTATCTCACCACTGGACTCAGACAGCTTCAGAGGGGAAATCAAGGTGGGTGACTTTATACAGCCATCCTTTGCTTGAATCTGATTCACTTGCATGCCAAGGCATCACCTTCCTGATGTCATGGTCCTCTTCAAGAACAAAGGACAAACAAAAAACACATCAACCGTGTCTTTGCACTGGTTCCTCCTCACTCCTATCACACTGAATGTAAGAGCAGACATTGTTTCATTATGTCTTTGTATCCCATTTAAAACACAATGTATGGCACATAATAGGATTGGATTGAAAAATTCAAAATTTATTTTTGCATTTGTATTTAGGCATAAAAATACCAGTTCAGCTTGCCTATGCCTAACACTGTGAACACAATTTTCCAGGTAGCACATTGGAGACAATGAGTTATTCTGAGCAAGGAAGACAAATATTAAAAATAATAATGATAATTATTAAAAAATGAAATTTATATGCATCAGCATGATATAGTGGATACAAAGATGACCTTGGAATCAAGATATTCCAGTCTTGACCCTGAAGCCTGTTTATGACCCTGGGGAAATTGCTGCCACCACTCCCAGTCCCTTGCCTAGCCTTTAATCCCAGGGAGAAGACAGAAAAGCACAGCTTCCAAAGGGGACAGAACCTACAGAACTCTAGCCAATTCACTGTGCTTTTGATGCTGTGGGCAGCAGCATCCTTCTAGGCACCCAGGCTCAGACATCAAAGTCAAACTCTCTTCTGCCCCATATTCAATCAGTTGCTAATTCTTCTCATTTTTACCTCTACAAAAGCATCTCTCATATCTGTCCCTTCCTCTCAACACCCAGAATCATCATCCTAGTTCTAACCTACATCTCCTCTTAGCTACATTATAGAAAAATATTTCTCATCAATCGACTGCCTCAAGTCTCTCCCCATTCCAAACTCTCCTCCATATGACTGCCAATGTAGTCATTTGAAAGTACAGAGCTGACTATGTCACTAACCTTCTCAATAACTCCTCTGGCTACCAAATGTCTCTAGGACAAATAACATTTTGTTTTCCTTTTGAAACTAGGTGGCAGCTAGGTGGTACAGAGGATAGAACACTGAACCTAGATTCAGGGAGACATCAGTTCAAATCCAGTCTCAGATACTTCTTCTGTGTGTGACCCTGGACAAATAACTTGACCTCAGTTTGCCTCAGTTTTCTCATCTGTAAATTGGATAGAATAATAGCACTTACTTTCCAGGGTTGTTGTGTGGACAAAATGAGAGTATATAAAACACTATGTAAACTTTAAAGCACATACAACTAATAAAATTTAAGACTAAAATCCTTAAAGTTTAAACTATTAAAGGTTAAAATTGCCCTAAGACTTTTGAGATATCCTATATAAATGCTTACGGTTGTTTTTGTTGTTATAGGTTTTCCCCCCAGGTCTATATCACCTATCTATCTGTTTACCTCTCTCTCTATCTATCCATCCATCCATCCATCCATCCACCTATCTATCTATAAAATACATAAACTATCAATCTATATCTATGCATACACACTACCTGTGTATATCCATATATATATATAATATATGTAATTATATATTATATATATATTATATAATATATGTAGGTAGGTAGGTATATGTATGTGTGTGTGTATTTAGGTGTGTATATAAGTGTGTGTATGTGTGTGTGTATTTAGGTGTGTATATAAGTGTGTGTATGTGTGTGTGTATTTAGGTGTGTATATAAGTATCTATGGATAGATATGGATATCACTTTCCATAACACTCCCCTTTGCACATTCTATGTTCAAATCATTAAAAACTGTGTTCCTGTACCATCCTGTGACATTCCTGTGACATCAAATTTCCTATGTCTGTGTTTTGCCAATAGAAAGCACCTCTCCACATAGACTCCCCTAGCTTCCTTCAAAGTCCACTTCAAATGCCACTTTCTACTCGATTATTTTCCAAATTCCCCCAGTAGCAAGTACCTTCCTCTCGCCAAGTTACCTTAATATTTACTTAGGGCATATTTTGCATATAATTATTGGCATACATATTGTTTCCTCTGGGAAAAAGAATGAAAAGCATTTATTAAGCATCATCCTAATTGCCAAGCACCATGCTAAAATGCTGGAGATACAAATGAAAAAGAGGCCTTGGCTTTACCCTCAAGCAGTTTACATTCTAGTTGACAGTAGTGACATTTTTAGGGGAGTGGTGATCAGGAAGAGGAGTTTGGGCTTGGGGAGTCACATGATTGGTAAATGGAGCCCTTGGGCAGCCAATGGAGAAATCCTTTCCAAAAGCTAGGACAGTTGTTGATTTGATGTTCAAAATGGAAAAAAGGATGGCTAGGATAGAGTTAATAGGATTGCAAGAGGGCATTAAATTCCTTGAGAAGCACAGATAATTTCTTTTTTTGTATTCTTCACAGCTAACCATACAAAGTACCTAAGAAGCATTTGTTAATTGTATGAAATGTATTTCATCAGATAGCAAAAATAATCAGAGATATTGCCAACCATCCTCACTGGCATCCCTTATTCCTGGGCAATGAAGTTTTCTAGAAAGAACACTGAATTTGAGTCAAAACCTGGCAGTTCTAAGAACGGGGGGTGGAGCTAAGCATAGAAGCAGGAAAATTCAGTTAGTTCTTCCCTATAACCATATCAAACACCTATAAAATATGACTCAAACAAATTTTAGAGCTACAGAACCCACAAAGTGACAGAGAGAAACAAATCTCCGGTTCAAGGCAGCCCAAGAGGCAAACAGGAAAGGTTCATCACAGCACGCTGGGACCTGAGCCCAGTCCCATGTGAGCCTGTGGTTTTAGCCCCAGGGTGGCCCTGACCAGAGGCTGAGCACACTTCTGGACAGTGGATCACCAGCAGCAGTGGTGGTTTCCAGAATTATCAACTCATAAATGCCAAAGAAGAAGTGAGAGGTCAATGTAGAACTCTGTTGGAACTGTGGGGGATAGAGGAACAGGTCTAGCCCCTGCCGGCAGAGATAGAAGTGACAGAGGTGTGGCTGCCTGACATCTGCCCCCATGTGGCTGCTTCAGAGTTCCTGGCCTACTGATTGTAGGGGGGCCAAGTGATCATTCAGAGGGCAATCACTCTTGCTTTAACCTGCCTGGATCTGGACTGTGGTCTTGGGAGGTGGTCCTGAGGTGTGTGACCAATGAGCCAGAGTTTGTGGGAGTTGCTGAGACAGCACCCTCCTAATAGCTCCAGCAACTGCAAAAAACCAGTGATTTGGGACAAAGTTCTCCCCTCTGGACGCAGAGCTCTACTGTGGGAAAGAGCTCAAAAGTCAAGTAATTGAGTGGCAACATGAGCAAGCAAAGGAAGCAAAGCAAGCAAAGCAATCCAACTTTAGATTCCTTTTGGGGGTACAAAAAGAATCACAGCATGGAACAGGAGGAAGACAGCACAGTCAGAACTCTTGCACCAAAAGCTTCCAAGAATAATATCAATTGGTTACAGGCCATGGAGGAGCTCAAAAAGGATTTTGAAACTCAAGTAAGAGAAGTGGAGGAAAAATTATGAAGAGAAATGAGAATGATGCAAGAAAATCATTGAAAGAGAGTCAACAACCTGACTGAAGAAAATAACACCTTAAAAATAGATTAACTCAAATGGCAAAAGAGGACCAAAACACCAAGAGAAGAATGCCATAAAAAGACAAATTTGCCAGATGGAAAAGAATTTCAAAAGCTCACTGAAGACAATAATTTCTTCAGAATTATATTGGAGCAAATGGAAGCTAATGACTTTATGAGAAATCAAGATACTATTAAATACATCCAAACAAATGGGAAAATAGAAGGCAATGTGAAATATCTCATTGGAAAAATGAATGACCTGGAAAATAGATCCAGGAGAGATAATTTAAAAGTTATTGGACTACCTGAAAGCCATGATCAAAAAAAGAACCTAGAAATTGTCCTTCAAGAAATTCTCAAGGAAAATTGCTCAGATATTTTAGAACCAGAGGGAAAAGTAGAAATTGAAAGAATTCACCAATCACCTCTTCAAAAAGATCCCCAAAAGAAAACTCCTAGAAATGTTATTGACAGGTTCCAGAACCCCCAGTTAAAGG
>CM053597.1:25503127-25522530 GCA_028646575.1 Pseudocheirus occidentalis | reverse complement strand
ACTGTCACAATATGTCCACTGTGAAGATGTCCTTTGTAATTACACATGTACAGCCTTTATTGAATTGCTTGTCCTTCCAGTGGGGTGGGTGACAAGGGAGGAACTGAAAGAATCTAGAATTTAAAGCTTTGCAATACATGCAACTAGGAATTCAGATGTACAGGGGCTGGGGTAGGTAGACCCTCTCTGCCCTACCGGAAAGTTAGAGAGCAGATCAGGGGAGGGGCTTTACAGTGGGATTGCTGTTTTGGGGTTGGGGTAGGGGAAAGAAGGGGAGAAAATTCGTAACTCAAAAATCTCATAAAATGAATGATGTAAACAAGAAAACAAATAAAAATTTATATTAAAAAAACAACTACGTAAACCTACATCAAAAGATACATAAAAGCAAGAATTTATCATTACTATTATTCTCCTCTAATGAAAGAGGTAGCAGGTGTGAAAAAAGACAGCATCAGACATCTGTGTTTATTGGTATCTACCATATAATAAGCAGAAGCTGTTAAAATGGAATGTGGTTACGAGGATGTGTTTAGATTGTGATTCATTTTTTAAGATAATACACACAGATGGAATGTGTGGGTGAGACAGAATGCACCAGTTGAAACCAAAAGTCTTCTTTGCACTGTGCCCATATGGAATTTGTCCACCCACCATCTTCAACGGCCATCTGAAGGCCCTGACCCTGTGATTCTGCCTCTTGGATCTGGAGGAAACCTTGAGTCTTTACTCAATTCCATTCTTATTAAGTCTAAGGGACTTAATGAGGTATCAAAAAGCTTACATTTTACTCCTCAGTCTTCCACTAAAAATTATAAGGCTCTTGAGTCATTTAATCACTCAATGCTTCAGTATTTCCATCTGTATGTTGGTAGTAAGCTTCCTGTCCCCACCTCATAGTCACTTTAAAATTTTACTGAGATCCATGCATCCAACAATATGAGAGCTACTATTTACAGATTATTGACACTAAACACCTTAGAAAAGACCATAAGACTCTAAACACCTTCTTAAATTATTACTACTATACATAAAAAGCAGCCAAGTGGCACAGTGGGAAGAACACTGGACTTAGTGTCCAAAAGACTTGAATTGGAATCTTGCCTCAGATGTAAGCAGGGTGTCCCTGGGTAAGTTGCTTACTCATGTTCAACTTCAGCTTCCTCCTCCCAGTTTTGTTGTGAGGATCATTAGAGAAGAAATGTATAGCAGTTTATAAACCATGAAGTACCACATAAATGCTAGTTAACAAAAATAATCACTTACTGCTTTATGACTTTGGACAAGTCACTTCAGTTTCTTCATTTGTAAAAAAAAAATGGCATTGGAATAGGTTGCCTCTGACGTTCCTTTCAGCTCTGTTTCTAGGACAATCTAAATCTCTGTGGTTTCTCCCATCTCTGAAAATCTCTGTGTTTATCAGGTACTATGGTTTCCCAGATACTTACAAGCTATGTGACCCTAAGCAAATCACTTGATTCTCTTTGCTTCAGTTTTCTCACCTGTAAAAAGAGCTGGAGAAGGAAATGGCCAACCATTTCAGTTTCCTTGCCAAGAAAACCCCAAAGGGGGTCATGGAGAGTCGAACATGACTGAAATGATGGACAACAACAATGGCAATGACTTTCCAGAGCTTGTGATCTAGTGACATAAATAACCTTTGAAAATGAATGTCATTCCCATGTCCTAGTTAGACAGCCATTGAAGAAAGTAGTTTGAGCTCTTAAGAAAAAAACTTGTCAATTTCCTGAGTTGTTCTATTTTTAAGAATTTTGGAGTTTGCTTTGAGAGTGTTCTTAGAGAGAGCTTCAACCAATTTGCATTTTCATCCATTAAAAAATGACTACAAAACTCTTAATGGAAGAAGTTGTTAATGCCAAAAGCTACACTAGGAACTTACTGGTAAAGGAAGCAATGCCTGAAGCTAATGTCTTCCTCTAAGCTTTTGTCCCTCCCCAGAATATTCATGGCAGAGATTGGTTTGTGTAATAGGAGAACTGATAAACTTTCCAGTCACTCAACAAAGAATAAACCCAACCATCTGTGCACAAAGTCAAAAATTTTTTGCTTAATTCAAACATCTTGAGAATTTTCACTAAATATTACAACTGTCCAGGAGTTCCAATAAGCTTTGGGCCCCAAGAGACTGCAAAGAACCCAAGGGACTACTTGGAACATTGCAGTAACATCTGTGGCAAGTAACCCCTTATGTTAAAGGAGAGCTCAATTCAATAAGAAATGTGTTACTAATATTGAAGGATCCTCTAGCTAAATTTACAGGAGATAGATTTACTGAAGGTCATTTACACAACCTATTGAAGATGATTAAATTACATTTCCATGAATCATTGATTTTAAGTTAAAGAGACCTTAGAGGTCATTGAGTTCAACTGTTTCACTTTATAATTTGGGAAACTAAGGCACCAAGGGGTTATGTGACTCATCCAAGTTCACAAAACTGAGATGGAATTCAATCCAAGGTGTTCTGTACTCCAAATCTAATATTCTCTCCTTTCTACACTGCTGCCTCCATGAGTGAGGGGTGGAAAGCAACAAGAACGAGAGCAGGGGGACATCTTTAAATACCTGGATTTCCATGCTTGATGAGTCAACATGTGCAAAAGTGATTAGTCTTGCTTGACTTGACTCCATAGGACAAAACTAGGACTAATGAGTAGGAGTTAGAGGGAATCTGATCTAGGTTCAACATAAGGGGGAAGTATCTTAATAATTAAAGTTATTCAAAAATGGAATCAATTACTTTCACAGAATCATAGAATTTCAGGACTGGAAGAAACTTTTCTGGCCATCTAGCTTAACCCACACTTGTAAAAAAATGTCTGTCTACAATAGACCTAGCAAACGGTCTAGCCTTTGCTTGAAGACCTCCAATGAAGATGAACTCACACAACCTACTAAGTGGGAAAATTCATTCTGTGGCAATGACTCCCTTATCAATGGATTATAAAAGACCAAGGTTAGGAGGGAGGGCATCACAGGCAAGGAGCACAGCCTGGGCAGAGGCACAGAGATGAGAGACAGGATGAAGTGTGTGAGAAACAGCAAAAAAAAAAAAAAGTTTGCCTATTTCAAAAGGGATAGTATGTGCAAAGTACTCAGTGCAGTGCCTGGCACATAGTAGGCACTCAATGAATGTTTATTTCCTTCCTTCCTCCTTCATTCATTCAACAGAAGAATAGTCACTTTTCAGGAATGTTGCAGGAAGGGTTCATTACTGATGGTAGATTTAGAGCTAGAGGTAACATTAAAGTCATCTAGGCCAACCTCTTCATTCTGCAGATGAAGAAATTAAACACCAGAGAAGGGAAGTCATGTGCCAAAGTAACACAGGTAGAAAGGAGAACAGCAGACATTTGGACTCAGGCTCTCTCCACTAGCCAGTGTTCTTTCCACTGTACTATTATGAGATAGCCCCTGGGATCTACGCCCTTTTATTTGCTCCACAAGCAATAGTGGGATATAAAAAGGATAGAAATCCCTGTGTCACAATAATCAAAAGCTAAGTCTACCTTCTCCCAATCTAGTTATCTCATTTCCCTTCATCGGTCCCAGCCAATATTCTCTAGAGGAATATTCTCTAAACATAGATACAGGCTAAGGTCTACTCAGCTGCATAGGCACCCTATTATTGGCACAGAAAGAAATAGTAATTCAGAAGGAAGATAGAAGTGGGGCAGAGGTCAGGAGTCTAAAGATTCTGCTATTCCTTCCCCAGAATCTTTTAAGCTGACTGCTTGACCTCTCAAGACTTCCTTTCCTTCCCATGTATTTTTGGGTTAATAATTCTTGCCATCTCTCTGCCCTATGGGGATATTGAAAAGATAAGGGAACAGATAATTGGGATATACTTGGTGAATTGTAAGGGCTCCAGAAATTCTGAGTATTAATCGAGACACATCAAAAGTGGACCCTCTAAGGTGCTTTGGCCTCCAACTAACCAAAAATCATGACTCACCAGACACTATTTTATCCCATTTTTCAAAAGCATTTTTCTTTGAGAGACCTTTTGGACATAGAGATGAAACTATTCATCTCTTTTACTTTTCCCATCTTTCAAAGATTGTCTGAAATCATAGTGGTCTCTTCTACCCAGGACATTTCTTAGGATAGTAACCTCGCTTCTGTTTCCTATGGCCAAGGAATGAGATACTGTGGTTACTGGACGAGTTACACACACACACACACACACACACACACACACACACACACGAACACAATATCCCAATCTGAATACAGCTTTAAGTTTCAGTATTGTATATAGCATACACATATATAATATCAACATATATAAATATATACATGTACATATTTGTGTGCACATACATATATGACATATATTATTTTCATGTTGTTAAAATATAACAAATAAATGCATTACAAAAATTAGGATAAAAAATTTTTGTCTTCCTTGAATGATTTAAAAGGCATTTCAGCTTTGTCACTAAGAATGTAATTTTTCAGATGAACACAACCTAATTTCTGAAGGTTTGGAATTAAAAGATTTTTTGTGATGTAGTTTTTGGTTTTCATTTTTAGATTGATGCTTTGATATCAGGAATTTCTCCGTTGGAACAATGCAGGGAAACTGTGGTAAGAGTCCCAGACTAGTCAACAAAAAACCATTTAACCCCAAATGCCACCAAATGGTATATATGCAGCATGGAATATTAAAGAAAATATTGAGGTTGAAGTCAGAAGAGGTGATAATAATTGAGCTAAGTCTTAAAGGAAGCCCAAGATTCAAATTGATGATAAGGAAGGAAAGTATGTGAGGGGAGGGTTACATATGAGGTAGAGGAAGACAGCCAGTATAAAAGCATGAGATGGAAAATTTTTTTTAAAAAAAAGAAGAACAGTATGGCCAAACCCATTAGGAGTTCTCCATCTTAACAAAACACGCATCATTTATGTATTGATATACAACTAAATTAGAGTGTTAATTAGACTTTATATATTGGTCTATTTATCAAAATACTTCTGTTCTAAACCTGGAACTGCCACTAAATACTTTTGTAGCCTTGGATATTTATTTTACTTCAACTTAGTTCTTCTCTGTAAAGCCAAGCACAGGCAGCTTTCCACAGAATGGCTGCTGTGAATAGTTTTCAAGGTTCTGATTACGTAGTATAGGGAACACTATTATTCAATAACAAATCAAGGCTAAACATTCACAGAAAATCAAGATACAGCAGACACAATGTTACAACTTATCACAGAGAATCATAATTCAGCATTGGCAACAACTTATCTCTAAAATGGCCACATAGTTTTCACCACAGTGGTCACATAGTTTTGAACAAAGTACAATCATTTAGTCAATCAATCACTTAGTAACTCCCCATTCAATCAACTCAATCATTCAATCATCCTTAAGGAGGCCTCCTTAAAGGTCACAAAATACAAAAGTCAAAGTTCTCTACACATGGGGCACATTAAGTTACAAATCAGTCACTATTCAGTCATCATTCACTATTCAGTCATCAGAAAATATACAGGCCATCCACCTCTTGGTAACAAGTAAATCACAATCTT
The DNA here is from genome assembly GCA_028646575.1 of Pseudocheirus occidentalis. NCBI lineage: Eukaryota > Metazoa > Chordata > Mammalia > Diprotodontia > Pseudocheiridae > Pseudocheirus > Pseudocheirus occidentalis. The sequence goes on along the minus strand of CM053597.1, from coordinate 25,516,977 downwards.
CTCAGTCAGTACACTATATCCAAGCAAAGTCTTCTTTCAGCTTCACTTGGGGTAGGATCTCAGATTCCCTGGATCCCCTTCCATGGTCCCATCTCCTACCTGGATTAACCAAACTGTCATCTGGGTTCAAAGACAGACAGCTCCCAGCTCCTTGTCCATCTCTTCGTGCAGTTCCTGTCCCACACTGAAGCTCACAGTGTACAATCCACCTTAAATCCTTCTCAGTCTCTATCTTTGGGAAGTCAAGGCTTAACAAAGCCATAGACAAAATACCAACACCACAGTCATGCTTTCTCAGTCATGCTTCCTTCCTCCAGTTGGTCCTCCAACTCAGCAGCTACTCTGCAGCTCCAGCTGTCCCTCCAAAGAAGCTCTGCCACCACAAATTCCCAGAAAATTCTGCCTTGCCCAGCTTATATACAGTATTGCTCCTCCCCATTCTGCCATTCCTTTCATGTCAGCAACAGGGGTTTCCTGTTCAGCCCCTTCCTGTTACATCAGCAACAGGGGTTCATACCTTGTTAGAGGTATAATTTGAAACTAGGTGCCAAGTGCCTCTTAGCTGAGTGATACAAAGGGATATCAAATTTCATCACCATTACATTCCACTCCTCCAGGATCCTTGGCCTTACAATTTCAATCCAAATGGCCATGGATTCTGGAACAAAAAGAGGCACTTTACTTTGTAATCCTACTGACTATACCATAATGTATGGGCACATGTGCAGTTTTCCAGAGGACTGCTGCTGTGAACAGCTTTCAAGGTTCTGATTACACAGTATAGTGAGCTTTCTGTTTATTCAATAACAAATCAGAGCAATAAAAATGAAAATGCTGGATTAATGATATATGTATTAATGATATATGGTTAATGTATACTTTCCTGCACCATCATAATCCTATCTGCAAAACAGAGAGCACGTCCTGTGAGTGGGAGTAGTTAGGGAGAGGAAGAGGAATATTCAGTCAATCCACAACTATTTACTAAGTACTTACTAGAGGCAGTTAGGTGGCAGAGAATATAGAACACTTGGCCTGTAACCATAAAGGAGTTCAAATCCAGCTTCAGATTCTTACTAGCTATGTGACCCTATGCCAAGTCCCTTAATTTTTATCTGTCTTAGTTTCTTCATCTGTAAAGTGGGGATAATAATAACACCTACCTCTGAGGGTTGCTGTGAATATAAAATGAAGTAATATTTGTAAAACACTTCGCAAATCTTAAAGTGCCATATAAATTTTATTATTATTTTTATGGCAAGCACTATGCCACGTACTATATACACAAAAGAATAAATGAAATAACTTTTGCCTTCAAAAAGCTAATACTCTTGAGACTGAAGCAACACATGCTATTGTTCTTTTCCATGTTTGGTTTTGTTTCTTTTCTTTTTTTCCCTATTATTCGCTCCATTGGGTACAATGCTTCTATACAACCAGACTATTGTACAATATGAAAGTGTTTGCAGATCCCATACATGATTGTACGCCACCATGGCGGCGGGGGAAAGAAGGGAGGGGAGAAAATCTGAAACTCAAGTGATTCTGAAACTGAATCTTGTAATCTAAAAGTAAATAAACAAGTCAATAAATGTATTTTTTTTAAAAGCTAATACTCTGTAGTGAGGAGCAAATATACTATAAGTATATGTAAAATAAGCAGAAGGTAATTTTTTGGAAGGAGGCTATAACAGCAGAACAAATCATGAAGAGCCAAGTAGAGGACATGGACTTTGAGCTAGGCTTTGAAGAAAACTTTAAATTATTAAAGACTGAGGTTAGGAGGGAGGGCATCACAGGCCAGGAACACAGTCTGAGAAAAGGCACAGAGATGGGAGATGGAATGAAGTGTGTGAGAAACAGCAAAAAGAAAAAATAGAACTTGACCAAAATAAAGAGTATAGAAAGAATGAGATATGAGTTTGGCTTCTGATGGGAGCTGTTATGGAGGCACAACTCCACTGCCATACTTTTATGCTGTTAAATTCAGTCGTTGAACCCTGATTATGTATAAGGTCAGAGATTCTTCCTTCTTTCTTTTTTGCCCCTGCCTCTCCTTCTCATTTTTCTGTGAGCAGCCACATCTAGAATTCCATTTACTGGACAGTCTCTCTAGCAGTAGGTCAATTACTCTGATCCTTTAAGATGTCAGAGGGCATAGCATCTTTGTATCATTTTCAGAAGCCTTGTACTATTTTTCTATTCTGTTAGTAAATATTGTACTTAGTAATTATATTAGTAATATTCTATTAGTAAACCTTCCATTAGTAAAAGTGGGTTTTTTAATGTGATTTTATAATTCATGACTTCTTATTGCATTTTAGACCTTGAATCTGCTGGATTGGCTTATCTTGGACTTGACCTATAATAAAGTAAAAGTATGGCAGAATATATGCCTAAAATATAGACTATATTATGACAGAACTGAAGGAGTCCATCCAATTTGCTGCCACCATGGCCATCTTACGCAGTACCTGGTGAAAATTTGACTTCCTGATTTGCTGTGCTATGGTCGATGTCTTTTACTTAAGGTCTCATTCCATCTTTCTAATTCAGGAGGATGGAGGTGACCCTGAGTCACTGCAGTCCAGGTGAATAGAACACAAGCTCTGGCATATCCTGCCAAGACTTTCTATATCTGACCAGTAATGAACTTGGTGTCTATTGTAATCTCTGGGAATCAAATCAACTCTGCCATTGCTTATTGGAAGGGCCTGACAGTCCACTACTTCTCTTTTTTGAGGGGATAAGGCAAGGCAATTGGCATTAAGCGACTTGCCCAGGGTCACACAGCTAAGCAAATATGTCAAGTGTCTGAGTCCAGATTTGAACTCAGGTCCTCCTGACTTCAGGGCAGATGCTCTATTCACTGTGCCACCTAGCTGCCCCAGTCTACTACTTCTTTATGTCTCCTCTCAAAATCCCTGGGATACTGAGGTATGGGATGCCTACCAACCATGGCTACTGATCTTCAATCTCTCATATCCATCCCTGCCATCCCTAGTCCTCCCTAAGTCACTCTACCCTACTTTTCCATTGTGTCCTGCATAAATTACTTTCAATTGTTCATAAACCAGCCTTCATAATAAATCTGTGTCCTTCCTCCAGAAATGACTTTGACATAGGGGAAATATACTAGAACCATGACCTCATTGCTTTAAGCATCTCCCTCTACCAATCCTGGTTGACACCTCCTCTGCACTTAAAGTCTTACAGAATTTTTTGTAGCCCTGAGAAATTAAATGATGTACACACTGAATCAGAGATAGGCCTTGAGGACAGCTCTTCCTGGCTTTGAGGACAGCTCTCTGTCTACCTTACTATTTGATTTTCTAAGTCCATGCTTTCATCTCCTACCCCCACCCCAAGCTCCTTGGGGATAGAGACTGCTTGGATTTTGTCTCAGTAACCCCAGATCCTGGCACATAATAGACACTTGTAAGTACCTATATGAGGACCAGCCTAATGAAATTCAGATGCAAGTGGGCCATGGGCCAATGAATTTATCAGCCCCAGTATTTCTACATCTTACTATCAAAGCCATTAAACTATGAGCTCCTTGAGAGAGGAGGCTATTTTTTGCCTTTCTTTAGATTCCTAGCACATAGTTCAGTGGGTACCTATTATATATGCTAGTTGACTCACTGATATCTATGACTGTATACACATTACAAGATCACTGGCCCTTCAAGTGTTTAAATAAATATAAGAACTTGATTGGATTATGTGAAATAAAATCTGCATAATAAATCTACATATTCTAATAACCTAAAAGAAAACCTCCATAAAATCTTCTTGTGTTCCTGAGATTAGAACTCATGCCTTGAAGTCATCTCTTACTCTTAGACCCTTAGTCTTCCTGGACTCAGTAGATCACAGAATATAGAGCTCGAAGCATCCTGAAGTCTAGTAAGTTTCACAGAATATAGAGCTCGAAGCATCCTGAAGTCTAGTAAGTAACTTGATAAAAAAAAAGCCACTTTCTTAGTTCAAGGGAAACAAACCAAAAAAGCACAATGTATCATGTTATTCCATTGAAGACTATTATTCCAAAGAGAACTAATGCAAAATATGAAAATGCAATAATTTGATTTGCCATTGAAATGTTCTTTCTTTTAAGATGCAAAATAAATCACCTAATGCTTTCAAATTTGACATTTAATCCATGAATTCAAATCATTTCTAGGATTTATGATCCATTAGGAAGACAGTTTCTATTTCCCCTGCCCTTGCAAGATTTTAATGTATGGCTGGCAGAAAATGCATTTACACGACACACTTTTCATGGTGACAATATCATTTATTGATAAGGCTTTTCCAAGTTTAAAAAAATGATGGCATTGGTTATGTTCATTTTGATTTATCTACAATTGGTAGATGGAAACAATACCCTGGTTGAGTATCAAGAAATCTATCAAATGCACCTACATCCAAGTAACTGACTGAGGAAAGAACAGGGAGAAATCTCCCCAAAGAGTAGTAGCGGCTATCACCAATGGTATGAGGATCTGTAAAGAAAAAAACAAATTGCTTTTTATGCAGTTAAAGAATAAGCCATACGTTGTTCCTCAAAATGGTGTCTAATGTCTAATGTCTTGATGCATTTAAACGTCTGATTTATCATCCTTCTGGTGTAGCTTACTTTTCCCAAGCACAGATATCTCATTTATGATAGGATTGTTAGTGCCTGGTAAGGAATTTCATAGTGTCCTAATCCATGCTCAAATTACTAGGTTAGTACCAAAGGCAATCAGATGAGATGGGTAGGCTTTTAATTTATGTGCCAAGAAGGTGCTGAAAAGGCAGAAGGCATTAAGGAAAGGAAAGTGAGTTTTCAAATGGGACTTTAAAACATTCTCCCTCGGAGGATGTAAATATAATCACTGGTATTTCATTGGGAGAAATAATGACAGCCATTTGTTAAACCTTTATGACTACAAAAGCCACAAGATAAATTGAATGGCTGCCAACGCTGTCAGTGGGCATTGTGGGTGGTTCTAGTGCCCTTCGTGCTAACAGTGTATCCATGGTCTGGGACTACTGTGGGAGGAAGAACTTTGTGCTGTCCTATATGAGAAACCTTCATCTCAAATTAGAGTTGTCTTTTTATCTATTTCATCAAGTTTGTGAAATCCTGAATAAAACAATAATAAATAGCACTGATACAACACTTAAGCTTTATAAGACACTTCACGTGTTATTTAAATTGATTCTCACTATGTCCCTGTTGTAGGTTCTATTATTATCCCATTTTACAGCTAATGAAACAAAAGCATAGGGAGGTGTTTTTAAATAATAGTAATTACTTTTATTTCTTTATCTAGAAAATACCTCAATATGTTATAATTCAATACCTATCAAAATGACTAAGTACCAATTCATTAACAAATCAAATCATAAAAAACAGAGAAATGGAAAATTATTTACAAGATTTTGATGTTGAAAAATTAAAGCCAGATTGACTTCTAAAACTCAACTGGCAACTGACTTCACTTCTGGAAATATAATTTATGCTATTCACTTCCTCTCAATGCTATTTAAATTCTCTTCTTAAAAATTCTATTCATAAATATATACATATGTATATTCATATAGGGGCAGCTAAGTAATTCAGTGAATAGAGCACCTATGCACTGGAAGAACTGAGTTCAAATCTGGCCTTAGACACTTGACACTAACTGTGTGACCTTGGGTGAGTCACTTAACCCCAAAAGCTTTTGCATTCCCCCCAAAAAAATAACAAAACAAAAACTTCTATTCATATGATGAAGATTAAAATGGTTTCATAGCAAAAGATCTCCCCATCTCCTTTCTCCATTTTCTCTAATTTTCTTCCAGTGATGAAAGAAAAAGAGGCTCTTTATCAGACTCATTCTTCATAGATCAAAAGTCAAAAGCACATTTTTCCTGGCTTCATAGGGAGAAGCACCTAATAGAAAGGCATTTTTCCAAGTCAATTCCAAAATATCAGCAAAAATTTCTTTTTCTACAACATTTTACTTTTGAAAAGATAGTAACAGTAACCATAGTCTCTGTAAGAGATGAGTGAAACAGATATTGCATATACATCTCTCAAAGTCAACATTAACTCTCCATAATTTCTTGACACTTTCCAATTCTTACTCTACTTGTGTCTATCTATCTTAAGAACACATAATGGGTTTCCAAATTTTCCTTACCACCCCACATTTTCACTTTAGTTATCTGGTAAGATTGGAAAACCACTGTGTAAAGACATAACAAATCTTTGAGACATCCATGCCATTCTTCCCAAATTCTAATTCCTTTTTTTCTTCTACTTACAATTCACCATGACCTTCATAGCCAGAAAACCTGTGAACACACCTTCATTCACTTCCTCCTAGTCATGATTATGCTCTCAGAGATCTAAGATTTTTCTAGCAAAGTGTCTATAAATAATCTTGTGTCTTGAACCAAAACACCTGGACTTAATTTCACAAACATATCCTATCCTGAGTAAACCCTTTCCCCCATTATCTTTAAGAGGACTTGTTTTCTCTTTCCTATAGTACTTTCCCCTAGAAATACAGAACCCTGCTCATTATCTATTAGAAAATGAAATAAAGGTCCTTATAGAACCCTACTGCTCCCCCAGGCCACCGCTGGCAACGAGTGACACCTCAATAAATTACCAAGTTCAAATGTTGTATTTGAGGGATCCGTCTGTGTGAATTGATTAAATCTATCCATGGAGGCTCAAAAGGCAATGATAATAACGCAATTTTTTTTGGTGGGAGGGAGGGGGAGTTGTAAATAACACTTTATTTTTTTTCCAATTGCATCTAAAGATAATTTTCAACATTCATTTTTATAAGATTTTGAATTCCAAATTTTCTACCTCCCTTCATCTCCTCTCCCCAAAATGGCAAGCAATCTGATATGGGTTATATATGTGCAATCATGCTAAACATATTTCCATATTAGTCATGTTGTGACACAAATATGTGCGACACCAAGACACTAAAACTGCTACATCTACTTTGTTCTCTTCCTTCATCTCATATGCAGCTCCTACTGAGAGCCATAATGACAATGAGAGGAAGGGGCACTGAATAAATGTGCACTCATTAGCTCTAGTTATGCTGATCAGCTGGCCATGCTAATGTGGCTTATTTCTTTTTGTAATTTATTATCTATTTACTTTTAACACTCTTGACTTTCAAAATTGTGAATTCCAAAATCTCTACCTTCTTCTCACTTCCTCATCCATTGAAAAGGCAAGCAATGTGATATCAGTTATACAGGCGATATCATATAAAACATATTTCCATTTTAACCATATGTTCTTTAAAAGGAAGAAAATTGAGAAAATAATATTTCAATTTGTGCTCAGTTCATCAGTTCTCTCTCTGCAAGAAGATAGCATTTTTGTCATGATTCTTGGGTCAATGTATTGATCAGTGTAGCCCAATCTTTCACAGTTGATCATTACGCTATTATTACCATGCACAAATGAAATCCTGGTTCTTATCACTACATTTTGCACCAATTCGCAAAGGCCTTGCCATGCTTTTTCTGAAACCACTCCCCTCCATATTTCTTATAACACAATAGTATTCCATCACAATCATATGCCACAATTTGTTCAGCCATTCCCCAATTGAAGATCATCTCCTCAATTTCCAGTTCTTTGCCACCACAAAAAAATTAATTAATTAATATTTTTGTGCAGAGAAGTCATTTTCCTGTTTCTTGGATCTCTTTAAGATACTAATAACTGAGAAGTGAGAAGATCTAATAGTGATATACTGGGTCAAAGGATATACAAACTTTTATAGTCCTTTGGGCATAGTTTCCAATTATTCTTGAAAATGGTTGGACCAGTTTGCTACTCAAGCACTACTCATTAGTGTATATAGTCTTCTCTCATTTCTTCCAGCATTTGTCATTCCCAATAGCTGTGGGGTGGTACTTCACAGTTGTTTTAATTTGCATTTCTCTAATTAATAGTGGGGGGGGGTTTCATATAAACTATAGATAGCTTTAATTTCTGAAAATTGCCTCTTCATATACTTTGACCATTTATCAATCAAGGAATGGCTCTTAATTTTATAAATTTGATTCATTCTCTACATAATTGAGTAATTGGGCTTTCAGCAAAGAAACTTCCTGTCTTTTCTTTCACATTATTTCATTGGCTATGATTGTTGTGGTGGTGATGGTAGTGGTGATGGTATTTGTTGTTGAGCCATTCAATTGTGTCAGACTTTTTGTGGCTCCATGGACCATGCTGCCCATGGGCTATTCTTGGCTAAGATGCTAGAGTGGTTTGCTATTTCCTTCTCCTATGGATTGTTTTTTGTTGGTTTTTTTTTTGCCCAAACCCCCCTCTATGACCTGTCCATCTTGGGTAACCCTTCACAGCATAGATCATAGTTTCTTTAAACTACACAAGCCTCCCTGCCACAACAACATGATGATCCAGGGTTGGGGATAGGGATTGTCTGTGGTATCTTTTTTAGAAAAATGTACTTTCCCTTATTATCTCTTTTAGTTAGGTCTATTTTGTTTTTGCTTTGTCTGAGATCATGATTTGCTACCTATGCCTTTTTTTTGGCTTCAGCTGAAACACATTAGATTCTGCTCCAGCCCTCTATTTTAATTCTGTGTAGGTCTTTCTGTCTCAAGTGCGACTCTGATAAACCATGTATTATTGGATTCTGGTTTCTAATTCATTCTGCTATGTGTTTCCATTTTTTGGGTGAACTCATCCCACTCACATTCAAATAACTAACTGTGCATTTCCCTCCATCCTGGTATGTTCTGTTCATTCTTCTTTCTTTTTTCATCCCGTCCCTCCTCAAGAGTCTATTTTGTTTCTGACTGCTATATATCTTAATCCATTCACTATTTTATCATCCCTCAACTTTTTTTTGTTATACCTTTCCCCTCCTATTTCACTATTTGGCAAGATAGATTTTTACATACAACTGAATGTGTGTGTGTGCATAATTTTATTTCTTTGAACCAATTCTGATGAGTGAGGTTCAAGCATTGCCTACCAACTCTGTCTCCATTTTCCTTTCCACTAGAAAAGCTCTTCTTTGTGCACTTCTTTTATGTGAGATAATTCTGCCTTTCCCTTCTCTCTTATCCTGGTCATCTCTTCTTCTTGCCCCTTCATTTTTTAAATCATTCTAACATAACTGACACACATGTCCTCCATGTAAATTCCTTTTAACTTCCCTAAAAATGATAAAGTTCTTAGGAGTTACATGAAATACTTTCAAATATAGGGATGTAAACAGGCAACATTTATTGATTCCATTATGATTCCTCTTTTATGTTTACCTTTTTATACTTCTCTTTATGCTTTTCCATTCAGCTGTTGTCTTTTCAACAAGAATGATGGCAAATCTTCTATTTCATCCAATAATCCATTTTTCTCCTAACGAGTTATCCTCAGCTTTTCTGAGTAGGTTATTCTTAGTTGTAATCCTAGCTCAGCCTTCTGAACTATCATATTCTAAGCCTTCTGCTCTTTTATCATGGAAGTCACTAAATCTTGTGTTGTCCTGATTGGGCACTATGATATCTGATTTTTTTTTCTTTCTCACTGCTTGCAGTGTTTTCTCCTTGACCTGAGAACTCTCAAATTTGACAATAATGTTCCTGGGTGTTTTCCTTTAGAGATCTCTTTTAGGAGGTGATCGAGAGATTCTTTTAATTTTTATTTTGCTCCCTGAATTTAAGAAATTGGGGGTGTTGTCTTAAATGTGATATCTAAGCTCTTTTTTCTATCTTGGCTTTCAGGTAATCCAGTAATTCTTACAAAATTATCTTTCTTTGATCTGTTTTCCAGATCAATTGTTTATTGTCCAGTGAGATATTTCACATTTCCTTCTATTTCTTCACACTTTTGACTTTGCTTTGTTGTCTCTTGATGTCTTACACTGTCATTAGCTTCCCCTTTGCCAATTCTAATTTTTAAGGAATTCTTTTTCTTCCCTGAGTTTTTATACTTCTTTTAATATTTGGTAAATTCTGCTTTTTAAGGAGTTTTTTCTTCCATGGAATCTTGTACCTCCTTTTCCAATTGACCTCTTATTCTTTTTGAGGAATTCTTTTCTTCAGTGAATTTTTATCTCTTTTTACTAAGTTGTTAATTCTCTTTCCATAATTTTCTTACATCACTGTAATTTCTTTTGCAATTTTTTTTCCCTCTAAGAATCTTATCACTTTAACTTTCAGGAATTCTTATTGGGCTTGTTTCCAATTAACATTTTCTTTGAGGCTTTGGTTGTACCTGTTTTTGTAGTATTGTCTTCTAAGTTTGTCTTGGTCTTCCTTGCCATTAAAGTAGATTTTTATGGTGAAGTTCTTTGTTGTTGTTTGATTATTTCTCCAGATAATTTCTTGAATTTGAATGTTATGTTAAGTTGGGCTATGCTCATTGTAGGGTGGGGAGTCACTGTCCCAAGCTTCAGGAATTTTCTTACTACTGTTTTCAGAGTTAGTTCTGGGGGTCTGCAAGTTTTCAGTGCTTCTAAAGTGGTGTGATCCAGGGAGAGGTGTGATCACTGTTCTCTTGGTCTATGTTCTGGTCTTTACCCAGGAAAGGCACCTGTTCAGTGCAGCTGCAAGCACTAACAGTCTTCTTGGTCCTGAAACTGTGGCCAGAGCCTCTGTTCCCTTATGATCAGGCACAAGTCCTCCTCTCTGCTCTGTAACTGTTACCCAGAACTGTCACCCAAAACTGCAAATAGACAATAGAGTTTCCAATCATCACCAGCTGTATCCAGTGCTACAAACTCTTTCTGACCTGTGTCTAACCTCTCATCCCCTCTTATCTAAGAGCATTCAAAGCTGCTGCTGCAGTGACCACTGTTGCAGCCACCACACATATATACTCTAGACAAGTCTCCACCCTGGTGTTGCTGGTCTCTCTTGTGCATCTCCTAAGTTTTCTTGGACAGGAAAAGTGTCTCACCCTGACCTTTACTTGGCCCTGCTACTCCAAAATTTAAATTATTTTAAAGTTGTTTAGAAGGAAGTGTTGAAAGAGTTCAGGTGAGTTGCTGCTTTAATCTGCCATTATTGACACAGACAGATTAAATGACTTATTCATGCTCGCACAGCTATTAAGTGTCTGAATTAGGATGTGAACTCAGGTTTGCCTGACTCTTAAATCCTGCAATCTATTCACCATGCCACTACCTGAGCAGAGATTATTTCATTCCTTATATGTGTTTCATTGGCACCTGGCATTGTGTCTGACAAATAGTAGGCATGCATTAAATCTACTGATTGATAAGAGTGACTCATGGCTGCCCTAGATAAAGGCCCATGGAATCTGAGGGCTAGATGGACTCTAGTCCATGAAAAAACGCCTACCCTCAGCCTTGGTGAGACAGGAAGGGAGTGATTTCTCAGTCCAATGGCAGCTGTTGATAGGGGAACACATTGTCCAATTAATGAGAGTTCTTAAACCCTTGACACCTAGATGCAGAATGGAGAATTCCCTGGGTATATTGACTTTGAGCCAGAGAAGGAACATTTATTGAGCAGTGCCAAGCTTAGGCATCACTTCTCTAGCAATCCCAAGTTTTAGAGTACAGGTATCCAGCCTTAAATTAAAGAAGTAGAATGCCTAAACAGTGGCAGCCTCTGCTACACATGTCCTCCAAAATGGAAGAAGAATCAAGGGACTAAAGTCACAGGATGGAGATGAGGGAAACTTGCCCTCAAATTTTATGTTGAGTTATTCTGATGATGTTGTTCCAGTGAGAAGACAACTGCTCATTTCACAGTCCAAAGTGCATTTCTCCTTTGAGAAGAATCTAATCCACAAAATTATATGTGTAAAGGATTAAATAGGGTCCCAGGAGGAGAAAAGGGAAACTCAGTGAAATATTGTTTCTGTTCCACTAGCAACTCCATGTTTATTTCCCTTCCCTATAGAGTCTAGTAAATAGGGTAGTACTATGAAAATGGAGGAATTTTAGACCTTGGGAAAAGAAAGCACCACTATATTGGGAGGAGGGATGTCTTAATTATATACAGGCTATTCTGATTGTGGGTGCAATACTGCCTGGATTATTTATTATATGTGTTGTTTTCTTTGCAATTTTTTGTGGAGCAGAATAAACAATGCCTTGTCCGTAGTATATCCATTATCATCTCTACTGCTTCTGTTAGACCATAGATTACAGATAAGTAACTGGAAGAGACATTAGATGTCAGCTAGTCCAATATGCTGGTGTACAGAGAAGGAAACTGAGAACCAGAGAAGCAAAATAACTTGAACAAGGTCACACAGGAATTCTGATAGGCAGGATTCAAACCTAGGTCATCTGCTTCCAATTCAGCTCTCCCTTAGTGGACAGTGTTCCCTTTTCTTGGGAACTATTTGGTCGCCCTCTGTAGAGACCTAGATATGAGTTGGATTTGGAGATTTTTCAGAGCAGACATTGGGTAAAGGCATAATAAGCAAAAGAAAGACTGATTTGATGGGCCACCCCAAAGAATGGATTTGGAGCTTATGATCACTGATCATAAGCTTTGTAACTAAAAATATAAAACTATAAAATGAGTTTCAAATTCAAATGGAGCTTCCCTCTGAGAAAAAATAGCAATAATAAAAATAGCAACTCAAGGATTAGAACCTTAAGGTTTGCGATAGGCTTTCCTTGCAATAATGCTGTAAGGTAGCACTATTGTCTTCCCCATCTTACAGACAAGAAAAATGAGGCTTTAGGAAGGTACATGACTTCCCCCATGAACACCCATCTAACAAGTCCACCATAACTACTAACAGTGCTTTTAAGAATCCTTATTAAATAGTAATGTCTTTCTTCACCTCCAAAATACCTGATGGCATGTTAACATTTGGTGATTTTTGTAATTTTGAGGCAAAAATTCATCCTTGTGACCAAGGACCAGACCCTTCCTTGGAAATACAACAAATTCTCCACAGTGACTACAAGCCAGGACTGTTGTGATGGAAGCAAGTTATTCCAAAGTGAAGAGCTCAGTCAATGATAGTGAAAGCAGGTAATCTCACTATTGCTGCTCAGGGATATGAAATTGGCATTCAGGGCCACACCACACCATTAACGGAAGCCAGGCACAGGGCTCCCATTAATGTGAATATGACACTGAAAATGTACACCCCATCGTGTGTATAGTTTATGTCGATGATAAAGAGAGTCTTGGAAAATATCAGGTCACCTTAGTACAAACTCTAAAACAAAATCATCTGGGTCTAAAGCAACCATAAGATGCTTAAGGTTCTGCCAGAAACCCCGCAGGGCTAGAGAAAAGATCTTTCCTCTGTGCCTTCCCTCCTTTCCTTTCCTATGAAAAGCATTCCATCAGTCTAGGAGAATAAATGGACTTGCTTTTAAACACTCCCAAGGGTTTTTTTAAATTATTACAAACACTCCCAGTTGTAGACCCAAAAAAAATGCCCAGCTAGAGGCTGTCCTTGCTTTTGGGGTTCTCAGGTGATTTTATGTCTGTCTACCTTCTTTTGGAATGGCCAACAACTTTTTTCAGAAACTGAGTGGGTGAGGGGAATGAATCTAAGACGTAAAAACTGGGAAAGCTACTATGAAATGAGCCACATTCCTTCTTTGTCTCTGACCTTCTTTAGGATGAACCAAAGGCTACATGAGACTGTTTGATACATTTTGTGGGGCCATTCGCCTGTAAAGCCAATCAGCAGTAGATTCCTGAGAGAATCCTACTGTGAACAGCTCTTAAGATTCGGATTACACAGTATTAGTGAACACTCTGTTTATTCCATTACAAATCTAGATTCAGTACAATGTTCACAGTTTCAACAATTCAAAATATTATATACAATCTTCAGAACAAGGAAAGTCTCA
>CM053597.1:25473768-25502627 GCA_028646575.1 Pseudocheirus occidentalis | reverse complement strand
CTCTGTAAGAGTCTACCCCATATCTTTCAATAAACTTTACTTTTTATTTGGCTGAGAAGACTTGAGTGGAATTCTTTCAGCAGGACCCAGCATGTTGGTATTTTGGGGTCTCAGGCAACCCTAACCCTCTTTGAGCACCCTCTTCAGCCTGAGTTTCATTATCTGTAAAACTACGGTGTTGAACTTATCCTAATCTATAAGCCTATGATACTATATATACATATATACTAAATATATGTCACATACACATATATATGTGCGTGTATATGTATGTGTGTATGTGTGTATATACACATATATATGCAAGCACATGCAAAATAAAATCTATACGAGGCGATGAGAGGTGGTTTTCTAAGTCAATATGGAACCCACAGGGAAACATTTCTACTTGAGTTTGACAGTCCTGATTTAGTCCATATTGTTACATCTGTTCCATGAGAATGTGACACACTCAAATATTTTTTTTCCTAAAAGCTACACAAATTATACAGACATGGACAAACATACTTATGTGTGTATACATACCTATGTAGGTATGTATGAAGATGTATATTTGTTTGGGTATATGTGTATATATGTGTGTGTATATACATGTGTGGGTATGTGAATAAATTCTCCTGACTTCCTAGCCTAGAGTTTTCAGCCTCCATTCTTTTACCTTTATTGTTGGAAAAACAATAATTCATCCTTCTTCATTCTTGCTGCACATCCATTCTAAACCATCTTTAAAGATTACTGCTAATGGCCCAGCAATCCCATCAGTAAGATCTATCAGTATCCAGGGATGTCCTTTATCTAGGCCTGATGACTTGAATAATGCTTGTTGATTGACTGATTAAACCCAACCAGAGCAGCTAACTGACTCTCTTACTATATTTCTACTTATCTTGGATATCAACTAATTGGCTATTCTGTTTTACCCGTTCTAGCCCAAAGATCTTTCTGCCTGGCCTAGAAAATAAGAAATAATATGAGCTGAACAGTCCTGCCTTCTCTTGGCTAAGCATTATCATTACTGTACCTAGCCTAAGCAGTTTTCCTTTGTTTCTCCTCTTGTGTAATACAAAAGCCTTTTTGCCCTTAGCTTTCCTTGCCAACCTCAGCTCATCTGAGCTTTAACCTCCCCTCACTATTCTTTGAGAAGTGGCCATCCTTTAGTATTTATTCTGTTTCCTTTTAAAATGAAGGATGTCCTGATTTTAAAATAATCAAGCTATATTGTTGTCAAATACAGAACACTGACTTTCCGGCAATTGACTCCCTTTCCATGCAATGAAGATTAGTAATGTAACCCGCCTCAGTCTGCAAGGAAAAAAAGTTCCAAACATTAATTGTTTGATTGCCTTCCAAAGGGACATCCTAGTGTGTATTTAAATCATCAGTTGGCTTTCTGACTGGAGCCTTCTGGTGTGGTTAAGGGAGAACTAAGCACTTATTTAGGAAACAGGAGCTGAGTTGACAGCCAGCCCTGCTCACTTAAATGGATTTCCTTCAGTGGGATGCCTTTGTTATAAACCACTTGGAAACCAACAATGAATTTCTGACTGGAATAGCATGGCCCAAATCCACCTGTTATTCACTTTGATTGTGTAGACATGGCCAGAATGTAATGAAAACCACTTTGAATGATTTAAGGCCACTATCTGTTCAGCTCCTAGAAGCTGTTCCAGTTTCCAAAGCCATAAAATGCCCTCCCTCTATTTGATTACTGCCAATAGCATATAGTTACTCTTTGGCTGAAGGAGTTCTCTGTCCAGTCTATGCCAAGTCTCTCCCCATCCCTTGACTCCTCAGAGCTGGATGCATGATCCCCATTCCTTGACTAGTGAGCTCTTTATGAAATCAAAGGGTTATGTAGGTGACTCAACATAGACAAATGGGGTGGAAAATCTTATAATAAAAACTATGGGATTTCAAAATCTCTTTAAAAAAACTCTAAAGAGAATTGAACAAAGTAATAAAAATAGCAATAAAGACAATTCTTTGTCAGCACAATATGGTGGGTAGAGAACGTGCCTTCAAAGTCACAAAACCTGGATTAAAGTTCTGCCTCTGATAAACACTGCTTCTTACACACAACAACCTCTCCATGTCCCAGGCAACTAGGACTGTAAATTAGAAAGAAATTGCAGTTATACATTGGAGTAGACTTTCCTCATTAAGTCTCCATGCCAATGAAATAAGAGGATCCTAGATCGAGGGTCTGTAAAGAATCCCCCAGGCTATCAAAGCCAACCCCTACATTTTACAGCTGTGCAAATCAAGGCACAGGAAAATTAAGTAACTTCCTGAATCAGGTCACACAGGTAGTAAGTTCCAGACCAGGATTTGAATCCAAGATCTCTGACAAGTCAGTGCTTTTTCTCCCATGCCACGCTGTACCTCACAAGTATAGTTAAACAACAATATTTTTTAAAGTGATCCAAAATATTCAGATTTAATTTGAATTAAAACAAGTCACTGACAGTGTAACATTCAATCCTTCAGAGTTTCCAAAAAACCCATACAATGAAAATGCTTTATATGCATAAACCAAATTAGATGAGAATGTAAGCTTCTTGAGGGCAGGGGCTGTTTCTCTTGCATCTTTGTATTACCAGAAACTGGTCTAATGCCTGACACATAGTGGACCCTTCATAGATTCTTATTGATTGACTCTCCTTCTAGATCTCTTTATGTAAATCAAAATGTAAATTTGTTTATTTAAATCATACATCTTGCAGCAGTTGCTAAACAACAGTATCTAGCCATATATGGCATTCTTAGTATTAAAAATAAACAGTAAAATCCACCAAGGGTCAAGATTTCTATGACACAGGCCATCAGATTTCCTACAGAAGCCAATGCCAAGCCTAGATCCCTGGGATCATCACTTTTCATCCTCCAGGTAATGACCAAGATCTAATCTTCCAAGTTGGTTACACAGGTCCACCTAGTCCTCACCTAGGCACACCCTGGAGAAAAAGAAAACAAGCAAATTTAAAAGGAAGAGACTTAAAATGGGAAATTGAGGTTATCCATATATTAAAAACACACATTTATATATATATATGCTGGACATCCAATATATACATTAGACAAATACAGAAGTACTTATTAGCTTGTCTCAAATTGAAATGAGTTACAAAATCCCCATATCAATCCACAACATTCTGTTCTTTTGCCAACTTGCCTTGACACAGGTGGTTGCCCTATCTGCACCCTCCCTTCATCCAACAGTAAGAATTCCTAACATCCTTCAACACCAGCTCAAATGCCATCTCCTACATATGGCCCTTCTCAAACACCCCAGTCAGCAAGGCTCTTTTTCCCTTGAAGTTACTTGTATTCTTTTGCGTAATGTTGTACATCTTTGTCTTTAAATAGTATATTCTCCACTAGAAATGTAGATTCCTAAGGCAGGGGCTATTTCATTTTCAATCTATCAGCAGTACCTAGTATAGTTGGAAGCACATAATCACTTTTTGTTGTATTGAATAGAAATCACAAACTATTGCCTAAATCCTCTATTTCTATGACTGACCCCATCATGTTCTCCATAGTCTCAGGGGATAGCACTCAGTGGCTCAATGGATAGAGAATTAGATCTGGAATAAAGAAAACTTGAGTTCAATTGTAGGCTCCACCACTAGCCATATAAGCCTTGACAACTCATTGCCCTCTGTTGGCCACAATTTTCTCAACTCCAAAATGGGGATAATTATACTACCTACCTCCCAGAATTGTTATGAGGATCAAATGAGGTATTTCTAAAGGGCTTATAAAAGGACCTGGAATATATTAGATTAATAAATGTTGAAGTGACTAAGGCTAAAAATGTTAGAAGCATCACGTAGCAGAAGATTTAAGGAATAGCATATGAGCAACCCTTCTGGGAGTCTGAAACTTGCTACAACGTTGGGGTATTATCCTACCAGAATACTTGAGAAGATTCAGACCATGAAGAGGTCTAGGGATTTGGGGACTCTGTGGCTGTATTGTGGAGACTTCCCTGGAGACCCTATCCATGAGAGGACATGCTTATAGTCTTTCCTGCCATATGAAATCTGGGAAGATGGCTTAGGGAAATAATTTGAGTAGTATTGGCATTCCCCTAGCCCCTTCAGAGTGCTCTTCAGAGGACCATGACTATACAGGGCATGTCCCCAATTAGTTGAGATCAATCTTGTGGCAAAATTCATGATGATCCCTCTGAGTTAACCAAGGCAACTATGTGGTATAGAATAGTGGATAGAAGGACAGGCCTGGAGGCAAGAAGATTCATCTTAAGTTCACATCTGGCCTCAGACACTTACTAGCCCTGGCAAGTCATTTAATTAACACTGTTTGCCTCAGTGTCCTCATCTGTAAAATGATCTGGGGGAGGAAATGGCAAACCACTCCAATATCTTTGCCAAGAAAACCCAAAAATGAGGTCACAAAAAGTCACACATGACTGAATAATGACTGAGTACACATGCGACATCTCTGACACTGCTGGACTGAGACTGTCTATCAACATTAGGTAAGGTCTGAAAATCAAAGAGCTTCAAACTAAAGACATCTACATCTACATCTGCATCTACATCTACATCTACATCTACATTTTCATCTGCATCTATATCTACACCTACATCTACATCTGCATCTGCATCTACATCTGCATCTACATCTACACCTACATCTACATCTGCATCTGTGTATGTATCTACATCTACATCTACATCTGCATCTACATCTGCATCTACATCTACATCTACATCTACATCTACACCTGCACCTGCACCTGCATCTGCATCTGCATCTGCATCTACATCTACACCTGCACCTGCACCTGCATCTGCATCTGCATCTGCATCTACATCCACACCTGCACCTGCATCTGCATCTGCATCTACATCTGCATCTGCATCTGCATCTGCATCTGCATCTGCATCTGCATCTGCATCTGCATCTACATCTACATCTACATCTACATCTACATCTGCATCTACATCTACACCTGCATCTACATCTACACCTGCACCTGCACCTGCACCTGCACCTGCATCTGCATCTACATCTACATCTACACCTACACCTGCCCCTGCATCTACATCTGCATCTACATCTACACCTACATCTACATCTACATCTATATCATCTCCATATATATATATACATATACATATACATATACCTCTTAGGGATGAAACAACCAACTCCTTACTCCTTGTGGCCCTTTATTTATATACAATGGCGCATAGCAAAGAGCTGAGGGCTAAGAGTAGGGACTATGTAGCAGTTTAAAGACAGTGAATCACCCTTCTAGCCTCTTTCCCCTAAGCACTTTCATAGTAAGATGTGGCATTAGAATATATGTATTTTGGGGCAGCTAGGTGATATAGTGAATAGAGCACCAGCCCTGGAGTCAGGAAAACATGAGTTCAAATCTGGCCTCAGACACTTAACACGAAAACCACCCATGTGACCTTGAGCAATTCACTTAGCCCTAACTGCCCTACCTTCCCCCCTCCAAAAACAAACAAACAAAAAAGAAATATACATATATTTTAAATCTCTATAAATAAGGCCGTCTTCAATACAGAGCTAAATTCTCAGTGCATCTTCTTACCCCGAGAAGAGAGAAAGCCTTACAGAGCCTGGTTTATGAAGATGTTCACTGAATGCTTTCATGTTGCATACTTTCTCTTGCCAACATGTGCTTATCACAGCACACATTAAGAGATGGCATCATTTTTTCTGTGGAATTCCTGAAATGAAAAACCTATAGCCCTGGAGAACCAGCTCACCCTGTCAGCATGTACAAGCTCCATTCCACTTAGCATACCTTTCCTGTGTTACAAATTTGTTTTTTTTATTGCAAGTCATTTTCTCATCACATTTTAATAAATTCCCACTTGCTTACAATTTACCAGGATTTGTTGGATCTAACATATAGATCAAGCAAACATACCTTTAACAGCCTACCAGTGAACCACTGGTGGGCCTACTGTCATCTGACAAAAAAATCCAATTTACATGCTATGACAGTGATTATGAATTTGGCTAAGCCATTTGCAGGGATGGATATTATCCTCCAGAGGAAAGTCAACCCATCTTTCTTCCTAGAACACTTTGCCAGTTTTCTGGAACAGTGTGGTTCCTGGGGGGTTTAGGAAATCACTGCTTACTCCTGTCTGTTTTTTCTTCCTTTTCTTTCTTCCATTTTTGTTCATCAATTTCCTCTTTCTGCCTATCTGAGCAACTCCACGTGAATTGCTGTCAGATGCCTTATCCCTATCTGTTAGTAAATCATGAAGGCCTGTTTCCTATAAAGGCTATGACTCAAAAACAAATGATGCTGTGTCTGCCCTTCCATTGCCCCTCAATGTAACCCAGTTAATTAGCTAGGATGCCATAATTGCAAACCATCTGAGATTCATACCCTCAAGAGAGCTGGGCATCAGATGGCAAGAAGCTGTCAATTCAAAAATGAGCTCAGAGGGGTTAATACTTTCCCATTAGCGAAAGAATTCTTCCTGGTGATGCCCAGAGGTAGCTGGAGAACGTGTTTCAGTACAGGACTTGAGCTGAGTCAGCTAAAATACAAAGTGCAGGCAGAACAAAGCTAGGTAGGGGATAAAAAGGACAACTCTCAGGCCCCATCTGGAAACTTGATTTTTCTGTGTGCCTCTGGGTTTGTTTGGTTTTTTTTAGGAATACTCTGAATCAAATGCACAATAGGTCAACTGATGTTCTACTTGGATGATCTGCTCACTGTCTCCCAAAGAAATTTTGCATATTCAATTCAACAAATGTTTCTGTGCCTCCTTGATCATGGCATTTGTCTAGGTGCTGGGAATACAAACATGTTCTTTTATCTTGGGTATTGCAATCAAATGTCAGACAGTAGGGGGGAGGGAAGCACTCAACCGGGAGTAATAAGACCCGAATTCAAATCCCTTTTCTGTCAATTAAAACCAATATGACCTTGAAAAAGTCTCTTAGTCTCTCAGCCTCAGTTTCCCCATGTATAATGAGAATGTTGGACCAGATATTCTCTAAGGTCCCTTCTAAAGCTAGGATATGATGTTTTCTGATTTGGATACAGATAAGGATGATACAGGGTTGGAGAGAAATCCAGGCAAAGTTCTGTATGGAAATGTGAAGCAAGGACATTTTCATTTGGGGGATGAGGAGGAGAGGAAGAAAGGTGATCAGGTAAGGCTTCAGGGAGTTGAGCCCTGAATAAAGAAGTTTGGAACAGTTACAGACAAGGAGGGAGGGAGTATATGCCAAGCATGAGGAGACAACCTATAGGAAGAATAACAAATGTGGGAGATGGAAGAATGAATGAACTTGGAGAGGGAAGAAGAAATGAATATGAGATAGAGAAGAAGAAATGAATGTCAGAAAGGGAAGAATGAATGGATGTGGGTGAGGCAAGGGAAGGACAGCCTAAGATGGAAGAAAACAAGTTTGCCTTTTTCACAACCTGTGTGAGAGAGAATTAAATGAAATAAAGCAGGAAAGACAGTTTGGGGCAGATCATGGAAAGTCTTAAATGCCAGGGGAAGAAGTATCATCTTTCTTTTCATTTCTTGTGCCCTTCATCACTACCCCTCATAAAAAACCTGGCACCTGGAATATCATCCCTTTTTCTTTATCTGAATCCTACCCATCCATAAAGACCTAGTTCAAGTCACACCTGCTTTAGGAAGCATTTCCTGTGTTCCTTCACCCTCGATAACGTATTTCTCTCTCCTTTCCCCAATCCATTCATATTGTGTCTGCCACAATGTGCTGTAACATTGTTAGCTTTCTGTATCTCCTCTTTTCAACAAGACTGTGACCTCTAAAAAGGATATATCAGGTATCGAACTTCCTAATGTACCTCAATGGTGCCTAGTACCGTGCCTTGAACTAGGAGCTGAACAAATGTTTTTTAAATTGAATTAATATTGGGGAAAACAAGGTATTTTTCTGACATGAGTAATATAGCCATGAGATGAACAGGTCTTCAACATGAATGAATTTTTACTGACAGTCAAGACAAAATTTGGAAAGGTAGTGTGGTTTAATAGATAGGGTCCTGGATTTGGAGTTAGAAAGTCCTGAGTTCAAACCATACTTCAAATATGTGCTGGGTGTGATCCTGGACAAATCACTTAATTTATCTGTGCCCCAGTGACCTCATCTGTAAAAAGAGGGGACTAGTCTCAATGGTCTTGAAGGCACCTTCAAACTAACTCAATAATCTTCAATTCAATAAACATTTGTTTAATTGCCTACTATGCATCAGGCATTGTGCTAAGCTCTGGGGATACACCTAAGGAAAAGATATTGCCCCCCCCAAGGAACACATAACCTAATGGAGGTGTTTAGAGTCTTAGGAAGAGATTTATCACCAAACTTTCAGTCATGTCCCTCTCTCCACTTAACCTAGAGAAATGAGGAACATAGTTTGCTTCTGGACCCATCCTATAAGCCTTTCCAGTTTCATAGGCAGGTAGATGGTGCAATGGCTAGTTTGTCGGGTTCATAGTCAGGAAAGCCTGAGTTCAAACTCTGCCTCAGACACTTACTAGCTGTGTGACTCTGGACAGGTCACTTAACCTCTGTTTTCTTCAATTTCTTCATCTGTAAAATGGAATTTAAAAGAGCACCTACCTCCCAAGGTCATTGTAAGGATCAAATGAGATAATAATTCCAAAGTTCTATTATCATAGCACCTGTTAGAGCTTGTCCTCTGTTAGCACAGTATTTGAGAAGCCAAAGTCACATAGTGAGTATTTGCAACAACTTAAGCTGAAATCCAGATCTTCCAGATCTCTGTGTAAGACATGCCAAAATCATAACCCTGGTCCAAAAGTAGTTGCAAAACTCCTGAGTTTGGCTCAAATCAGATTAAAATGTGATTTGTAAATGTTGAACAAACCAAATCAAATTGCAAAACAACATAGGTAATGTTATTTTGAGGTCATCTAAGTCAATATATGATTTGCATAGATCCATTTCTATTTGAGTTTAATGCCACTAACTACACCATGTTGTCTTTCAATAAATACTTAGTAAGAGAGAAAGCGAATACCTCCTATCCTGTGGGAAGTGGAATGAGAAAAGGTGTCTGATTAGGTCAGGGTACAAAATGTAAGAAGGACTGTTAAAACCAAAGAAGAAACTGAAAAAAGCAGTTTCTCAGTTATGCTTTCCATTTTGTACCCTTCTTCCTAAGAAGGTTATTGTTGCTCTTTGAATGTAAAAGTGATACATCAGTTCTAATGGCAATGGTGATGTCTGTGTCCAAAAGAAACCCCTACATACCTAATAGTCATCCCTGATCCTCCCAATGAGTTATCCATTGGTGAAAGGGGTGACCCTGGTAGGTAGCATATTCCCCTTATGAAAGTCAAGTAAAAACTAGTTGACCACCTGTTGAAGATTCTGGAGAGAGCATTTTTTCTTGTCAGGTAGGAAACAGACTAGAATTCAGCTCTTCCTAAACTGTGAGTTGTGACCCCATACAGGTTTGCAAAAAATTTGGCAACAGTGAAAGTTTTCTGAATATGCAATGACCAAAACTTGATTAAAAGTCAAACATGTAGTGATTCTGGGATATTTCTGGCAGTTGACATCACCAACTTCACTGCAGTCTTGATTCTGAACATAAAGCATGCGCACTTTGCATTGTAGATGCCTTCAGGCCATGCAACACCAATGAATCTGGCTGAAAAGTGAAAAAGTGTTGCAAGTGGAAAAAAAAAATTTGAGAAGCCCTGGGGTAAATGACCTCTGATCTCCTTCCTAACTCAGAAACCCTCTGATTCTTTGACCTCTAATAAAAAGTTTGAAAGGGCATTACCTCCATGTGGATTCTCTCAGACCCTAGTGACTTGTCTTGGAGATTGGAAAAAGATTACAGGAAGTGCCTTCATTATAGCAGGTGATAGACATTGAAATTGAACAAATGGTTAATCAAAGAGAAGAGGATTAAAAAAAGAAATCAAACTCACATCCAAAGACCAATAGCTACAAATAACTACAGATGAAACAACCACCTTGAATTTGCTCTTTTCCCTCTAGATCTTGGAAAAATCTCTTATTTAAAAA
The DNA here is from genome assembly GCA_028646575.1 of Pseudocheirus occidentalis. Lineage (NCBI taxonomy): Eukaryota > Metazoa > Chordata > Mammalia > Diprotodontia > Pseudocheiridae > Pseudocheirus > Pseudocheirus occidentalis. Next base: position 25,492,556 of record CM053597.1, on the reverse strand, counting down.
AAAATCAAATCATCCTTAATCTTTTCCATTACTGCCTGTGTTCATGCAATGTTTCTCTAGTCAGCAAAATTAAATGAATTATGCTTCCTTTGCAAGTGAATAAAAAAGGGCAGCTTTAAAATGGTTTCAGCTTAAAACTTTTGATCAAAGTTACAGGTAACTACCAATGAAAAGCCTTATCAGTGTGTTTTTAAAAGCCTGCAAGTTCAGCACTTGGCTTTAGGACATGAATGTCTGAAGATTGGAAGATATGGTATCATTTAATTAACAGCCACCCAGTGTTGCCTCAGAATAGATTAATTCCACTTTTTTAAAAAGTTATGGCAAACTCTCGTCCAATTACTAAAACACACTTTGGTCTATCCTAGAAGTTCATGTTCTCTTTCTCCCTTCTTTCCTCTCTCCATCCCCCACCTTTCTCCCTTCTCCCTCTCCCCCTCCTTTCCTTCTCTATCCATTACACTCAGTGATGAATAGCTAATCTAAACCTGAGAGACTGTACGTTTTCTATTACCTGAAATGCTTCTGCCACAATTATTCTATCTCTCCTCCCTGTTTCCCTTTTAAAATCACTGCTTTCTCCATTTACAAAACATGAGTGAATCACTCCAGTATATTTAAGGAAACAAAAAGCAAAGTCAACCAGTTGAAAATTAGCATATTACTAAGAGATACAAAAAAATTCAACAAATATTTTGGATCTAGGGAGACACAACTATCAATTTGACATGACTACTGACCTTGCAATCTAATGGAGGAGACATGATGCCTACATAAACAATTATGATACAAAAAAGAATATGGTAAGTGCACATGAGAGGTAAAATTCTTCAGTGTTCGGGGAAGGAAATATCGTCTTGTACTTGGAGTAGAATCAAAGGAGCCTTTATAAAAGCAGTGACATATGTGCTGAATATTGAGTGTTGAATGACAGTTCTTTAGGCAGAGATGGAGGGGTGGGGCAACTACAAAATGGGGAATAAAATAAACAACATCACAAGGGTTGGTGTGCATAGGATGTGTTTAGGGAATAGGGAAGAATTCCAGTTTGGCTTGACTATAGAGAGAATACAAGAAGGTAGCATGGGAAGGTTGGAAAGGACTTCCAGCTAATATGGCTACAGAGTAGGAAGTAGAGGATCTCAGATATCTGAAAAACATGCCAGGATGAACAATAGTAACAAAAAACAAAGATAAATAGGTATAAACCAGCACAGTGCCTGGCACATAGGAGGTGATAAATGAATTCTAACTGATTCATTGATTGGTTGATTCCTAAACTCAGATATGCCATCTAAGACTGCACAAGGAGACCCCCGTGCAGAATCTAGGAGTGTGCTAAAAACACAGTATGCAAGAAAACCAGATGCATGGGAAGAGAGAGGGTCAGACAGGAACCCAAGAAGCACAGCATGGAAACAAGTACCTTGAGCCCAAGCCACAGCAAGAAACAGCCAAACCAGCACTGCCACCAGCCCAGGCCTGATTCACAACAAGAATAAGAACTAGAGGAAGAACATCACTTGGGCGAAAGAAGCACCAAGGATCTCAGGAGGCCTGGCTAGGAGAACAATAGACAACATAGCCATCAAGTTCCCTGATTACAGATGCCATGTGTAAAGTACCCTGCAAACATTAAAGAGTTACGCAAATACTAACTATTGTTATTGGACCTAGATAGCATATAGGACAGAGTGCTAGATTTGCTGTCAGGAATAAGGGGGTTCAAATCCTGTCTCAGATATTTACTGCCCTAAACACTGTCAATCTCAGTTTCTGCATCTTATAAAATGGCGATAATAATATCTACCTCATGGAGTGATTGTGGGAATCAAATGAGATATTTATATAGAATTTTGAAAATCTTAAAGGAATAGAATTTTGTATCTATCGGCAATGCAGTATTCACAATGCCTACAGTAACTATAAGTATGCTGATATGGTTATTAATCACAAAATGTAACAGGCTCTCTACATGAGAAATACAGTCAGAGCATTTATTCAGATACCAGAAGACTGAGTCACAAAACCAGAAAGTCAAAGCCAACACAGTAGTTATGAAGTTGGCACATGTAGTTAAAGTAGTAAATACCCACATTCTCAAGCCTTCAAAACAGGACAGGCTACCTCAGGCAAAGATCTTCCTCTCCTCACTCACGGCAACTGCTAAGCATCCAGGCAGCTTGCTCCCAGCCCTTCCGCAGTTCTCATCCCTGAAAGTCCTCAGCAAGAGTCCTTAGCAGAGATTCTGACTGGATCAAATAAAAAGGAGTTCACTCTGCTGCCACTGCTGCTGCTGCTTCCAGTCACCAGCACAAAAGGTAGCTTGGTTCCGGCATTCTCTTGTTCCACCCCTTCCTGCTACGTCAGCAAGTTCAAGGGACATGGAAGATCTTCGAATCTCAGTATCATTACAAATTTATAAATGTTAACTATAATTAATAACAAAATTAAAGCCACATGATTATGCTGGTACATTTAAAATGATTTTAAAAATGAACATTTATTTCTGTTAAGTGCACTAAAACCATAAGAATAAATGACTCTTCCCCTAACATGGCCAATAGAATGTGCCATGGAGGAAAGCTAGAGACCTTTCCAATAAGATCAAGGATAAAACAAGTCTTCCTATTATTGAGACCATCATTTGATAGAGTGATAGAAATGGTAGCTATAGGAATGTAACATGAAAAAGAAGTTGAAGGATAAGCTTAGACAAAGAGTAAGCCAAACTAGTGCTTTTTGCAATGCATATAATGGTCTATTCAGAAACCTCTAATTATTTGATTAAAAACTAATAGAAATAAAAACATGAGCAAACTTGCAGGATATAAAATTAGTTCATATAAATCATTAGCAATTAATATATTACAACCAAAACCTAGAATAAAGAAATAGAAAAATTCCATTCAAAATAATTACAAAATTTATAAAATATTTTAGAGTCTACCTCTCAAGAGACCCACAAAATTTGTATGATTACAACTTCAAAACATTCTATAGAAATAAAGATCTAAATAATTGAAGAAATATACATTACTCTTGGGAAGACATACCAATAAAATACCATGCTTAAATATACTTCAAAAGCTTAAATGAACTAAATTTTTAAATTATTTACTTATTCAATTCAATATTAGAAACCTCAACACCTTAGTCAAGCATACTCTGTGGGTTCAATCTGCCAATGCTAGTGGGAGTTAAGGGAGTAGTCCTAGCAGATATTGTCCTTGAACACTAGGCTAAAGGATGTGGATTTTTATTCAGTAGCAAACAAGGAAATTTCTGGTAGAAGGTTTAAGTGATCAGGTCTATGGATTAGGAAGCTCAATCTAATAATACCAGTAAAAAAAAAAAGGTAAATTTGAGTGAGAAAACTGAAGGTAGGGATGCCCAGTTAGACAGTTATCATAATCATCATCCAATTCAGATGTGATGAGACAAGAGCAGTGGTCATAGAAATTGTAATGAGGGGATAAATGTGAGAGTATGGATTAATTTATAGTATATAAGGGATCAAGGGAGAAAAGAGTCAAATGCAGCAAAGTTTTGAGCCTATGAGGTCAGAGATAAAGATGATGATCTTAATAAACCAGAGAAGTATATGAATGATTTTAAATCATAGAAGTTCTCAAAGAAATTGTTTCCAAAGCAAATATTGTATTCTTAATATAGATGTTTGAAAATAATCTGTTTAATGCTCTGGTGTCTTTGGTAATATATAGCAAACAAAAGCAGGAAGTAGGGATGGGGGAGTAAATGACATACAAAATTAGTCTAATTTTTTGTACCTTTGTCCCTTTGTCACTCCTTCCTCTCCTATCTGAATTTCAGTTTCAGTATCCTCCTTCAATGAGTCTAATAGTGTTGAAAATGCTTTCTGGGATTTGGGATGGGGGAAGGTCTGTGAGGAGATCACTGAGATGGAAGATTTTCTTAAGTATAATAAGATCCAGCCCTGATACATGAAAATTTAATTTGGGTGGGGGGAAAATGTAAAAAAAAAAAGATATTTACAACCCTTAAAGATAGGTTCACCACACAAGACATTACTTAATGGACCATATGACAGCCAGTTTCAAGGAATGGCAAATTATGGTGCAAAAATCTAAATCTTCAACTTTTTTTGATTGTAAATTACTTCCTTGTTAAAATACACATAAACCTCAAACTACAGTTTTCACAAAGCTTAAGGCCATAGAACCCAAGTATAGTCAGTGGAAAGTGATGGATTTGGAGTCGTGACCTGTGTTCAAATCCTACTTCTGCTTCTTAGTAAAACAAGGTGACTTTGAGCCAATAATTTTACCTCTCGGCTTAAATTTCCTCTTCTGCCAAAGAAGGGATTTCACAAGATCATGTCTAAGAGTCTTTCCACATCTAATCTGATGATATAGTTTTCATTGCCAATGATATTACCCAGAGTCCATACATTGTTTTCCTAAGCAGATAGACTTCCTGTGAGGACAAGCAGCTCAAAATTTTCTTAAAGCATTGTTTTACTTATCTATAAAATGGGTGTAATAATAACATTTCTCTAAGACTCTAAGTGACAGAAAAGTTGTTGATCTGTACTAGTAAAATATTTCATTTGAAAGGTCAAGACAAAATTAAATTTAGTTTTAAATAACTCCTCTAGTACGTACTTCATTGAGTTGTCATGAGAATCAAATTATTTATCAAGCACCAATTTATTAAGCCAATATTTGTTAATGAGCCTATTCCCACTTTGTGTCAGTACTAATGGCTAGGAATGTACATGTTAAAACCCTTTGTAAACCTCAAAGCACCATACAATCATCAGCAATAGTCACTAGCATGATTATTCATAGATGCTTCCCTATTTCTCTTCCGACATCACCATTTTCCCAATCATGTGTGATAGAACCTACCACCATTTTGGACAGCTAGCTCATTTTCCCCAACTTCGTCCTCAGATACCTTAGAAGGGATTAGATTTTTGTGACAAAAGACGTTTCCACTTCCCAGTCACACCCGGCTGTGATTATAGCATTGCCACAATAACATTTTGCCAACACCTGAGAGTGCTGAGTTTCCTCAGTACTAGTGAGAACAGAAATCCACACTTTTGAAGAGGCTCTCTCTGTTCTCTACCATAATGCTTAACATACAGTATTAAGCACGGGGACAGCTAATTTCTGCCCAGGACCAAAAGCACCATCCATATAAAGTAAGGTGAATTCTCAGTCACCCCTGGGCAATGTGAAGGTTCAAGCTGAGTCCTTGGTGACAGTGAACCTAGCTGAGAAATATCTCTTTTATTTGGTACAGAAGCAGATCTTTGTGCCTACTTGGAAAAATCTTTACAGTGTGAAGGGGGAAGAAAGGAAATGTTGGATCTACAGGGATTCTATAGCATCTGCTCCCATTTTCTGAAGTCCTTCTCTTAGAGGCAAAATTCCATTACTTGTAACAAAATGAAAGTAGTTTCCCTTAGGGAATGAGCAGCTGCAGGCTGCCCAGGCCATTTTTGTCCTCAAGCAGTAAACATATTGATTAAGCTCTGGTTTGGATCGACAACTGAAGTAGACTGAGAGTGGGATAGGTAATGTGGTACCATGAAAACAGCTTTGAATTCAGTGGCAGAAGTTCAAACACTGGTTCTTCCATTTACTTCCTGCATGACCCTGGGCAAATATTTATATGACATTTTCAAGATTGCAAAGTACTTTCCATATATCACCTCATTTTATCCTCACAATAATCCTGGGAGGTAGGTACTATTATTGGCATTCTGATTTGCAGATGAGAAAATGGAGGCAGACAGAGGTTAAGCGACTTGACCAGGGTCACAGAACTAGTATGTGTCAGAGGCAGGATCTGAACTCGTGTTTCTAACTCTAAGTTCAGCACATGTCACCACTCTTAACCTCTCCAAATTTTAATTTCCTACTCTGTATAATGGGAACAATGATTCACATGCCACTGACTTCAAAGGATTATTATTTTAAAAGTTCATTTTAAATTTCATATCATCAAGTAAGTGTGAGTTATTTTTCTTGAGAACTATGGGGGAAATCAGAGTTTAATGGAGAAGTGGCCCCTATTCCTATAATAAGATCCAGGGATCATAAATGGAAAGATGGAAGAGACCTTAGACTTCAAGTCCAACTATCTCATTTTACAGATGATGAAACTGAGATCTCCAAGGGACTTTATAGCTATTAAACATCCAAGGTAGGAGTTACAATAGGAAGAGATGCTGACTCTTGTCTTTGAAAATCAAACATAATTATTGAAAATACTGGCATAGTTCCCTAAGATTCATGTATGTGATCTTTATATGCACTCTCTTTTGAGCATTTCAACAGATGGGTGGGGTAGAACTCTTGGTATTATTCCTGTTTTACAGAAGAAGAAAAAGTTGAGACTCAGTCCAACTGGATCGACAGTCATCACATAGCTAGCAACTCCAATCCAGAGCTATAATTGCAGTCCAGATCTCTCCTGTCCAATGTTTAGCACTTTTTCACTGCAGAAGGGAAGAATATGTCCTTTAATTTGGGTGGTATGGTACTAATTTTGGCCATTGTATTTTATCTGAGTTTTATTGACATCACTGACATTGCTGAAGCCACTCTGCATGTGATCTTTTGACCTCTATTTCTTCTTTCTCCATCACTTTGTACAAGGCTTCTCATGTTCCTTTATTATTATTCTTATCAATTTATAATGAATATAATATTCACTTTAAAGGAAAAATAATATCTCATTAAATCCACAGAGCATAATTTGTTGAGGAATTCTACCATTACTGATCACATTTTATTTCAGGCTCCTTATCATAAATAATGTAACTTATGAACTTTTTTGTATGTATAGTTTGCTTTTTCATCAATAACTTCCTAGGAATTATGAGTATTTGTACCCTTTGATCTAGCAGTGCCACTACCAGATCTGTATCCTAAAAGAGATAAAAGAGAAAAGGATCAATATGTATGGAAATATTTATAGCAGCTCTTTTCTGGTGGCAAGGAATTGGAAACTGAGAGGATGCCCATCAATTGTGGAATGACTGAACAAATTGCAGAATATGATTGTGATGGAATACTATTGTGCTATTTTATATACTATAAGAAATGATGAGTAGGATGCACTCAGAAAAACCTGGAAGACTTACACGAGCTGATGCAAAGTGAAATGTACTGCATACAAAGTAACAGCAATATTGTAAGATGATTAGCTGTGAGTGACCTGGCTATTCTCAACAATACAATGATCCAAGTCAACTCTGAAGACTTATAATTAAAAATGCTCTCCATCTTCAGACAAAGAACTGGTGGTGTCTAAATACAGATTGAAACATATATTTTTTATTTTCTTGATTTTTTAAATTTTATTTGGGGGATTCTATATTTTCATTCACAACATGACTAATATCAAAATGTGTTTTACATAACTACACACATACACTGAACAGCTTTCCTCCTTAATGAGGGGAGTGGGGAGAAAGAGAGAGAATTTGGAACTTGTAGTTTTAAAAATGAATGTTAAAATGTATTTTATATGTAATTGAAGAAAAATAAAATACTAAATAGTTTTAAAAACAAGGAAAAAATTAACCTCCTTGGAATAAAGCCCTAGTAGTAGAACTGCTAACATTAGGTTGAAGGGTATAAAAATTCAGTAATTATTCTTGGTTAATTCCGAAGTCTCTTCTGAAATTGTTGCATCATGTCATCCAATGTCACCTCCGTGTGACATTGATAGCTTAATGAATGGGAGTTGATACCTCAAAGCTATTATCATTAATCTTACTCTGATCAGAGGGAATTTTCAACTTTTTTAGGTGATTAGAGTTTGAATTTATTGTTTCAAAAACAATTTGTTTATATCCTTTAAAGACATCTATTAAGGACAGTTTTAAATCCTATATACAAGTGTTAATTTTCTATACATGATGTAAGACTCTTATCAGTTCTCCTTCCTGTCTGATTCTCCTCAGATTCTCCTCTTTTTTGTCCTTTGTTAAATATCCATCCGGGTTATGACCATTAGCCAAGAGGGTCCTCCAAGACTCTATTCTGAACTCTCTCTTATTCTCCCTCTACACTCTTTTGCTTGATGAACTCATCAACTCACATGGATTCAATTATCATCTTGGCATATTGTTCTCAGATCTATCTGGCCCTAACCTCTCTCTAACTTTGCTCTTGACCTCCAGTCTCATATCACCAACTCCCTACTGAACATCTCAAACTAGATGTCCCATGAACATCGTAAGCACACAGGCTGAAAGTGGAACTCATCTTTTTTCCCAAAACCCTCTCATTCTACAATTTCTCTATTACTATAAGATACCACCAGCTCCCCAGCTGCCCAGACTCAAGACTTCAATGTCATCCTGGATTTTCATCTCCCATTCATTCCACACATGCTATTAATCTACTGCCAAGTCTTGACGTGTCTACTTTCACAGCTCTCTGTACCTCTCCTTTTCACTCACAGTCACTACTCTTATGTAAGCTTTTTATCACTTCATACCTGGATGATTCCATCAGCATTCTAATTGTTCTACATTGCCTCAAGTCTCTAGTCCATCTTCAAGTCAATTGCCCAAGTGACTTTCCTAAGGTATGACTATATCAATCCTTTATTTAATAAATTCAAAAGACTTTTTTCTCCACTATCAAATATACAATCCCCTCTTTATAGCCCTTCCTAAAATGACCCCTTCTCACCCAAAACCATTCCAATATATACATGTCCCCAATACTCTTTGAGGATCAAAGTCCCTATGAAAGCTCTTCCCTAGTATTTTATCTTCTGTCCATCAGCACTGAATAGCTCACTGGATTATTCACTCTTCTTAGACTGTGAGCTAACAAGAAGGACAAAACTGGTTGGCAATACTAGCATGTCAGATGATTTAGGAGGTACCTACTAATGATTCTCCTGACTTCCATGGCTCTCTTTCATTAGTGACAAAGTCAAAAAGGGGAAAAATTAAGGGCACAGCAATAAAATATCATTAATCTTTGTGGAAAGCCCATGATTATCTTTTCTCAGAGGTTTGTCAGTAGAGAAGGAAGAAAATAAGAATTTATTAAGTGTCTAGTATTTGCCAGCACCATACAAAGTTATTTTTGTTCAGTCATTCAGTCCTGTCTGACTTCTTGGGACCTTGTGCACCATAGCAAGTCAGGCCCTTGATATGTCCATGGGGTTCTCTTGGCAAAGACACCAGAATGGCTTAGCATTTCCTTCTTCAGCAGATCACCTTTTGTCAGAACTCTCCACCATGACATCTCCATCTTGGGTAATCCTGCATGACATAACTTATGGCTTATTGAGCTACACAAGCCCCTCCTCCATGACAAGGCAACAATGCAACAGTACAGAGGAATTTATAAATATTCTTTATTTTGATCCTTATAACAACTCGACAAGGAAGGTGCTATTGTTATCCCTATTTTGTTGTTGAAAAAACTGAAACAGACAAAGGATGTGACTTTTCAAGGGCCGTGTATGAGGCTGAATTTGAACTCAGGTCTTCCTGATTCCATGCCCACTGCACCTCCTAGCTTCCTTTAAGAGATTACCAGAATATCACAGAATCACTGATTTGGGGAGTTGTGAAAGACCTCACTAGCTATCTAGTTCAACTCACGCAGAAAGGAATTCTTACTATAAATATAGCCAACAAGTGATGTCCAGTCTCTGCTTAAAGTTCCTCAAGGAGGGAGAAATCACCACTTCTCTATTAGAAAGTTTTTTGTGATGTCAAGCCCAAACTGAGCACTTTGCCACTCCTGTCCATTGCTCCTAGTTCTTTCCTTCAGGTTCAAACAGAACATGCCTAAACCCTCCTCTCCACATGACAGTCTTTCAAATACTTGAACACAGTTTTTGTGTCCTCCTAATGTTTTGTTTTTCCCCAAATCAAGTTTGTCCCATTTCTTCCACTAATGAGTCATAAACTCATAGCCCTTCACCATTCTAAATACATTCCTCTGATTATTTCCTTGTATCAATGTCTTTGATGCCCAGAACTGAACATAATCCTTCAAATGAGGTCTTATAAGGGCATAATATTACGGCACTATCTTTTCTCTGTTCCTGAAATCTTACCTTTCTTAATGAAGTCCTAGATTCCAATTGCTTTCTTGGCTACCAAATCACCCTGCTGACTCATTTTGATTTTGTAGTTCACTAAAACCTCCCAATCTTTTACAAAGCTGCAATCTATCCATACTTCTTCCATCTGATGTTTGTGGAATTAATTTTTTTGTCTCCAAGTATAGCACTTTACAGTTGCCCCAAATGAATTTATCTTATCAGACTATGGTCAATTCCCTAGACTGCAAAGATCCTTTTGGCCCCTGACTCTGTGATTGCTTGGTTAGCTATCCCTCTCAGTCTTACATCATCTGGACATTTGATACTATCTCATAGATACAAATCACTGATATAAATGTTAAGCAACACAGGGCCAAAGACATCTAAATCCATCAGCCACTCCATTGAAGATCTCCTGCCACATTGACATTAAACAAATAACAAATATTGAATCCATCATCCAATCAGTTCTATCTGATTTAAGTATTACCTGATTTATATCTCTCCATCTTCTTCACAAGAATGAGATATTTTTCCAAAACATTTGAAAAATTTAAATACATCATAGCCATAACATTCCCCTCATCTGCTAGTTAGTCCTATCAAAGAAGTCAGTGAGGTCAGTCTGGCATAATTTGTCCTTGATGAAGCCAAGCTCGCTTTTTATAATTACTGCTTCTCTTTCTAGATATTTCCCAAGGCAGGAGAATTCAGTTCAAATCCCACCTCAGCCACTTACTGACTGGCTACAAATAACTCACTTAATCTCTCAAACCCTCATTTCCTCATCTGTAAAATGAAAAGAAAAAGAACCAAATGATCAAAACTCAATTCTTTAAATTGCAATTACCAGTTTGGTCCCAAAGAAGAGATATGAGAAGGCAAATCCCTTTCTTTACAGAGATGACAAGGTTATGGGCATGGAATATTGCATACAATAACAGCCTCTCTCAACTTGCTGGTTAATTTTGCAGAACATTTTTCTTCTCTTTATTATTCTTTGTTATAAGTAGTGGCTCTTGGGGACAGGGTGAAAAGGGAGAAGGATACAATGGGAGATATTGCTAATGTAAAAACAAAAGAAAGCGGTAAAAAATTTTTTTAATTGGAAGAAACTTATGAAGTTAATTATTATGAGGTTTTAGTCAGTGAATGTTGGAGAAGAAAGAGGCCTTAGAGATTTTCCAGCTGGCCTCCCTCATATTACAAATGAGGAAATTGAGGCATAGCTCTAAATTCTATCATCTTGTGTACGTTGAACAAAATATGTGCTTTAGGAGTATTAAGGGTGAAAGGGCTAACTTCTAGCATAGATATTAAGGAAAGGTATCAAGGAAGAGTTCTTTACTGAGCTGGACCTTAAAAGAATAACAGAATTTTGAATATTAAAAGTAGAGGAAGAATCATGGGATCATAGATTTTCAGCTAAAAGAGACTTCAGATTACACTGAGTCCAATCCCCTTCATTATTCAGATAAAGAATTAAGGGTGAAAGGGGCAGCTAGGTGACACAGTGAAAAGAGCACTGGCCCTGGAGTAAGGAGGACCTGAGTTCAAATCCAGCCTCAGACACTTGACAAACTTACTAGCTGTGTGACTTTGAGCAAGTCACTTAACCCCAATTGCCCTCCAAAAAAATAAAAATTAGGAAGGAAGGAAAGAAGAAAGAAAGAAAAAGAATTGAGGGTGAAAGAGGTTGGTGTGTATGAGCTTCTAAATCTCCATGGCCCATTTATTATCAAACATCTCATTAATATGAAAGAAGAGCTGATTTTATAAATAGTGTGTATAAGTAGCTGCTTCTGTTAGATCTTACAGGGAATCAGGGAGATTTCTGATTTAAAATCTGCCCCTCCTTCTTCTATTCAACTTTTTTATTTCTGAAATTGACTATTACCAGTAGAAGGTAAGTTCCTTAATGACAGGGACCAATCTTATTTCTCTCCAGGTATCCCCAAGGCCTTATATATAATAGACAATAAATGCTTGCTGATTCCTTGAGCTAATCTGCTCTCCTCTTGTTGCTCAACCAAGGCCAATAAAATAGGCCACTGATATGTGACTTTCTGGTCAGCGTACTTTAGAGAATTTGTCTTTTGCTTCCAGCACAGTAAAAACCACTCAAATACCAGGTTAAAACCATAACTGTGTCCCTTTAACCTAGCTCAGCTGTGCAACAAAGTAATGGAGCAGCATTCCTGGGCGGAATCAATACTGTATTAAAGAACAGTGCTATCATTGAAAAGTTATGAATACCAAATAGCTCCATGATGTATTGGTGTCATTGGGGGCTGTCTGGTTCAGTTTGGCTACATTACTGAGTACAGACAAAAGAGAGGCCTGTGCACTTCTAGGCGGATCAGTAGGAGCCTGGCAGTATTGTGTTGGCTCATCTGTTGAGAAGCTCTATGTCTTTAGAGAGAGACAGAGACAGAGGGAGGGAGACAGAGACTGAGAGACAGAGAGATAGAGACAGAGGGAGAGAGAGACAAAGAAACAGAGACAGAGGGACAGAGAGACAAGGATTCAGAGACAGAACTATCATAATGAACTATTTGAGTCAATTTAGTATTTCACTCTCTAGGAGTTCACCATGTTAAACAGTATTTATTCACTTGTTCTTCAAGTAAGAGACACATACCTTCCCTCTAACTTTCACAACTGTGAGAATTGAATCAGGAAATAGCAAAACAACTTTTCCTGGGTCACATAACACAATATTGTGAACCATTTTCCATAAACATTAAACCCCTTCTGAATCTCTTGCACTCTAAACAATTTCTAATACTCAAATAGAAACAGTTCTGTTAAATGCTCATTATACAAGACCGTAAAATTTTCTTCTTCACAGAGGAGAGAAGGATGATGAAGTGACCAGAAAGCTGAACTAAGAATCAAATAGGGTTGGATTCCAAATTCAGACACTCCCTAGCTGTGTGATCAAGGTCAAGTCATTCATATTCTCCAAGCCTCAGTCACCTCCCATATATAATAGGGTTAATGAAATAGTGTTTAATCTTACAAGCTGAAAACCTCTTTCTAGGTGTTAGCTAGTATTTTTCCCCTCCTGTGCTATTGAAAAGCTCATTGATATAATAATCTTATCTGTCCTTGTTATGCATTTTCAGTTTGATCTCTATCATATATGATTTCCTTCTCCTAAATTAGATCAAATCTCTTGGAACAGCTGGGCTGCTGTCATTGAAGTGGAAAAAGACTGGGTGATATTTACCAAGCTACATATTAAGACATAACACACTGCTTCCAGATGTTCCCCTTATTGACAAACCAAGTGTTCAAAACACTCACTCTCTCACACACACAAATTTATATTCCCCTCCCAGAACAAGCCAGAAAATTTTCCCAATGAATTTGTTTTTAGCAATTGTCAGAAAGGTCTCATTGAATATAGTCAAACAACCCCGATAATTGGGGGCAAGGATACCTGCTTGCATTCTCTATGGAGCAAGATTACCACCCCTAGGGGCAGCTAGGTGGTACAGTGAATAGAGCACTGGCCCTGGAGTCAGGTTCTTTCTTGAACCTGAGTTCAAATCCAATTTGAACACTTAACACAAAAACTAACTGTGTGACCTTGGGCAAGTCACTTAACCCCAACTGCCCTACCTTCCCCCTCCAGAAAGCAAAAAAATAAAAAATAAAATAAGTAAATAAAAAATGTCCACCCTTATGTGTCCTGCCAATCAATTCCAAATGTAAATCCTGGGTCCTACAGTAGAAAGAGAAGTAATAAAAATATTTTTAAATCAAAAATAGCATTTCAAAAGTTTAGAGACCACCCAGAGAAACAGTCCCTCTATCAGAGCAGATCAATATTTTATCTGCCAATAATGGCCTTAGAAAGTTGCCTAGGGTACTGAGACTCTTAGTGACTTACCCAAAGTCATACAGATACATCCAATATCAATCAATTAATAAATATTAATTGCTAACATGTACTAGGCACTGTGCTAAGCACTAGGGATGCAAAAAGAGGCAAAAAACAGTCCCTGCCCTCAAGAAGCTCACAAATCAAACAGGAGAGACAATAAACAAACAAATATACACTAACAATCTATAGAGAAAACAGTCAGAAAATAATAGAGGGAAGACACAAAATTTAAGAAGAGTTGGGAAAGATTTCCTATAGAAATTGAAATTTTATCTGGGACTTAAAGAAAGCCAAAGAAGTCAGTAGGTAGAGATGAGAAGGAATTCCAGGAATGGGGGAGAGGCAGAGAAGATCCCAAGAGCTGAGAAATGAAATGCATTCTTCAAGGAACAGCGAGTAGGCCAGTGTCACTGAATAAAGAGTACAAGGTGAGGAGTAAGATGTAAGAAGACTAGAAGGGGGGGGAGGTATGGGGCAGTGCTAGGTTATGAAAGGCTTTGAATGCTAAACAGATTTTTCTATTTCATCCTGGAGGCAATATGGAGATCCTATAGTTTATTGAGTACAGGGTGACATGGTCAGAAATATACTTTAGAAAATTCACTTTGGTCGAAGAATGGAGACTGTATTGGAATAGGGAGAGACTTGAGGCAGGCAGACCCACAAGCTGGATGTTGCAATAGTCAAATCATAAGATGAGTAAGAGCCAGCATCAGGGTGTTGTCAGAGTCAAAGGAGAGAAGGAAGTGCATAGGAGAATTACTGCAAGGTCAAACAAATTGAATCCAGGCAACACTGGAAATGGCGTGGTAGGGGGTGAAATGATAAATAACAAGGAGGTGAGGATGGCTTAAATATTGCAAACCTGAGGGCCTGAGAGGATGGTGTTGCCCTTAACAGTCATAGGGAGTATTCAGGGGAAAGATAATGAGTTCAATTATGGACATATTGAGTCTAAGACACTTACTGAGCATCCAGGTTGAGATTCTGAAGGATAGCTGGAGATGTCAGACTGGAGGACAGCAAAGAGGTTAGGTCAGGATAGTTAGATTGAGAATTATCAGCATAGAAATGCCAATTAAACTCTCATGGGAGTTTATGAGATCACAAAGTGAAGTATTATAGAGGGAGAAGAAAGTAAAGGACAGAACTCTGGGCTACCTATGGTAGATGGTAAGGTACTACCTATGGTAGAGGTTACCTATGGTAGAGGGATGAGAATCTAGCAAAGAAGAATAAGGAGTGGCCAGATAGGTAGGAAAACCAGGAGAGAGGGGTGCCCCAAAGACCTTGGGAAAAGAGAGGATCAAGAGGAAGAGAATGATCAACAGTGTCAAATGCTGCAGAGAGGTCCAGAAAAAATGAGATTTGAGAAAAGCCCACTGGATTTGGCAATTAAAGGTCATTGGTAACTTTGGAAAGAACAGTTTTAGCAGAATGATGAAGCTGGAAACCAGATCAAGAGAGTGAGAGGAGGGAAAGTGAAGGCACCTCTTACACATGGTCTTCTCAAAGAGTTTAGCTACAACAGGGAGAAGAGATATAGGATGATAGTAGGAATGGAAAGATGGAGTGAGGGGGTTTTCAAGGATGTGAGTATGCAGCAAAGGACTCAAAAGACAAGGAGAGTCTGAAGATAAGTACTAGGGTGGAGATGACAGAGGGGACACACAACTGGAGGAGATGGGATGGGATGAGATGGCTTGAACAGCTAAAAGAGTTAGCCTTGGGACAGCTAGGTGGCACAGTGAATAGGGCACCAGCCCTGGAGTCAGGAGGACCTGAGTTCAAATCCAGCCTCAGACACTTAACACAAAACTAGTCGTGTGACCTTGGGCAAGTCACTTAATCCCACTTGCCCTACCTTTCCCCCTCCAAAATGCAAAAAAAAAAAAAATGTTAGCCTTGGCAAAAGAATAAGTCCACTTCTCTGCATGAGGCAAAGGGGGAAAAGGAGATAGTGTCAGAGGGCATATGAGTGATGTGAGATGAGGAAGAGAGGGAAAAGGGAGCTCACGGTGAATGGACTTCATTTTTTCTATAAAACATGAAGCGAGTATTCAGGTAAGAGGGTGGGAGGAGAGAGAACTGTGGAGGGTTTGGGTGCAAATGAAAAGTATGTAGCAGAGGTATGCAACTAGTATGTAGAACTTGACCCCAGGTTACCCTTACTCCAGGATCTGTTCTCAATCATTACACCATGCTGCCTGATATTAACATTTATATAGTTATTAGCATATATATCAAACATCAATGTTATTAACATTTATATAGCATTTAGAGGAACATCTATATAGTAGTTTAAGGCTTGCAAGCAACTCGGCATACCTTCTCTCAGCCCTGCAAGGGAGATGCTACAGACATTCTCATTTTATGAATAAGGAAAGTAAAACACATAGACATGAAACGAGCTTCAATTTCCTTATCTACAAATAGGGATAATAATAGCACCTGATGTTCCCTTTTGTTGTTTATTTATTCCTTTTGTTGTAACTTTGGTTATGGCTTTGAACCAAATTTTGCTCTCTTTTTTACATGCTTATTTCACATCAAAATCAGAAGATTTGAAAGTGGTCAGAGATTTCAGGGGACATCTAATCCAACTCATACACAAAAGGAATCTCCCCTATAGCATTTGTTGTTTGATTTTTTTTCAGGCAGCTATTAAATTTATACTTTTTAAAATGCATTATATTCACTATATTCTCTTTTAAAAAGTCAGGGAAGTATCTGCTGGCATTTAGAACAATTTTCATCGTAGCCTAAATTTTTAAGTTTAGTACTAAAAGAAACAAATTCTAAGTTGAATTTTGTGGCTAATATTACAATCTGGTTGCTAGAAATCCTTCCATTAAGTCAAATGTTGCTTGAACTCTTGCTATATTGTCCTACACGTTGTGAGCTCTCCTCCCCTCATTATATCTCATCCCTCACATGCCTTCCCCTTCACTCGTCTCCCATGGAGAAGTGGATCTTCTTGGCAAAGCAAGCTACTCTGCAGCACAAGTGAACCCAACTCATCTTGTCTTCTCCAACTTCCTCTGCCATCACCCCTCTCTCATCAGTCTTCAATCTCTCCTGTCCTCTGGCTGCTTCCCTAATGCCTACACATAAGGAACAGATGACTGGTGCAAAAGTATGAAAGCAAGAGATGCGATGCCATATTCAGAGATTAGGCCAGTTTGAGTGACATGGAGAGTACTTGAAGAGGAATGAAATGAAATGCTCTTAAAGGGATCCTGCAGCCAGATTATAGAAAGGTTTAAATGTTAAAGTAAGAATGTTTTATTTTATTCCATAGGCAGTAAAGATTCCTTGAAGACATTGTGACATGATCAAACCTATACTTCAGCAAGATTATCTTGACAAATGTGCGTTCATTATATTTATCAAAAATTATAAAGAAGATGATCAAAATCTGATGATGGTGCCTATTACTGTCACCTAGATATAGGAATATAGGCACTCCCCACACAACATTTACCCTTCCCCCTCTGAAAAAATAAGCTACATAAGAAAACTTTTCTTCAATTCTTCTCGTATTTGCGAAGGTTAAAGGTCATTGCAATGAACCCCAATATACTGATGAAATAAATATAAGCATCTAGGATACAAATTTTCTCTTCTATTGAGTTTCTAAATCATGCCTTATTTATTCTATGCTAGAACTTAGATCATAAGTTTGGAGGCAGAAGGGACATTAGACAGCATCTTAATCTCATTTTATAGATGATGAAACTAACATCTTGAGAAGTGGCTTGCCTAAAGTCAAACAGGTAGTAAGTAGCAAAGCCAGAAGACTAAATAAGGCCCTCTAACTGCAAATCCAATGTTCTTGTCAGTGTACCAACTTATTTTAGTGCCTGGACTCTATTGACTTCCAGAATGTAGTCTATTTCCTAAAAAATGCTTCATATACCTGGAACGATGCTCACATCTCATTCATAAATAGAGCCAACATTCTCACTCTCCTATTTTGTATTAAAGTAACAGAGTTTGAAGAGTCATGCATACTCCTCTTGGGTTAGCATAGGGCAGCGGTTCTCAATCTGTGGGTTGTGACCCTTTTGGGGGTCAAACGACTCTTTCACAGAGATTGCAGAAGACTATCAGAAAACGTATATTTCCAATGGTCTTAGGAACCGAGACATTGCTCCTCTCTTCATCTCCAGGCGGGTCTGCCCACATGCAGATATGCCTGCATACGAGTATTAAAGGGTCACAACATTAGGAAGGTTGAGAACCACTGGCATAGAGGAACCTGCAGCCTGCAGGCCACTAGATCCTTAAGTGCCGCCTTTTGACTAAATCCAAATTTTACAGAACAAACCAAGCTTTCGGATTTGGTCAAAAGGCAGCACTTAAGGATCTAAAAGGTCACATGTGGCCTGAAGGCCATAGGTCCTCACTCCTGCCTTAGGCAGTGTGGCCTAGTATAAAATACTAGATTTGGCAACAGAACACCCTGTCTGAATCTTGGCTCTACCACTTAATAACCTGCTGTGTGTATTTGGAAATTCCATTAACCTTTCTGAACCTTACAATCCTCAACTGTAATACGAAAAGTAAATGTAAATGATGTAAATGATCTCTAATGTCCATACATCCTATTATTCCATATTTGATGGATGAAAAATAAAAATATCCCTCTGGTCTCGGGTTCTGCTCTCATCTTTCTTCATCATTGTCGTGTTAACACAATAGGTCATTCCTTAAAATGAAAATGATGGAAAACTAGATCCTGAACAACAAAACTATTCTACTTCCCTCTTCCCACAAATAAAATGCTGAGAATTAAAAACACCCCCCCAAACAG
>CM053597.1:25443768-25468768 GCA_028646575.1 Pseudocheirus occidentalis | reverse complement strand
AGCCATGTGCTTTCTAGGAAGAGGAGGATCATTAGATAATTTGACCATTGGGGGTTGATAGGTTGCTTTTTGGTATTTATTTGCAGGGTTATATTAAAGTAGATATTTAACAACTCGCCATGATTTTTCCATTAGGCAGATAATAATAAAACTAATAACAAAACATTGTAAGGTAGCTATGCAAGTATTATTAGTCTCATTTTGCTGATGGGTGGTTCAGGTACTTGCCCAAGATCAGAAGCAGGACTGAAGCCAAGGTCTTGACTGATTTGAGTTCCAGTTTCCTTTCTACTATAATGTCTTCCCTTGCATATAATAGCTAACATTTCTATAATACTTTTATATAGATTTGCAAAGCACTTTACGTACATTACATCTTTATTATTAAACATTCAACTGTAGCACTTACTTTGACAATAGGAAGAAGTGTTTGCCCAGACTGCCTGGGGTCTCACATTTCTATGAGTTTATTTTTAAGATGGGACCTTCCACCTGAACAACCAATGAACTCAAGCAGAAAGAAGCATATCTGGTTTGGAGTCTTTTTCCCAAGGACAGACACTAATTGAGCACTCCATTAGTATCAAACCACTTCACTGTGTATATATTAGGAGGCTATAAATAGACTCAGAGCTGGGCAGCATCTGCAGTATTTTAGGTCTGGAAGAGGATCAGGGAGGGCAGGTCATTTACAGGAGCTAAGGATGTCAGCATTTCTTTAACCAGTGCCAGATGGAGCAAATACCCATTGCCATAAACTCAGCATATCCAGCTCATGATGACAGTGATTGGCAGGAAATTGAGCCATTTAACCACGCTTTCCAAAACTGAAATGTACCCAGAATTATTTGGGCAGGAGTACAGTGGCCATTAGCTGATCAAATTCTCCAGATGATAGAAAGCATTATTACATTAATATATGCTGAAACATTCCTTGGAGAACATGAGTCTTTTCACTCTTACCTTTACATGAAAAGGATTTTATTTGTTCTGATTTGGGGCTCAACAACCCAGCCACAAAGCTGTCTTTGGGACTGCCAGGGAGAAAAGAAACCCCAAGGCAAAGAGGTGTGTAAGATCAGGTTTAACAAATAACATTTTTTGTGAACCTTGGCCAGGGATGGAGTGGAACTAAAAGAGATTTCACATATTTTCATCTTCTCTTAATAACTGCTGAATTTTTCAGGAGAGGGTAAATAGAACAGAAACTTCTTAGGGGGTAAACTCTAATACCCTATATGTTTTATTCAGCCCTCATTCTTAAACTTACTCCCATACAGTGACCCAGTAGGGTGAATTTAGGAGCACCTAAGACTTGTCATTGTGACAAATAAAAAACCTGAGATGCAAAATTTCTGGGTAATTAATAATCAATTTATTAATTAGGCTAGTTTATATTCAATAAATTGATGGCCAGTGGTTTCTTTAGTAACCAAATAAAAAAAAAACAACATGAAGAGATTGGAAGTCTTGATAGACTTTTAAAAAAGAGGGTACCCCTTACAGGTGAAAATCACCCCTGACTGGTGAAATTAATGAGAGGGCTAGATAAAAGTCTTCAGTTCCTTCTGCTGAGAGCATGGCTTGATCATGGCACTGTCACTTCTAGCAATCTGGACAAAAGAATTCATCTGTACCCAGACCACTACCCAGACCACTCGAATTGCTTTTCTCCTTCATTAACTGGGTCATCCTAAACTCCAATGGTGGGGTACAAGGGCATGAGTTCATTGCTTTGGGGCAGAAATTCACCTAGAATAGATTCTGTTTATACTTTAAACACAAAAGTAAGGTCTCCTAGTTGGGAGGAGTCCTGCCCAAGAAGTGGGAGCCAGTACTGGAAGATTAGAGCAATCTCCTCTATCAATCATGCCCATCAGGGACTGACTGATTGACCTAGAGGGGCTGGTCCCTGAATGAGGAAGTAAAAAGGCCTGGATTCTAATTGATAATGGGTTATTAATATAACAGAAAATAATCATTTCTCTCATCGTCTAGAAAATCTTTTCCTCCTAGTGAGTAACACCTGGAAAAATCCTTTGTCTTGAACACTTTGCAGAAACTAGTGATGTAGTGGGAGGAAAATATTGGATATAGAGACCAAAGCTTAAATCCTGACTGGGTGACTTTGGCCAGATCACAGTCTTTTGGAGACTTCATTTCCCTATTCGTACAATGAGGAAATGATAGCACCAGCCTCACAAGCATGTCAGGAGGATCAAATGAGCTAATAAATATGTAAAACCTGTTACAAATATATAAATGTTAGCTATTATTCTTCATTGTCTTATGAATTGCTTGTTCCTTTAAAGGTTGCTAATGACCAGATCTAAAAGGTCTTCTCAGTCTTTACCCTTCTGACTTCTCTAAGACATTTGAAATAATTTAACAGCCTTTCTTCCTTAAAACACTCTTCCTTTGGCTTCAATTCTGTTCCCCACTCCTCCCCACTCTCCTGGTCCTTCTGCTTATTTTTCTCCTTCTTTGTCTCCTTCACAAACTTTTCTGCAGCCCCTGAGTTGTGGACATTTCTCTAAGATTCTGTCATTTACTTTGTCTCCCTATAATCCTTTCCTTGTGAGTAGATGAGATTCAAATGTGACCTCCTCCTTGAAGCCTTCCATGCTTACTCTACCCACCCAAATGTATAATAATCTTGCTCCCATTAGGCTCTACATAGTATGCTCAGATGTACTTTGTGTGTGTTATTCTGGATTAACATTATTAAAATGTTGTCTCCCCTGGTACATTACTGTAACCTCCTTGAGGGCAAAGGACAATCATGACCCACATCAGAAAAGGGCAAGTCAAACCTCCCCTGCTGATCAGAGTATAATTTGGGTCATGAGGAACCTCCTCACTTCCAACCCCAGTGAGATAGGGAGACCAAGTCTTGAAGAAAAAAAAATGACGGATGATGATGGATGATGATGGATGATGATGATGATGAAGATGATGATGATGATGATATCCAGGCAGACTTTGCTACAAGATTTTCAATGTGGCTGGAATAGATGGATTTCCTAGATGAAACAATTTAGTTCATAGTGCTTTGCTTTGGAAGCTTTAGGGTCTGATCATAATTTGAGGTCATTTTCATTGAAGCCAAGTGATTCATATGATGGGGAAATAGCTAGAACAGCTTATTGGCCTGAGAATTTGCTCCTGGCTTTTGCTATGACTCAGAATCAACTAACTACTAGAGGGTAGCCCTAAGAAATCTGCCTACTCTCAGAAGCAGGTCAGAAAATGAGAGTTCACGTCTTATTTCAGATTGAAAGGCAGGGTGCCCTAGTGGAAAGAGCATTGGTCTCAGGGTCAAATGAAACCAAAGCACCAATACCATGTTTCATATTTATTAACTGTGTGACCATAAACAACTGACTTAACCTCTCTAAGCTGTAGTTTCCTGACATGTAAAACGGAGGTAATTGTACCTGTAGGTTGTGTTGCAAAACAAATGAGATGACATTTGTTTTATACAAACTACGGGAAGCCACATAAATGTCAGCCATTAGGCACTTTTTGTGGTAGCAGAGAACTGGAAACAAAGGAGAGGCCCATAGACTGCAGAATGGCTAAACAAAATGTCAACAACAATGATGACAACAACAAAACATCTATATTGTGCCTACTATGTACCAGGCACATGCTAAGTGCTTTACGAATTGGCCCATTTGATCCTCACACCAACCTTGGGAGGTAGAGATTACTATTATTTCCACTTTGTTTCCCCAGAGCCTAGCATGATTTCTCACACATGGTAGGTGCTAAATAAATGTCAAACTGAATTTGATCCAGACTACTAGAATAACTGAAACTCATACCCCAAGAGAGTTCCAAATTATCCTCAGGGTCATAGGTCAGCTCCAAATTAAGACAAAGGACATTTTAACCATTTACCCTACATTCATAATAGAAACTGGAGGTATTGAAAGCACCAAATGTAAACTAACAAGAAGCCTTATCCTAAAAAAATCAGAAAATGGAGACTTGATACTATATAATATATATACTTACTATCCCCATTTCATCATTATCTGCCTTTGTATCTATTATTTATCACTGGACAATATCAATAGTCTGGCTCACATAAGAGATGCTCCAAAAAAGACCCATCCTGCCCCAGACTTTGCAATCAGAGCTGAAACTGGCCAATTTTGACAAATGGAATAGGATAGAAAGTCATTCTACTCAATTGCATTAGTTACCATGCCAAAACATGGCTCTAAGTGTTAGAATCAGATACTGGACAGGTATACCTATATAATCAAAGAGGTCTTCATCCAAACCAAAAAGCATTTATTTAGCACGTATTGTGTGCCAGGCACTATGTTAAACACAGTGGGGAGACAATAAAAAGATAGTCCCTGCTTTCAAGGAGCCCACAATCTAATGGAGGAGAAAACACATAAAAGGAGGTAGGAAAGTCAGGGAGATTAGGGCATCTTGTTGAGTGGAATTGGATTTGAGTGGAATCCAGAGGACAGCCAAACCAGCAGATCCAAAGAGAAGAGAGCTGAGAGTCCAGCTTCCTGCCCTCTATAAAGGAAGATGTTGGGTGGAGTTTAGCGCTCCATCCTCCAGATCTCCAGCCATAAGGGAGAGAAGAGGCTGAGGGAGGTGGTGGCAATCAAGGCTTGAGTTGGCAGCATGATGGTGAGACTTAAAGCAACTGGGAAGGAAATCTTGCTCTGTAGAATTCAAACCAGGTAAAGCCACAGACAGAATGGTTTTGTGGAAACATGTATTTGTTCACTTTCTGCTGGGGGGGGAACATTATGCCTCCAAATCTCTTGCAGTTAGAGGTGCTCATCTTGGTGGATATGACCTAAGCTTCTGCATGCCACTCTCAGTTTTTCTGTATGAAATCAAAATTAATCTGGTACCTGCTTTTAAATTCAAGAATACATATTGCATTCAAAACAATGACTGGGGTCATGGGACCTACCAGAAGTCTTACTTTAAAGGCTATAAAGATCAGAACCCACAAACCAATATTCAGTAATGGCCCTGGAAAAGGATGAAGCATCATCAATATTCTGAGATCATCATTATCCTTTTCATGCTTGGCCTTAAGCAGCATCAAAAGCTGGCCATTTCATGTATACCACTTGAAGGAGCACAAGGTGCAAAACTTCTGGGAAGCCAAAAGTCAAGTTCAAGCCCCAGGTCAACTTCCAGTTTAGCATATGATGCTGAGAAAAACTATTTAACATACCCAGGTTTCCATTTCCTCAAGCAAAAAATGAAAAATTTGGACTAAATTAGGATTTTTGTCCCTAAAGCACTGTGATTCTATTGATATGAAGAAAATTGTGGTGTTCTTGACAGTGTACTGGATCTAGAGTCAGCAAGCCTGACTTCAAGTCTCAATTGTGTGGCCAAATCATTTGAGCCTCAGTCTTCTTTAACTGATAGATAAATGAAAGCAACATTGTATGAATACCCTGGCTGTATACTGTAAACTCCATGAGAGGACCTTATCTAATCTTTCTGTCTTCACCTGAGCCTAGGACAATGCTTTATGCATGAGGTACAAAAGGCAAATAAACAAAAAAAAACCACTAAGCTTATAAATTCCCCTTCCGCTATGCATTCTGTATATAACTCCATCTCCTTCAAGTATTATTTATCATATGACAACCAAGTGGCATAAAATAGTGCCAAGTCTATAGTCAAGAAGAATCCTGAGTCCAAATCCCTCCTCAGGCACTTAAGTAGATGTGTGGCCCTAGTCAAGTCATGTAACTTTGTTTGCCTCAGTTTCCTCATCTGTAAAATGAGCTGGAGAAGGAAATGACAAGCCACTCAAGCCAGTATCTTTGCCAAGAAAAACTCAAATGGGGTCACAAAGGATAAAACATGACTCAAAAATTGTTAAACAACAAAGGATCTTTTTAATTCTATACAGGAGTTTAAAATTTAGCTGCTGGTGTCCACAAGTTATTTGAGGATTGAAAAAGTGGGAAGGAGTTTAAGGGAGAGGAGGGTTCATTTGCTTGGTTTCCAAACTAACTAATCCGCCAATTCCCAAACCATAGCCTAGAAATACAAAAAGCCAGGTGGATAATAAAAAATGTAACATTAGTATGCAGACTCATGAGTTAAATGTTGAGGACCATGGCTTCAGCCTAGATGTTATTGTCTCTTCCACACCCATCCACCTGATTCTTCCTTCTGCCATGGAGCTTTAGCCAATAAACAAGCTTCTGGCTGAACTTTCTTGTTTGAAAAACTAGTGTGTTGCAAAAACAAAGCCTCTCCAAATCTCATGTCTGGGTACAGAGATCACCCTTGGCCTGGGCACCTTATAACTCATGAAAGACTTACAAAAGTATCACCTTAAATGGCAGACCTCTGATTGCCATAAGAATTTAATTCATGGAGGATGGTGACATCCAAAGGAAAGTCCTACATCTCTTGAAAATGGGGTCCAGAGGAAAAAATCAGGCTTGGGATGATTCCCTTTTACTTCTTTGTCACCAACAACATTCCCATTCCCAAATTGGAATCAACTTGACTCTGTAATATTGTTCCACTGAGATGAGGGCTAGGGGCAGCACAACAGCACTGTTATAAATGTTATAGGCTTCATAAAAACAGTCACAGAGCCTATAAAACAGTAGGTGATTGGGACCACAGCAGCATCCTCATCATGACTTAGCATGACTTGCCTGGGTAAAGAACACATTATAGGTAATTCTTTCCACCTCCATCACTGAACAAAGAGACACAGGGAATACACTGCCTATAAAGAGAGACCAAGCACTACTACAAGGCAGGAGATGAG
This sequence comes from Pseudocheirus occidentalis, assembly GCA_028646575.1. Lineage (NCBI taxonomy): Eukaryota > Metazoa > Chordata > Mammalia > Diprotodontia > Pseudocheiridae > Pseudocheirus > Pseudocheirus occidentalis. The sequence goes on along the minus strand of CM053597.1, from coordinate 25,461,975 downwards.
AGCTGTGGAAGGGTCTGGTGCTTGGTTTACTGGGGAAATATTAATTATTCAGTCTAGCACTGAACCCTATGGGGGAGATACACACACATGTGTCTATGTATGTACATAGATACACACATGTGTGTATGCACAGGCATGTTTCTATGTGCATACATAGATATTTGTTGTTCAGTCATTTCAGTCATGTTGAACACTTTCCATAGCAGAGATACTGGAGTATTTTGCCATTTCCTTCTCCAACTCATTTTACAGATGAGAAAACTGAAGCCAACAGGGTTGAATGACTTGTCTAGGGTGACACAGCTAGGAAATGTCTGAAGCTGAATTAAAGCTCATGCAGATGAGTCTTCCTGACTTCAGGCATGCCATTCTATCCTCTGTGTCACCTAGCTGCCCCATATAGAGGTGGGTAGATAGATGTATATACCCACATATATATGTATAAATATATGTATATGTGTGTGTATATATGCATCTATAAATATACATGCATATGTGTGTGCATGCATATACACATATTTACATGGGTATGTGTAATGCTAATGTAATTTGGAGATGCCCCTGAATTGACTTGGCTTTTAAGTTGAGTATTAAGACCCAGAGCTTGTGAATCCCACTTGTGGGATGGACTTGTTGATGTAAAGAGAGGGGGCTGACCTGGGAGAAGCCATGAATGGAAAAAGGCTCAAGCCCAGAGAAATCCAGAAGAAGTAATACTTTTGGGAAGATCAGTATCCTGTGTCGTGATGCCTGTGTTGCTGAGAGAGACTGCTAAGAGCCCATTGGAGTTGCCCAGGACTTTTGAGGACTGCCACCTGGTTGCTAAGAACTGAGGAGGCATGGCTGTAGTCCCTGTATTTTGTCTGTCTGTTTTGATGTTGTTTTTCCAGATTCACCTGATGGTGGACAGTACTGCTGTTGTAGAGGTCCTGGAACCTGGATGCTGGTACAGAAGCCCTGAAAAAGGATTTTCTTGTTGTATGTTCACAGAAATCCTGGAAGGGAGCCTTGCTGATACTTTCAGGGGTTCTGATACTGTTCTACAGGTAGAGTGTGACTTGATGAGGACACTGGCTATGGCTTTGTTGAGCCTTGTCTCCCCGGGAACTGAGATTGCTGAGGGCTTGCCTTCAGCAAAGATGAAAGAAGGGCCTTTCAATGCTGAGATGTTATCTTGATCTTGTTATGGCTTAAGAGTGGATGGCCTTTTGTGCTCTCCTGCTCCCTTTTGGGAAAGTGCTTGGTGGTATTGTAATTACTTTGAGTCCAGGGGTGGGACCAAATGTATGTACTTTGTTTATGATTAGAAACTGATCTCCATTTGAGAAGAACTCTCTCCATTTGAGAAGAGACTTTGACTAAAAGAATGTACTATCTAGGGGTGGAGTAGTCTGATCTCCATTTGAGAAGAGACTGACTAAATGAATGTACCATCTAGGGATGGAGTAGTACCTGGACTGAATTAAGAACTTACTTGTGAAATGTGTGAGTTATACTGTATTTTGACTTTCTTTGTTCTGTGAATGTTAGCTGAATAAATAGGGTTTGCTACGCTGGTAAACCGAACCTTGGAAGTTGCCTTTGCTTGGCATTACAATATGTATGTGTCTGTGTAAACACATGTGTTTCTGTGTCTGTGTAGCTATTCAAGTGAGAGCCAGCCTTGGAACAACAAGGACCTGGGGTCAATTCCTGCCCCTGACACAGTAGCTACATGACTCTAGGCTTAACTCTCAGTGCTCTGGGCAACTCTTCAAGATAATTCTTAACCTTTTTTGTGTCTTGGACCTCTTTAACAGTTTGATGAAGTCTATGGGTCCCTTCTCAGAATAAAGTTTTCAAATGCATAAAATAAAATACAAGGAATTACAAAAAGAATGAATTCTATTGTGCTAGGTGGTGCAAAAGATAGAGTCCTAGGCTTACAATAAGATTATTCTTCCTGAATTCAAGTCTGGCCTCAGACCTTTACTAGGTATGTGACCCTGGTCAAGTCACTTCACCCTGTTTGCCTCAGTTTCCTCATCTGTAAAATGAGCAGGAGAAGGAAATAGCAAACCACTCTGGTATGTATGCCAAGAAAACCCCAATTTGGGGTCACAAAAAGTCAGACACAACTGAAATGCCTAAACGACAACACAAAGTTAACAAAATTTTTTAAAAAATACAAATTCACAGAACCTAGGTTAATAAACCCTACTCTCAGTCTCTAAATTGCAGAGAAGGTGCCATTTAAATTTAAAAAGATTCAGATATCAGCTGCTAGGCCTATTCTGTCAATCACAGGATTTACAGAAAGCAAAGTCAAGTCCCAAGACAGGTCTGGTGTTTTATTCACTTATTCCAAAAAGTATTTATCAAGCACCTACTCAGTCCTAGACCCTTGCTAGGTGCTTTGATACCACTCCCTTTTCTCCATATAAAGAGACACTTCTCTTAAATCCTATGATTGCATTTAAGCCAAGGTCTACAACCATAATGAAGAGGGTCAGAGCCTTTTCATCAAAGGGTCAGACTCTTTAAAAAGTGTGTGATCTGTCATTGACATCCAACAGCATATCCCCCCCCCCAACCCATCTCCACCTTCTCTTCCCATGATCTTCTTGTCTAGGTCCTAGAATATACCTTCAGATGAAATGTTCTTCTGCTATCTGGGACTTGTAAATGCCTTGGGTACCAGTGCAGCTGTCAGGTTGGCCATCTGTTATACTTGGTTCTCCCTGCATGACTGGGACATACCTCCTTTTTAAAATTACACATCTCTTCAACATAACCTTTTACATGTACAAAAACAATCTGACATCAGAAAGTAAATTGACTTATGAGTTGTTGAGAATTTATTATTTCCAATTCCCAGTAGGAAATCATAATAGGAGGTGAAAGGGGTGGGGGAGCAATGCTTAGAGAACATATTTTCTCCTTGGGGTATTAACAAATCTCACTGGGAAAAAGATGTGTGTGACTAGACATGCAGGATGAGCCATTCTTTTGAGACTCTGAAAAGGTGTTGATTTGTTTGTCTTGACTATACTTGTTCTAGACAGGGCTTCTGTTTGGGGGTATGGGGAAGGGAGAAAATGTGTAGTAATACAGATGTTTTAAAAAGAGGAGAGCATCAATAGGACATTTTAAAAATGTACAAAGAAAAAAATGTATAAAAGAAGCACAAGCAAATAGAGTAATTGTATTACTAGCTTGTTAAATTCAATAATTAAAAAAAACTATAGAGAATGGAAGTTCATAGTTGTATAAATAATCCTTTATATACAATCTTTTGTTGTTGTTGTTCTTCTCCTCACACTGAAATATTTGTTACTGGTTATGTTGACCATGAAAAAGAAACTTAAAACTGTAAAAATGTGGCCACTTTTTTCCCCAAAGTGTTTTTCCATCTAAAAGTTAAAACTAAAAAAAAAAAAAAAAAAAACAAACAAAGAATGTGTTGGTATATGCAAAAAATGAGGTACCCTCATGGGTGGGGGAGGAAAGGAGCAAGGCCATTTTTGGGAGAAATAATTACAAGTCCGAATGGATTCCCAGGATAAGGACAGATTTCTGGAACTAGGTCCTCAGTGTTGGCTAAAGGAAAATGAGATTCACAAAAATCTATACAGGTGCCATTGCTCTATTGATGTATTAAAATACTTCCAAGCATGTTGGAATCTTAATTTTTTGATATGGATTACTCTCATCTTAAAAGCAATGGTGTGCTAAAAACCCAACAGAGTTTAATGGAAGTCAGAGAGGAAAGGGGCTGGAAATGCATAACACCTGTGTATATATCATTCAAGGTAGTTGGGTGGCATAGTGGGTAAAGTGGATTGGGGAATTCTAATCCTGCCTTGGGCATTTCTTAGCTGTGTGATACCAGGCAAATCACATGACCTCTCACTCTTGGCTTCCTCAACTGTGAAATGGGGGTAATAATAGCACATACTTCACAGGATCATTATAAGCATCAGTGTGACAAACATAGATAAAGCTCTTTATAAAATACATAGTGCTACATAAATGCTACCTATTAGTAGTTTATTTTATTTCACTGTACTCAGAAATCTGTTTACATTTATAGGTTTATTTACCTATATTCTCTGTGCTTAAGAAATGTTAAGAATTTAATGTAATTAAAAGGGGGGAATGGTGTGCAGATGTATCAGCAAGCACCCTAGCATACCCAGGATGGCTGCTAGCACAGGTTCTTAGATCTGCTTTTCTAAAGGAAAGCAACTCAAAATGGGCTAACAATCTTACTTTAATCAACAAACATATGTCATTTCCCTAATTCAGGGGGGAAAGTCAGCACCCTGAACTTCAGAGAATACAAACAAAAGTTACAACAGAAAATAACACAGTTTAGCAGACAGGGCTTCCATGTGTCTGACCATTACATCCATACCTAGTTAGTTACCAGAGAGGGAAGCACCAACATCTGGGTTTTCAGGGAGGGGGGGGCGGGAGGAGGGGGTTTTAATCATGTAACACCATGCATGAGTAGCTTCCAAAAACAATGCTACTGTGAAGAGCTTTCCAGGTTCTGATTGCACAGCATAGTGAACACTCTATTCAAGAACAAATCAAAGGAAAACATTCACAACAAATCAAGATACAGTATTCACAACATTACATCTTATCACAGAAAATCACAATATAATGTTCTCAACAACTTATCATTAAAATGGCACATAATTTTCACCAAAGTGGTCACAGTATTTAGAACAAAGAACAAAAGAACAGTCATCTGGTATCCCTAAAGAGGTTTGCCTCCTTATTTAGTCATTCAATCATCTCAGAATACAAGTCAGTCTTCTACACATGGGGCAACTAGAGTTACTTAATCAGTCACTTATTTAGCAATCAGTTACTAAGTATCATTAATCACTAAATATAATCATTAGAAAATACACAAATGCCCCACCACTAGATATCTAGTAAACTTCAATTTCATCTCAGCATTCAATATCCAAGGAGAGATCTTGTTTTCATCTTGACTTGGGGTATTCTCTCAGATTCCCTGGATGCCCTTCTATGGTCCCAGCTCCTTCCTGAATCCACCAAACAGTCACCTGGATTCAGAGGCAGACACCTCCCAGGTCCTTGTCCAGTCCTCCAGGCAGTTCCTGATACACACTGAAGTTCACAGGGTCCAGTACATCTCAGAACCTTCACAATTTCTGTTCTCAGGAATTCGAGGATCAACCAATCCACAAACAAACTAAGTCTTAGAATCCCAGTCATGCTTCCTCAGTCCTCTGGCAGTTCAGCTGCCCCTAGGACCCAGAAGAAATCCCAGTCTTCCAGGTGGAAGCAACAACGTCAGCCTTCCAGGCAGCCTTCACGGAAGCAACTCCAGCCTTCACCAAATCTCTCAGCAGAACAGCTTCTTCCACTAGGATCTTGTCAAGTGAAAATTCTGAATATGCCTCTCTGAGGCTTTTCTTACACACACACACACACACACACACACACACACACACACACACACACACAAATACACATTGGTTTCCTGTTTCAGCCAACCCCTTCTTGTCATGTCAGCAACAGGAGACAGAGTTCACACCTTCTGTTTCTTTCACAGAGGTTTGATTAGTTACTAAGGTTCAAGTAACTGCTTACTTGCCATAACAAAAAGGCATCTCCAAATTTAAATTAATTACCATTACAAATGGCTTCCCAGAGTCTCATCTGGCCAAATCACATAACTCTTCCCAGAGTGATCCCCAAAGCAAAACCTCACATCAGGGTATATATAGCCTTCTCCTGGGTCAGAGAATGTCACAATCCCCTTGACCCACTATCCAATCACAAAGTAACAAGGTGTGGGCATTCCTGAAGAACAAGCCTCCCTCCACAGGCTCCATGTGACCACATTCAGCCTATTAGGGAACAGAGTATATTTTCAGGGACCGTTCCCAGATTCACTTAAGCCTATCAAGGGGCCAAGGGGCAGGGAAGATCTTCAAATTTCCATTATCCTTATGACAAAATATGTTCTACAATATATTAAATAAAACTAAATAAAAAAGGTCCTAGCACAAATTTACAGCTTACATACCAGCAAAATATTGTTCATCTCAAAGCTGTAAATCTGGAGTTTCTGTCATCTGCCCCAATGAACATATTGACAAACTATCTTCTTCAGCAACCTGGAGAGCCTTTAGCTGGAAAGGTAAGTGTTTTATTATCAAATTTAAGCCAATTTTGAAATAAATACATACCTGAAAGTCACAATTATAATGACATTTCCAATTCATTGGCCATGCCAGTATGTGCCCTTTATACTGGCAATAATGATTCACCAGTAGCCAGACACAATATTCTTCCCCCAAAAAAAGCAAAAAGGGAGAAATTCACAAGAAAATATTCTATGAGTTTTTGTTGTCACTACCATGTACCCCTCTAAGCTTCATGAAGGTTTAAATTTGAATTGTGCTTTTGCAGACCCATTTATCTTGGAAGATACTTTTCCACCCAAATGGATGGTGGATTTGATATAGTATAGAAGAAAGGAAAAACAGAAGATAAAGGGGATGGAGAAGGGTATATTAGTTAAATGTACCCTTGAACTGACACCTGTAATGGAGCCAGTGTCCTTTCACTGCTAGCAAATCAACAATGCAGCTGATGGAGCATGACCTGGAACTGGGTGGTCACAAACCCACATGTGAATTTTTAACTCTAAATCTGAAGTATTGGTAAAAGGATTTAAACCAAGAACTTTATAATCTGAAGGACATAAGAACATTATATTGATTTACTAGAAAACACTGTGAAACAATTATGCATAAAGAGATGTGAGGGGAAAGAAAGACAAAAAAAGTCCTCTGAAAGAATTTTAAATCATTTAAAACTTTTGAGAGTAGATGAGATAATGACATTTACACTGTCAAAGCTTCTATACAGCAGGTGAGTTGTTGTTCATATTCCCATAAGAAAACAAACATGTCTTGGTTGTTTTGTGTTTGCTCTTGGAGAAGGATAATGGACTGAGGTATTTGCACTTTACAAATTAAGATCCAAAATGAATTGTTCAAGAACTGTAAGTTCTTTAAAAATGTAATTTTTGAGGTCAAACTCTATCCAACCCCTAAAAAAGTCCAAATGTAATATCCAAGGAGTAAGGGTCCTCAGAGGTCATCTGATCTGTCTTATACCTGTCTATTTTGCCTATAATGGCTTCAGCAGCTTTCACTTGAAAGTCATCAATGTCAGAAATCCATTCAGCATGCCATTCCACCTTTGGACCTATCTCGCTATTGAGATTTTTCCTACATTAACCTAAATATTGCCTCTCTCTAACTTTTATCTGTTACTGCTAGGTCTGCCCTCTATGGCCAAGAAAAATACACCTAATCCTTCTTTGATATGATGGCCCTTGAAATATTTGAAGACAGCTATCATGCCTACCTGGAATATTCTTTTCGTGAAAGATTAACTTTGCCAGTTCCTTCCTTTGATCTTCATATGAAATCATGTCAAAGTTCCTTCCAATCTAGGTCAACCTCCTCTGGCTGCTCTCCACTTTGCACTTCCTAAAATGCCCAGAACTGTTTTCATTGCTTTAGATATGGTCAGTCTAGACCACAAAGGGACCACTACCCTCACGTTCTGGGCACTGTTTCACAATACAGCCTAAGGTCCCATTCAATGTTGGAGCAGTATTTCTACACTCCCAAATTTTACTGAGTTTGTAGTCCACTAAACCAACCACCCAATCTTTTTTTCCAATTCTATCCAACAAGCACTGAAGCAGTGATATTGTACAAGGCCCTATGCTTGGTGCTGAAAATGCAAAGAAAACAAAAAATAATTCCTGCCCTCAAGGAGCTTACAAACTAAGAGATGAAATGCTTTAGGAGTTGTATATATGACAAATTGAGAGGAAAGAGGGAGCACTAATGAATGAGAGGATTTCTCACTTGAACTTTTCTAACTTCTCCTTCTGCAATTTTAAATACACTATTTTTTTCTTCAGTTTAGACTTTCACAATATGGATAGGGGAGTAAATATTGGCTGAGGGAAATAGTAATATTATTGTATTTTTCAAATTATCTGTCATTTACTAACTTTAAAATGATTCACACATTTTGAAGCAACTGAAAATTACTATCAAATAATGAATTTGGAATTTAAATTCATTATAGTAAGTCAGTCAAGAAACATTTATTAAGTGCCTAGTATGTGGCAATCATTGTGCTGAGTGCTGGGGATATGAGAAGCAAAAGACAGTCCCTGCCCTATCTAGAGGGGCAGACAGCAAGTAAATCAAGAAGTAGTAACAAAATACATACAAGATAAGTTGGTTGGTTGTTGTCCTTCTTTCTCAAAGAGGACTGAAAATAACATCACTACTTTAGAGTCAAGTTGCAGTGTCTGACTGTGGCCAATCAGACCAATATGAGCTTGAAACACTCCACCACAGATCAGGCACAAATAGTCCATGTGAACATTTGGAGTGGACTCTCTAAATCTGCACATCTTGGGTTTCTTTTGAAACTTCAATTCTGCTTTGCTCATAGAGCATAGCACCTTCTCTGATGAGGGCACAGCAGACTGAGCAGGCCTGAGCCAGTGTCTCTCATGTCATGAAATAAAATCCAAGATTCTTAAAAGAGACTTTGAGAGTATCATTGTATGACTTTTTTCTTACCACTATGTGAACTCTTGCTTTGTGTGAGTTCTCCATAATATAGTCTTACAGGCAAGATTATGTTTGGCATTCAAACAATGTGGCCAGCCCATCAGAGTTGTACTCTCTATAGTAGAATCTGAATGTTTGACAGTTTAGTTTGAAAAAGGATTTCAGTGCATGGTACCTTATCCTGCCAGTTGATCTTCAGAATCTTCCTAAGACAATTCAAATGGAAGTGATTCAGTTTCCTGACCTGCACTGGTAAACTGTCCATGTTTTACAGGCATAGAACAATGAGGTCAGTACAATGGCTCTGTAGACCTTTGGTTTGGTAGATACATCTTCTTTCCCATGCTTTCCTTCTGAGCCTCCCAAACACTAAACTTACTCCGGTAATGAGTGCATCAACCTCATTATCAATGTGACATCCATGGAAAGAATAATGCCAAGGTATGTGAACTTATCCAAAGTATTCAAAACATACCCATTTGATGTAACTCTTGGTTCTACGTGTGAAGCAAGTGGTGCTGGCTGATGGAACACCTGTATTTTCTTGGTGTTAATTGTTAGACCAAAATTAGCACAAGCAGCAGAGAATCAATCCATATTTTGTTGTATCTCAGCTTCAGAGGCTGCACTGAGTGCCCACTCATCAGCAAATAAAAAACCATGAGTCAACACTCCCTCCTTAGTCTTGACTTGTGGCTTTTTCAAACTGAGTAATTTACCTTCAGTGTAGTAGCTAACCCTAATACTGAAGGAAGCCACTGGAAAGGCTTCCTGTAGAAGATGGGATTTTTGCTGGGACTTTAATGAAGCCAGGGAAGTCAGGAGGTAGAGAGGAGGAAGGATAATATTTTAGACATGGGCAACAATCAGAGAAAATTCCAGAACCAAGAGATGGGGTATTATGTTCAAAGAGCAGCAAGGAAGATGATGCCATTGGATCATAATAGGTAGGGAGTAATGTGTAAGAACACTTGGAAAGATAACGGGCTAGATTATGAAGGCTTTGAATGTCAATCAAGGGGGGTTATATTTAATTCTGGAGCTGACAGGGAGCCACTGGAGTTTATTAAGTGAGGGGGGTGAGGATGAATTTGAGTGGGAAAAGACTTGAGGAGGACAAATCCACCAGCAGGATCCTGCAATAATTCAAGTATGGGGTAATGAGGGTTTGCCTTGTAAAGGGTAAGGCCATTTATTTACATGAGAGAGTGATAAAGTAGGAATAGTGGCTGAAGGCATCTGAAGTAACAGAGTGGTGGCAGCATCAGAGAGAAAAGAATATGTTAAGAGATGTTGCAAGGTGAAATCAATAGGCCTTAGCAATAGATTGGATATGGAGGCTAAGAGATAGTGAGGAGTCAAGGATGACTCCTGTTGTGAGTGCGAAGGACTTGGAGGATGGTATTGCCCTCAAAAGTAATAAGGAAGCTTAGAGTGGTGGAAGGTTTAGTGGGGAAGATAAAGATTTCGTTGAGGATATATTGAGTTTAAACTATCTACTGAATATCTCACTTGAGACGTCTGAAAGTTGTTAAAAATGTAAAACTAGAAGCTGGTAGGAAGCTTAAGAGCAGATAGGTAGATCTGAGAAAACATCAGCATAGAGATAGCAAACAAATCCATGAGAGATGATGACATCACAAAGTGAAGTAGCATAAAGGGAAGATCAAGAAGAGAACCCTGTGAAATGCCTGTGATACTGGAAAACAGATTATACGGAGTTAAGAAAGTGAGAAGTGGGAAAGTGAAGGCACATATTGTAGGCAGCCCTCTCAATGAGTTTGGCTACAAAAGGAAGGAGAGATATAGAATGATAGTTAGCAGAGATGGAAAGATCAGGTGAGAGATTTTTGAGGATGGGAGACAAATGGGCTTGTTTATAGGCAATAGGGAAGGAACCAGTAGTTAGGAAAAGATTAAAGATTCTTGGTAAGGTGGGGGTGACAGAAAGGGCAATCTGTTGGAGGAGACAGGATAGAATAGGATTACTTATACAGGTAATGGGGTTTGCTTTAGTAAAGAATAGGGCCACCTATTCATGTGAGACAGATGTGAAAGATGAGATGGTGACCAAAGATATCTGAATGATATGGGAAGAGGAAGCTCACAACAAATAACCTTGAATTTTCTAAAAAAATATGAGACAAGGTTCTCAGCTGAGAATGTGTGGGAAGGAGTCATGGGAGATTTATGAGGGCATGAAAAGTTCTAGAAGAACCACTGTGGAGAATGGGGCAATGAGTTGATAAAAGACATGTAGAAGGACTGCCTAGCAGTAGTGAGAGCCCACTTGACTTTATATAACAAATTTGTAGTATAACCAGTTGCATGATTTTATCTACCTTTATTCAGCAGGCGATGTGTAAGAGCAAGGGCAATAGATAATGGTAATGATACAAAGTTGAAGCATAGCAGGGTACCATCCTCAATATGAGGGGAAACCCAGAGACTCAAAAAAAGATTATAAGTATAAAATTAAACTGGTTCACCAAGGGATCAAAGATTAGGGAAAGGAAAAAAGAGTGGCTAATATAAAGGAAGTGGCCTAGGAGAAAACTGAGAGGTAGAGAGCTTAGAGGTCAAAGTGCAGATAGAGTAGGGTTTTGTAAGGAAGTCAAAGGGAGAGGAAGACAATATATTACAGTCAGATAAGGAGATTTCAAAATTATTGAACATCGAGGTGGTACATTTATGAGTAGTGGCAAGATCAAGGATATGACTATCTAGGGTGAAGGAATAGGTCTTGGGAAGTGAGTGGGTTAAGGAGCTGAGTAGGTAGAGTGTTTAAGGAGGAGTCAGTATGTATCCTGAAGTCTCCAAGTATGAGGGCAGGAGTTGGGGAGGAGGGGAAAATTGTGAGCCAGGTACTGAATTCAGGGAGGAAAAAAAGAAGAGTGACCTCAGGATCTGCAGACAACAGCTACTATGAATTCAATTGGGTGGTAGAAATGGATTGCATGAACTTCAATGAGAAAAGATTACTGAATGATGAAGGTATGGAAAGAATCTGGAAGTGGTGATGTGGAACAAGTAATATTCCAGCTCCCCACTTTGACCAATAGCCAAGAGAAATGAGTGAAAATGTAGGCAGCACTGGAAATGGGAGGCAGGTTAAACTGTATCATCGATAGGGAGTCAGGTTTGGGTGATGAAAGGAATGGGAGAAAGAAATGTTGCACAAGCATTTCAGAGGGCACAGTGGAAGGGCTGGGTTGTTTTTGGTTGGGACTTTGGAGTGAAAAGGTTGAGGTGGATGGGAATAACAAACTTACAGTAAGGGATGGAGAATGTGGTTTGAATGATGAGCTACAGAGAATCAGAAGCACTGGGATGTGTAGGATATGATGATGCTTAAGAGTGAGTAGAAGGTACCACTCAGCATTTACTGAGCACACACAAAATGCCCAAGGGAATTTACTATGCATTTGGGACTGATACAAAACAAATTAGAATCTTTGCATATAAGGAACATACATTCCATTGGACTTCTCATAAGAGAAGACTTGATGGTTTCCAATCTCAGCAAGCAAGCATCAAAAATAACCGACTCCACTAAAATTAATTGTCCAGGTACAAGTAAGACAACCTGGGAAGATCTATGATACTTCACACTGTCTTTCATTCCATGGATGAGCAAAAGGTTGTTCACTACGAGGCTTAACAACCCAGTAGTTCCCACCACGTGAGACTCACAAAGGATTTTCTTCTTTTTCTTTCCTGCTCTCTTCACTGCAGGTTCCACACAGGGCAGATGGCCCTATAAGTTTCAAAGGTAGCCTCCAGTTCAGATGAATCCTTAAAGTCCCAAAGCCCCAAAGAGTCACATGAAGGGAATCTATACATTCGAAATTCATTCACTAAATATTTAATAATGATCTACTATATATTAGACACTGAGGATTCAAAATAAAAATCAGTCCCTATCCTCAAGAAACTTACATTCTATTGTATGGGGGAAAACAATATATAACAAATAAGTAAATGTATAATATTCAAAAGAAATATTTGAATATCAATGGGTAGGGGAAGGTATTAACAATTTGGAGGGGGTACAAGAAAAAGCCTCATGTGGGAGACAGGCTCTAAGCTAAGTGTTGAAGGAAGCAAGGAATTATAACAGGCAGAGGAGAAGATGGAGTACATTCCAGATATAGAAGACAAGGGAACAGAGTTAAGCAACTGACTCTGCTGTCAAATGCCTATGTGACCTTGAACAAGATATTTACCCTCCATGAAAAGTTGAACCTGTCAGCTATATGTGTAGCTGGAATAGGAAGGAAAGCAGATTACTCATTTAAAAAATTAAAAGCTAACGGTTCTAAAAATTATTTCTATTAAGATCATATAGCTGGCAAACCTTGAAATAGTGTGATATCTTTTTTTCTTCTGGAAATAACCAGATGAAAACTTGAGACACCTTGACTTTTGTCCTATAAAATTCTTTTATACAAAGTAAATGGCGAAAACAATTTTAACTATAATAATAAGCTACTTGATTCTGTCCACCTCTCAATGTTTCTAAGAACACATAGCTTAGAACTTCATCTGCAGATTGCTTACAAATAAATAAGACTAATTTTGATAGATATGATGACAAATTCAGCAAAACATTTGTTTCTCTGATACTTCTATAAATCTCATTTTCCCTGTAAATAGAGGGAGTTGGATTAGATCAGAGGTGTGTGCATGCGTGTGTGTGTGAGAGAGAGACAGACAGACAGACAGACACTCTGGCAGTCTGAAGAAGCCTAGGAAATCCTTCTCAGAATCATGTTTTTAAATATATAAAATATAGGATATTACAAAGGAAACCAATTATGCTAAAATATAGTTATCAAAATATATGTGGGGGGTATTAAGATCATCTGCCCCACATTAAGAATTCTTGAGCACAATAATCTGTTGAATCCTTTCTGGCTCTATAGAAAACAAGTATAAAATTAGTACAAGAGATTAGAAAAAAATCAATGATAATTAGAAATAAACTTTGACGATTATGAATCAAATATCCTAGTTGGGATTATAATTTTCAGACCTAATTATAAGGTGCTTCATGAATTTATGAAACATAATAACCATTTCCTTAGTATGAAATTAGTCTAATTAGGTAATTTTCCTATAATATTGCCTGAATAGGATATAAACAAAATTGGACAGATTCCAAGGGGACTGAATAGGGGAAAAGCTGTTCTGTATGGTGGAGAGGCCACAGGTGGGCACAGCTGCCACAGTCCCTAGCACTTCTATCTCTCTACATCCATTTCCCAAGTCCTGCCATTCAACCATGGTCTCCCAATCCTATATCCCAAGCACATATCCATTTTTAAGCTGCAATTTTCACTTTATTGATTGCTCTGGATAAAATGAAGTCTTCTCCTTTCTGTAAATGGTGATGTCATAATTGGGTGGGGAAAGTAGGCATTAGAGCTTCAAAGAACTTCTGAGTTTTGGTATCATCAAAGAGCGTCTGCTCAAGAAATGCCAGAGTGAAGCTAAAGGGTGCATTCACCTCAAATATTCTCTACAGCTCCTAATACACCTTTAGTTAGAACCACTCATTGTTCTCTAGTTTCAACACATCTCAAAGGTAAGACCATGGTTAAAAAGACTGGACCACTCTCCCACAGTTTATGTTTCTACAATTCTATTCAGTGAGAGTGGATATTTCAAAGTAACTTTGTTTTACTTTACCCCAGAAGGCAAAATAAGAACTAGGAGGTGAAAGTTCATCTGTAAAATTAGATTAACATTATGTATATCCATTTGGAATTATTCAAGAAATGCAACTACTCTGTGCATACCTTTTGACCTAGAAATCTCAATAGCATGTATCCCACAGGAATCGAAGATAAAGGTCAATATAAACCAAAGATTCATAAGAATATTTTCTGTTATATCAAAAGATTAGAAGCAAAATGAGCATTCATCTCCTAAGGAATGGTTAAGCAAACCGTGGAATCTGCTACAATGGAACATTATCATACAACAAGAAATGACAGAAAGAATTCAGAGAAATATAGGAAGATTTGTATGAAGCAATGCTATGCAAAATTAGTTCACAGATCCAATGAAATATAAAAGTATTCCATTTGTGCTAGAACTTTTCCTACATGTTCCTATCATTGTAGGTTCCTATTTGCAACATAATATTTTAAAATATAAGCATTTATTAGTCAATCCTAAAGGTTTTAGTTTTAGCATTTATATATGCCAAGTACTTTGCTAATCCTCAACATCTTAGAACAAGAGACTACCTTGTTCTAACACCTGCTGCTTTTATAGAGTGTACTTGGGGTTGTGGGACAGTATGTCAGTTTCACAGATAAATTTAATACAAGGCAGATTTAAATTAGGGGAAGGGAAAAATACAGCCAAACCAAGACACAACCATTTGAGTAGGGAAAGAATATTCCCTCATCTAGGGCAACTTTCACAACCTATAACTAAGGGCACTGAAAGTGATAGCTACATTTCTCAAGTACTATGATCAGTATGCATATCATCTTTCAGGCCTGACATAAATTTTCTGGAATCTGTCTTTACTATATGTTGAATATGTAGTGCATGCAGACACAGTCTGAGTAATAACAAATCAAGTGACTAATTATATCAAGGGAAAGGGGCTACACCCACATTCCCAATTCTCCACTATAAAGATGTATGATACACATGGTTAAGTAAAGCAATCACAGACTTAAGTATAGTGATCACATTCACACCCACATTCCAATTATGGGATTTTTTCCACTAAAGATTGGGGATCCTGCTTCTGTATAACCAACTTTTCATGCTCTCTCTATCTTTAGTTCATTTTATTTCACTGGCAGCTAGATGAAACATTGAATTTGGATGCAGGAAGTCCTGAATTCATACCCAGTCTCAGACACTTACTAGCTTTATGATCCTGGTCAAGTTGCTTAACTCATCTGGGTTTTAGTTTCCTCTTCTGTAAAATAAAGATAATAATAGTACCTGCCTCCCAGGGCTGTTGTGAGGATACAATGAACAATTTGTAAAGCCCTTTGCAAACTTGAAAGTGCCATAGAAATGATAGTTATTGTTATTTAATTATCATTTAGTCCCTTAGTAAGATGGAATTATATTCATGTAACAACAATCCCTCCTCTTGTTGGTAGTTTATGTCCTGGCAGGATTATCCCAGGTGTAATTACAAAACAATAAATTTAGCTTCACTATATCCCATAGACTTCCTTGCTCCCCAATAAACTTCCAGAACATCTCTCCTTCCACCTTCTCCACTCATTGTTACATGCTAACAAATTATTTTCCAACCAGAATTCTCCATTTGTTCATCACTGTCATCACACTCCTCATAAAATACCATGTGCCAGGCACTGTGCTAAGCACTGTACAAAGTTTATCCCATTTTATTCTCACAATAACCCTGGGATTTAGGTGTTATAATTAGCCTCATTTTACAAATGAGGAAACTGAGACAAACAAAAATTAAGTGACTTTCCCAAGTCCAAGCATCTAGTAAATGTATGAATCCAGATTTGAACTCAGGTCTTCCTGATTTCAGGCCTTTTACTCTATGCCAACAAAAGTTACATCCTTTGTGTCCCGTACCTCATGTACCCTTGCTTAGATAAGCTATAGCAGCTTGTACTTAACAGCTTGCTGGGAATGATTTCAAGATTCAGAGCAGGAAACCATTTTTAGTTTGACATTTAATTTAACAATTTAGTGAATATTAAAGCACATACTTGGTTCAAGGGATTATGCTTGATGCTAGGGATAAAAAGAAAAAATATAAAACAATCCTTACCCTCAAGAAACTTTTATACTTTGGGAAGAAAACTACACATAGACAAATGAGTAAATGCAAATCTATACAATACAATTGGGATGGGGTGGATGCTCCTTGATATTCTTCCAATCATACTGTATGGAGAGGTGACTTACTGGCCTCTGGCAAGGGATGAATCTCAACTTCTTTGGTCTCACCTGCAGAACTCTGGAAATCTCTGGTTTCTCACTCTTTATTAATGGAAAACTTTTTTGTTCTGTGACCAAGTAAATTCTTCCTCTTTCAAAAACTAAAGAACTTTAGAATTCCCATTGGGTCCCTCCTGAAGTATAATTTGTGTGATTTTCTTTTAAAGAAGAATCCTATAAACAAATGTTTTTCCCCACTATACACATCCTATAGATACCTACAGCTCCAGATCTGTGCACAGGACAATCTATCTGAAATCATACCTCATAGAAAACCAGACTGTAATCTAGTGGAATATAGATTTAGGTAAGTGTCTTATACCATATACTATATTAAACTGATTAGAGGGGCAGAGCCAAGATGGCAGAGTAAAAGCAGGAACTTGATTAAGGTACCTGTAAAATATTATTCTAAGCAAATTTTAGAGCTACAGAACCCACAAAGTGACAGAGAGAAAAAAATCTCCCACTGAAGGCAGCCTGGCAGGCCAACAGGAAGGATCTATCACACCATGCTAGAGGATATGAGTCCCACATGAGCCACAGGCCCAGACACAAGGTGGCCCTGATCAGCAGTACAGACTGACTGGAGCAGACTTCAGGAGAGTGAATCACCAGCAGCTGTGGTGGTTTCCAGACTTCTCAACCCATAAATGCCAAAAAGAAAGTAAAAGGTCAGTAGGGAACTCTGTTGGAACTGGGTGACAGAAGAGCACAGTCTTACCCCTGCCCCCAGGGCAAGAGGTGGTAGAGGAACACCTCCAGAACTCCTGGACTACAGATCATACAGGGACCAAGTGACCATTCAGAGGGTAATTTCTCTTGCTTTGACCTGCTTGGATCTGGGTCACAGTCTTAGGTGGTTGTCCTGGGGTGAGGAACACCAGTGTGCCAGAGTTTGTGGTGGCTATAGAGAGGGAGCCCTCCACATAGCTCTGACATTTGTGAAAACCCCAGTAATTTGGGACACAGCTCTCTCCACTCTGGAAGCAGAGTTCTACCATGGCAAAGAGCTCAAAAGTCAAGTAATTGGCTGGCAAGATGAGCAAGCAGAGGAAGCACAATTGGATTATAGAATCCTTTTGGGGTGACAAAAACAATCAAAACATGGAACCAGAAGAAGAAAACAAGGTCAAAACTCCCACATCAAAAGCTTCCAAGAAAAATCGATTATAGGCCATGGAGGAGCTCAAGAAGGATTTTGAAAATCAATTAAGAGAAGTAGAGGTAAAATTGGGAAGAGAAATGAGAATAATGCAAGAAAATAATGAAAAGCAAGTCAATAGCCTGCAAAGAAGACCCCCCCCCAAAAATAGTAAAGAAAATAACACCTTTAAAAATAGACTAACTCAAGTGGCAAAAGAGGCCCAAAAAGCTAATAAGGAGAAGAATGACTTAAAAAGCTGAATTGCCCAGATGGAAAAGAAATTTCAAAAACTCACTGAAGAGAATAATTCCTTCAAAATTAGATTGGAGCAAAAGGAAGCTAATGACTTTATGAGAAATCAAGATACTATAAAATATCCAAACAAATGAAAAAATAGAAGGCAATGTGGAATATCTCATTGGAAAAACCACTGACCTGGAAAACAGATCCAGGAGAGATAAT
>CM053597.1:25401536-25443268 GCA_028646575.1 Pseudocheirus occidentalis | reverse complement strand
TAGAATCTTTGATATTGACTCCAACATGTTCATTTAATAAAGAAAAAGTCCTAGAGAAGCTCAAGCTTTGCCCAAGGTCCCACAGGTATTAAGTCCGAGAGGCAGGGCATTGTCTGTAGCCATCTCTGCTTTGACCACTAATGGTGTAGGCTTTTCATATTAGATTCAGAGTGCATGGATAGAACTTGCCTAATGTTTCCCTGAACTATGTTTCCTTTGAGACTAAAAACTTACCCTCTTATATTCAGTTGATTTAAAAATCCAATTCATTAATTTAAAAAAGGAATCAGTTCTGTGAGTTTGCCTATGAAGAGACTAATGAAGTAGTAACTACTGACTGCCTGGCAACCCTTTTTGTTTGCATTATTTCCCCTTTGTAGCCTAGCAAATAGGCAAAATATTCTCAAATTATTAACCTAGAATTCTTGGATTAACTTGAAAATGAAATATCTGATTATGAAGCTTATCGATATTTGATAGAAAAGTCATAAAAAAACATACAAAGTCTGGGGAGTAGCTTTATTTATTTATTTATTGTTATCAGGAGAACTCCAAAAATTGTTTCTAACTCCTTACTTACGACCATTGTTAGCTGTTCTAGAATCTTATTGAATTTAGCCTTTTGGTATTTGTGCCTCCAGAGTATAAGAAGGAAGGGAGATGGCAAAAATGCTCACTGATCAAAACTAAATGTTTCAATGCTCCAATGAATCTATGATCTCATTCTTTGTTAGGGACTTCTTCCAAAGATTCACACTACAGTTCACTCATACTTTCCTATCTTGTGTTGAAAAATCTGTTTAAAATGCTTTAAATTCTCATATTCTTTTCCCCAAGGCTAAAAGGAGACAGAACAATTGTTTCTGACCAATGAGTCCAATTCTACCAACTTCACATAAACACCAGATAAGAGCTGTTCAATTACAGGTTGCTTATTTATCTCATTTTCTTGGCAGGATTTGGTTTTCTTGAAACAAAAATCACCCATTCAAGAAGGGAAGCCACTTAATTGATTAAAATCCACTTCAGCTAATTGTCTTTGACCTACTTTGCAACTGAGAAACAGTTGACAGTCATAATAAATAGGTCCTTCTGGAAGCTTCATTTGAAATTTGGGTTGCTGATTAGACTTTGATATAGTTCTAGCATTTTATTTTCTTCTGAGGGCTATATTTTAAGCCTCTGGTATGTTCTTTGGTCTCTTTGGAAGACAAGAACATTGGTCTTTTGAAACTGAAATCCTCATATAGGTCATATGGTGCACAAAGTGCTGGGCTTGGATTTATGAAGACCTGAATTTAGATTCAGCTTCAGACACTGGCTATGTGACCTTGGGAAGTCACTTAACCTCTGTTCAGTTTCCTTATATATGTATATATATGTGAAAGAGATGGACTTCATGGCTTCTGAAGACCTTCCTAGCTCTAAATCTATGATCCTTTGATACTCATCAAACTTGAAGGGAGCACTTCAATGTAAAGAAGTATACAAAATCTTTCCCTTGCCTTCCACTTCCACCTGCCTTCCCCTGCCTTCCTTTCCTTTCCCTTGTCTTTCCTTGCCTTCCTCTACCAGTGCAGATTAGCAATGATTCTATAGCTAATGGTCTTAGGGAGTTGGCCTGGGTCACATAGTCACCATATGTCAAAGACAAAAATTGAACCCAACTCTTTCTTATAAGCCAGCTTCATATCCATTAGGACAGTTGCTACTCTATTTTTTCTTCTTGTTTATCTTACTTGTCTTAGGACTTTTATATATTATAATGTATTGTAGAGTCAAGAAGATACAGAAACACTCTGGATTCTGAGTCCTTAGTACCTAATGATTCTTTTGTTCCATATGAGTGGACTGTTATATCTTAAAAGTCAGGGTGGACATTTTCTTTTGCATAAGAACTACTTTTTTGTTCCAGTTGGAGAGAAAAGTCGGAGAATATACACACCTACTCAACTTTCACTCTTGGTATCTTTCTGTATGTATGCCTTAGAGGCAAATGAGAGGTGATGGGCTAGTGAGTGATAGGTGGATGGGGAGAGGTGGTATGTGTGCTTATGATGACATCAGTAGGGTTTTTTTAAGGTACAAAGAAGGCCATATGGAGGAGTAGCTCCAGGAATGGCAGCCCTATCATGAAGCCATGAATCATCAGTGCTAATTGTATAATATTAACTCCTACCCTCAATTTTGCACCTCTGGCAAGGTGGAAAAGTTTGAGGATCTTAGATAAATATAGCAAAAATTTTGAATATCTATGCTAATGGAACACTATGGTGGGTTATCAAAAATCATTTATGATTCCTTTTGGAATATACAACATGATTCTTTAGTGGATGAGGATAAAATTGCCTACTTGTTTTATTTAGTCTTGTAACAAAATTAGAATCCTAAATTTGTTTCTTTTTTAAAAAAATTAACTTTTGTATACTTTTAGTTTGCATCATTCATTTCCATGAGATTTAGAATTACAAATGTTCTCTCTGTCTTTCTCCTACCCACCACCCCAAAACAGTGATCCCACTGTATATCCCCTCATCTTCTTCCCCAATCTGCTCTCTTCTATATCCTCCCCCATCACCCTCTGAGTTTCTGGTAGGACAAGATGGATCTCCCTACCCCAGGACCCGTATATCTTATTACCCAGTTGCATGTAAATAATAATAATAATAAATAATAATAATAACAATAATAATATACACATATATTTTTAACATTTGATTTTAGAACTTTACATTTTAAATTCTTTTCCTTCCTCCCTTATCACCCACCCCCACTGGAAAGATAAGCAATAGAATCCTAAATTTGGAAAGGGTCTTAGAGAATTAGCCTCTTTATTTTATATATAAAGAAAGTAAGGACCAGAGAGATGAAATGATCACTCAAAATCACACAGTGTCAGAGTCCAGATTCTAAACCAGGTCTTTTGATTCCAAGTTCAGTGCATTTACGTTTTCACCTGCAACTGCCTTTCTGTGTATGGCACAATATGGCCCAGAAGCTTGTTAGAAGAGATGGGCAATTCTGACTGGTTTTAAAAAATTTTCTACCAATGATTCAGAAAGTGAATAGTCCACATGGAAGAAAACTGAGCAATGACTGTAATTGACTAGACTGCATCTGCTCTCCTATTGTATTCAATAGTTCATTGCCGGCACAGCTGTCCCCAGGGTCTCCGGGCTGAAGGCACAGCTGTACTACTGTCTGCTGAAGCAGCCATTCTGGAAGCAGATCGAACATCACTCCCGCTTCATCCCCTTACCATTCACCATCCAATGGTTCTTGGATTCTGAATGTGATGTTTCAAATGAATGAATATTAGTTTAGTGCCTAACAGGTGCCAGGGACTATACTAGACATTCGAGATACAACACTGAAAATGAAACAGGCCCTGCTTTCAAGGAATTCACATCTAACTGGTCCATTCACCTTTTCCTGAAGAATATACTAATTGCCTGCCTTTCTGCTTTTGTGCAGGGTGTCTGTCATACCTGGAATTCACTCCTTTCCTGCTCCCTAACTTCCTTCAAAGCTCAGCAGGAAATTCAGCTTTTTCACCAAGTCCAGTCCAGTCTCCATTTGTTAGTGCTCTTCTCCCTGGTAATTAATTACTCTATCTTTTCTAATTTTTTTTTCTGAGTTTATATTGTTTCCTTCCAATAGAATTTAAGCTCCTTGAGGGCAGACACTTTTGTTTTTGCCTCTAAATCTCCGGTATCCAGCACAGTGCCTTGCTCTTATTATCATTAGCAAATGAATGAATCTGGGTTATAGTATGTAAGCAGACAAAATGAGGGAGCAATTAGCAATGAGACTGGAGGAATCTGGAAGTAGTAGATAAAGAAAGGTAAAGTGGGAGAAGGAGAAAAGGGGAAGGGAGTTAGGAGAGGAAAAGAAAAAGCAAGAGAGGAGAAAAGAGATGGAAGGGGAACAGCATAACAAAGAGTACTGAACCCACAGAAGATGGGGCCAAGTCATGCCATTAAAGTTTACCAGCTGTGTGACCCAGCGTAAGATACTTGTAAGTCTCACTTTCCTTGCCTGTGAAATGGCTATAATAGGACACTTAGTTCCTCCAAGATTGTTCTGAAACTCAAATGTATGTAAAGCCCTTGGATAAGTCACTGAACTGTTTGCCTCAGTTTCCTCATCTGTAAAATGAACTGGAAAAGGAGATGGCAAACCATTCCAGAATCTATGCTAAGAAAAATCTAAATGGGGTCACAGTTGGACACTACTGAAAACAACATATAAATTACTTTGTCAAATTTAAAGGTTCTGAATCAAACCAACCCAAGAAACATTTATGGGATGACTGGAGTGCTCAAGATCCCATGTTAAGGGCTAGAGATTCAAAGATACAAAGGCCCTGCCCTCAAGGGGCTAACATTCTAGGAGTGTGGTGCCACATGTAAGTGGGTGCTGCATTAATGCTCTGTGCTCAAGATAGTTTTGAGATAGAAAAGCCACATTGTCTAACCCCTTTATTTTACAGATGACAAAGCTGAAGCCGAGGAAAGTTAAGTGACTTACCCAGGGTCACAGAGGTAGTAAACAGAGACAGGATTTGAACCCAGACCCTCTGACTCCAGAACCAGGGCTCTTTCTATTGCATCATGGCTTCCTGAGCATTTACATGGGCCACAGGGAAATGGTATTTTTAGAAGTTCTTCATCTTCTGGGGTTTTCTCTCCTTGGAAATCATCCTTTTTGTCTTTTTGCCACCACCAAAATGGGCCTTAGCCAGGATTCCTACCTTAATGCTAACTTCCTCTTTGCTGACTTCCCTTTCTCCCATCTCTCCCAGGTACAGTTTCTAAAATTTCAAAATTATTCCTTTGAGTGGAAAAGACTGAACAACAAGATGAGAAAGTAGAAAGCTTTATTACTATTTCTTTGTTAAGTTGGAAGTGAAATCATTCTAAAGGGATCTCCAAGCAGCTGTTCACCACCCTCAAATCGAATTCCTCGGCCTCCAGTCTTTATGAAGAGATGGCACTTTTGTTTGGGGAAGAGGCTCTCTCATACTATCTTCCACCTGGGAGACAGTAGTTTAGTGTTTGCTGGTTTCATATTGTCAGGATGCTTAAAAACATAAGTAGACTGTTATGTCTGGATTTGTGTGTTATGGGTTATATCCTGTGGGGAAAGAGAAGGGGATTGAGAAAGGGAAAATGGGAAAGGGAGGGAAGAGAGGGAGGATATAAATGAGGGGGAGAAGTACAGGTGTCAAAGGAAAGGGGTGAGGGATGTGAAAAAGGAGAAAAAAGAGAAAGAGACAATGTAGGGTATTAGACTTGGGTTAAAAAGACCTGGGGTCAACTATTACTAATTGTGTGACTTTTGGTAAGTAACTTATTCTAAGGCTTATTTTCTTCATCTGTAAAATTATAATACTTTTAGCTTCCCCTTTCAAAGGGTCATTGTGAATCTTGTAAAGCATTTGTGTCTTTTTGTGTGTGTATGTGTGGGGTGGCTTGTGTCTGTTAATTTTCCAGTGTAGGGAACTCCTGGAAGAAACTCCTTGTACCAGTGGAGGTCTGCGACTCAAAGACAGTTTAAGGACTTAGAGAAATGTCTGGAGTGCTAAGAGATCAAGTGACTTGCCCAGGACATCAAGATGTTTCAGAGTTGGAAGTGAAACCAAAACCTTCCTGATTACCAGGCCTCCTCTCTAGCTAGTCACTGTAGCACTCTGTGTGTGTGTGTGTGTGTGTGTGTGTGTGTAGTGTATCTGTGTGCATATGAAACATATATGTCTTCCTTTAAAATTGAAGATAACCCTAGAAAGTCCTAGTATTAAGGGGGACTGGACAGGTTTTCTTTTTGTGAGGCAGTTGGAGTTAAGTGACTTATCCGGGGTCACACAGCTAGTAAATGTCAAGTTTCTGAGACCAGATTTGAACTCAGGTCCTTCTGACTCCAGGGTTAGTGCTATCTACTGCACCACTTAATGCCCCTTGGAGAGACTTTTGACAGAAGGTGAGATTTTAGATGAGACTTGGAAAAAGCCAAGGAATCCCAGAGGCAGAGATGAGGATGAAGCACATTCCAGGTGTGAGGGACCATCAGCGAAAAGTCCTGGAATTGGGAGGTGGAGAGTTGTTGGTATGAGGAAGCTAGTGTTACTGGATGGTGAAATATATGGAGGGGAGTTTAAGAATACTAGAAAAATAGGAAGGGTCTAGGTAGGGTGTGAAGATCTTTAAACCAATAAGGATCTTATATAATAGTGGATCATGGAGGCAATAGGGAGGCAGTGGAGTTGATTGAAGAGTTGTGGGATGACATGGTCCGACCTGAACTTGAGGAAGACCACTCTGACAGATGCCTGGGGGATGGAATAGAACGAGGAGATATTGAGGCAGATAGACAAGGCAGGAGGTGATGAGGGTGTGAGAGTGGCCAAGGAGAGAAAGGGGATAAACATGGAAAATGTAGCATAGATAGAATCAACAGGACTTAGGAATAGATTGGATGGGGAGGGGTGACAGAGAGTGAGAAGTTAGGGATACCTCATCGGTTGTGAGTATGGGCGATTGGGAAGATGGTGGTGCCCTCAACAGTAATTGGGAACTTGGGTAGAGAGGAGGGTCATGGAGGGAAGACAATGAGTTCTGTTTTAGACTTGCTGAGTTTAAGGTGATTATGGGAAATCCAGTTTGAACTGTTCCACAGGAAGCTGAAAATGCATGCTGGAAGTCAGGAGATTATCTATCATTTATTTTACCTATCACAGACTTTATATCTGTCATCTATCTATCATACTGGTCATTGAATCACTCAATATCTCTCCAGTACTATCTTTCTCTAATAAAAAGAAAAAAAAATGGAGAGAGCCAGAGAAGCAGGTAGAAAGGGAGAGGGAGGGAGGGAGGTTAGCCCGGTGCTTGCAGGAACCATAAACAGCTGGGTTATGGGAAGAAACTCTCTCTAAATTACACATCCCAACTCAAGCATCTGGCACAATTTGAACAACAGAACTCCAGGGACCCCAGAAGGGGTGATATGGGAAAGCTTGTCAGCTTTCTTGTCGATTTAACTACAGACCTCTAGAATGAAATTATAGGCAGGCAGTCCTGGGAGCTGTTCATGGGCTTCACCAAAGGCAGCCAACAATCTTTTAGCCTAAGGGAAACACATATAAACTGTGATCTAATGAGTGGAGGTTGAAGCCAGCCACCAAACAGCTTGAAAGGAGAGTTTAATGGTCATTGCCTTGCAAAACACTCGCTCAGGAGGGTCCCTTCATTTATTCCTTTCTATTCAAGACAATGATGCAGCAGGAGCTGTTGGGGATCTGCATCCAGATCTCGGGAGAGTAGTACAGGCTGATAACATAGTATTCCAATAGAGCTCCTGTCTCCTTATACAGCATCATTTGCCCTCACTTGTATTTCACACCTTGTACCATTTGAGGAAGCAAGCAGGGATCATGGGCTTCTAAGGCAGAGATGCTGAACGGGACTATTTCGAATGCTTCCAGCCTGTTACCTTGGGCAAGTCACCCCTTTCTCAGTCTCCACACCTGCAGAGGGAGTTGCAGAAGATGACTTCTGAGGTCCTTTCCGGATCTAAATGGATGATACTAACATTTGTTGCAGCCTTTTTCCATGAAGGAATCTGTTTTTGGAATATATCTCTGTCCTCTTATGAGGCAATGTGGTCCAGAGCTGAAGTGTCAAATCTATGGCTCACATTATTTCTGGGTAGGGACTGAATCAGATTAAACTGTACCTGGGAAATACTTAACAAAATAAAAATACAACAGAATATATACAAAGTTAATATGTGATTTTCTGGCAAGGATCCTTATGTATGTTAGTGGCTCCATTTCTGCATTTTGTATGGATGAAATTGCAGCATTGTTGTTTCTTCCCAGTAGAATGTTGGCTCCATGAGGGCAAGAGCTATCTTTATTTTTACTAAATATGGAAGGGGAAGGCAGGGCAATTGGGGTTAAGTGACTTGCCCAAGGTCATGTGGCTAGTAAGTGTTAAGTGTCTGAGGCCAGATTTGAACTCATGTCCTCCTGTCTTCAGGGCCGGTGCTCTATTGACTGTGCCACCTAATCACCCCAACTGGCTTTATTTTTGACTTTACACCCTCAGTATGAATAACTGTGACTTCCCCCTAGGAAGTCCTCAAAGCTTCTTGTTCTGTTGCATCAAGTTGAATTGATATTTGTGGGACCAATAGTGGCTTCTGCCATTACTGAGTTCAGTTTTTTTGTTGTGTTATTTTAATTTATGTGATTGTTGTCATTGCATATGTTACTCATCTGATTCTATTTATTCACTCTGCATCAGGTCAAACAAATCTTCTCTTGTTTCTCTGAATCTTAGTGGCATTTTGAGTTCATGTACAGGCCCCCCATGTTTAAGACTAAGATGAACATACGAAACATTTGCTACTGGTTTTTGAACTGAATTTAATTATGGTTAGCTAATTCATCTTTGAGGGTTACCGGCTTGTTTTTGACAGTGGAAAAAAATCTGTTTTTTGATCCAAGATCATGTTATTATCCAGCAAAAAAAGTATTTGGATGCTCTAAAAGGTAGTATGAGAAGCAGCTTGGTATAGAGGATAAAGTTCTGGATCTGGAATCATGAAGATCTGGGTTCAAATCCTGTTTCATATAGTCGAGCTATCTTGGACAGTCATTTAATCTTTATAAACCTTTGCTCATATATAAAATGATGGGTTGGACATAGAAGGTTCCTTCCAGCTCTTAAGCAATGATTTTTATGACTATTTTGTGAAGTTTATAGCTTCATTATTATCCCTGAGTATTAGGGCAGAGGTGTGGGTGGAGATGAATACTAAATTGAATACTGAAACCTATGAGCAGGGAGAGTGGATGATTTAGAAGACAGTGGAACATGTGGACTGAAAGAAGGAATCTTTTGGATTTGGAAGGAGAGGTTGCTAAGAGATGTTGGCTAAGGGCTAGATGGTTCAGTGAGTGGAGTGCTGGGCCTGGTGTTAGGAAGATCTTAGTTCGTATCTTTCCCAGATACTGTGTGACCCTGGGCAAGTCACTTAACCCTGTTTGCCTTGTTTTCTCATCTGTAAAATGAACTGGAGAAGGAACTCCAGTATCTTTGCCAAGAAAACCCTGATTTGGGGTTATGTAGAGTCAACTATAACTGAACAACATTGGCTAAGGGTTAGCCTGGAAGTGGTAGTGAGGAGCAAGGATTATGCCTTCTGGCCCAGAGTGTTAGGAACATGAGAGAAATAATAAGAAATGGGGAGGATGGCTTGGGATCCAGGGTTTTTTTCAAGTAGCCATTTCAGAAAATGGAAGGACATTGGATTGAAGACCCATTTGTTAACCAGAGTTTGAGTTATAGGGGGCACAGTGGATTGGATAAACAAAAGCCAATTTTTCAGTAGAGTCTAAAGGACTGGCACCAAAAATGAATTCAATTTCTCCTCAGTGATCTGAACACCAAGTATTTGCTGCTCAGTGAAGAAGATATGACTTGGGGAGACATGAGGATGATTATATAGACTGGGCTGAGTCTGACCATGTCACTACTCTCTTCAGAGAGCTGCGATGGCTCCCTAGTACTTCGGGATCAAATACAAACTCTTCTGTTTAACATGTAAAGCCCTTCTTGATGTGGCGTTGGTCATCTCTGTCAGAGATATTCCATATTATTCCTTCATATTTTCCTCAGTCTAGCCAAATTAGCCACCCTGCTGTTCTGCCTCCAACATTTTGCATTGTCTGCTCACCATTCCTGAATGTATGCCCTCACCTTCACCTCTCAGAACCCTTAGCTTCCTTTGAAACTTATCTTGGACATCATTTCCTCAAAGAGGGTTTTCTTGAATTCCCTTACTCATTATTAGTGCTCTTCTTCTTCATCCCTTACATTTTTACTTTGTATATATTTTGACCTTACTTATATGGGTGCAAGGCTGGGGTTTATTGCTGTTCCATCAAGTCATCCCACCTCACGTAAGCTAAGTGATAAGGTACTCAATCAGTGACCAAGCAACCATAGACTTTACACTAAGCAGGGAAAGTCTTTTGAACTGTAGTGATGCTGCACAAGAATTGTGTATGGCCAGCCTTGCTCTGAAATGCTAGACTCATCTGTGGGAGCGGGACTTGAGATGAAGATACTCAGACTGAGATGGTCAACATGCAGATTGGTTTTCCCTCTGCAAGGATGATTTTAATTTGTCATTATAACACTAGTACTTAGCACAGCACAAGGCATAGAGTAGGTGCATAATAAATGCTTGTTCATTGATCTCAGCATATGGTAACTGCATTACAGGGATAAAGGGAGAAGGAGTAAGGATTTACTAATCTTTGAGATGGCAGGGGCCTCTCCTCTCCACAATGAGGAAGCAAAGTAAGACTTGGAGAAGGACATGGGACATAGGGAAGTACGGAATTGGGAAGAGAAAGAATGCATGGATAAATTGCTTTTAGCTCACAGAACCACTGAGCTATTGAAATAGGCATGAGTAAAGCTGACTACACATAAAGTAAAACTCTGATTTTTTTTTTGGCCAGAATCAATTAATTCAAAAACATTTATTAACTATTGTTTATGCTACTGTACATAGACTGTGTTAGGCTTTGGTGATATAAAGTAAAAAATAAAACATCCCTGCCCTCGAAGAGCTTACATTCTATTGGTTCATTCTGCAAGCATTAATAAGCACCTAGTATGTGCAAGGTATAGTACTAGGCACTGGGGATAGACAAACATGAAACAGTCTCTGACCTCGAGAAGCTTACACTCTCTAAGGAATAAAGCATTCATAAATAGGTGTATATGAAATATAGGGTGTCCTAAAAGTCTCAGTGAAGTTTTAAACTGTAATAGCTTGAAACTACATGACTACATGAAGGCATTTGGGAATCCTACATACACACATATGGACATATATGCAATATGTACGCACATATACATATGCATAAAATATAATATATGTATGTCCATATGTTATGTTGGCCATACAACATATGGCCAATATGTATTGTGTGCAAATGTATGTGTGAATATATAATATAATATAATATAATATAATATAATATAATATAATATAATATAATATAATATAATATAATATAACATAATATAATATAATATACATGTATGTAGGTAGGGTGGGAGGGCACTGGCTGTTGGGGGGCAATAAGAAAAGGTTTCATGTAGAATGTAGCAGTTAAGAAGAATTTTGAAGCTATCAAGGGATTCTTAGAGCTGATGGTGATTTAGGGAATGGAGGATGATAGCCAGTGCAAAGAGAACAGATGGAAGATGGATTGTCATGTGTGAGGGCAGCAGGAAGGCAAATTCAGCTGGGCCCTGGAGTGTCAGAAGGGCAGTAATATGTAAGAAGGTTGGGCAGGTAGGTTAGGGCCAGTTTGTGTAGGGCTTTAAGAGCCAAATAGAGGAGATTAAATTTAGTCTTACAAGGCATTGGGAGTGATTGGCGTTTTTGAGGTGATGAAGGCCTGTACTTGGGTTGTAGCTGTGTGAATAGAGATGAGATGGATGTGAGAGATGTTGGAAAGGTAGAAATGGCAAAATTTGTCACCTGATTGGTTATATGCAGTGGAGGAGAATAAGACAGGGGTAATTTGCCAAACTGGCAAATCTGAGTGTTTGGAAAGGTAGTGGTGCTCTTGACAGAAACAAGGAAGTTTCAAACAGAGGTGGGTTTGAGGAGGGAAAGATAATGAGTTCAGTTTGGGACAAGTGAGTCCAAGATGTCTTTCAGATATCCAGGTGTAAATATCCAATTAAAATTTCCAGCACTTGGAAATGTTCCAGAAATAGAATTAGGCCTACTGATTTCATACCTAAAGTACAAGGTTACCTGGAAATGGTGTTTAGCAACCATTTGGGATTTCATTAACCAGAAACCTTAGGTTAACTATTGTCCCTTTAAATTGATTAAGAAAAAAACTTTATATGTTAATAGCTATTTTATGAATTTAACTTAAAATGATATTTCTGTATAATGTTCCATAGGCTCAGAATTATGAATTGAATATGTGAGCATATGAGTCTTTTAAGGTAAACTTGTGAACATTTATGTGGGGATTCAGTGAGCCATAGGCTATTGGGAAATTATCATTCCAACCCTGAGCCTACAAAAGTTGGGTGTCCCTGAATGACAGTCACTAGGAAATGAATCAATAAGTGGTGTCCAAAATGTCAGAGAGAATGGTGTGAAATGGGAAGACTTCAGACAGTCTACAAGACTTGGCACTGGAGGGACAGAGTTTAAATTTGATTTAGAAAACAAATAAGTCAGCATCTTTAATCCCCCAGTATTACATACCATCTAGGCTGTAGACTCTGTAAAGGTCATACGATCGATACAGTTGGCATTACCAAAGGTAGGATACAGAAAAGAGATCTTATTCCTTGTATTTGATTTTTGCTTTCCAACATGCACAGGTCAGAAGGGAATAGCAGCAGGCCAAGCCAAAGAACTTGCAAGGCTGGGATAGGAGCTGCTAGTGGTCTGAGAACTTAATGGAGGGATGCAAACAAATGAGGCAGGAATGAGGAAAACCTAAGATTAGGTTTACTTGCATTTCTCAGGGAAAAGGGTTCAATATTTCATATTTGCACTTAATCCTTTATGAAACTCATTGAGAAGCCCAGGTGGCCAGGGTATCATTCTCTTAGCTAGAAAGATGGAAAAGTCTAGAGAATCCTATCCTGGGGCCTTTATTTTTGGTTTCTACTCTTGGATATGGAGAGACAATTTTCTTAGCAAGTAAGAAACTCCTAGAGAATCATAGCCTGGTGCATCCTATTTTTAGATTTACATCTTGGCTTTTTCTAAAAAGTTCAGGACTTCTCAGAACAGGAAAAAGATGAGAGGAAAAGGGTGAGACTCATTCTTACTTTCTGTAAATAGGAGAGAAAAGGCAGTCACCTTTAATCCCAGCTACTAGGGAGGCTAAAGTGGGGGGAATCTCTTGAACTCAGGAGTTCTGAGCTGCAGTGGGCTGTTGGGTATCTGTAATAAGTTTGGCACTAACGTTGGGAGCCTTTTGAAGCAAGACACAGAGTGATGGGGGAAATTACCAGATATATAAGGAGGGCTAAGCTAGTCCAAAAGAAAATTAATAAAGAGAGTAGGTAAATGCCCTTGTGCTGACCGAAGTGGGGTCAGGCCCTTGAAGAGCCCTTGCACTTCCAACCTGGGTGAGATACAAGACCCAGTATTAGAAGAAAGTAGGGGTGGGGGAGGGAAAGAGATCAATGATCATGTCAGAGTGCTTTCATACAAAGGAAATGGTAGATATAAAACTTCTGAAAACCATAAAGTAGTATGCAAATTTGAACTGTTAATATAATTATATCTACTGGACTAATAAGTTTGCAAGAGGAAGACAAAGAGTCTTCATGTTTGCTCATTTTCTTTGGAACGTGGAGCGGGGGAAGAAGGGAGAAAATGATGGAACAGAATGTGATGAGAACAGCTCATTAAGTAATAGGATAGGACAGCAAGAAAAAAATCCCAATCATGTGAAGGCTGAACAATAGTCATGCCTTACTTTTCAACAAGAGAAACTCTCCAGGAGGCTGATTTGTACAAAATTCAAATAAGAAACCAGATTTCTCCCTTCTCATCCCTAGTTATTCCGAGACATTACACATCTAAACCTCCATCCAAAAAGACTTCTATTACTAATGCAGAATGAAATAAATAGGACCAGAAGACTAACAGACACAATGACTACAACAATATCTATATTTGTTAAAAGGTAAAGTTTTGAATAATTGAAAAATCAGTTATGATCCCAGAAAAAGACAATGAAATGCAGCCCTTTCCTTTAGGCAAGTAGATGAGAGATTACTAGCACGAAACATTGTCTACATTTTTGGATCCACTTACTGCACTGGGTTTTCTTTGCTTTTCTACTGTTCCTTGCTACAAGGGAGGGTTCAATTCTAACAATCAAGTTGGCACTAGTCAAGATGAGGCCAGGTCCAGAAATGTCTGCATTTTAAAAGCAACAGGGTATCTCTAAAACATTACAATTCAGCAAAAAAAATCTCCTGAGTTAATGTAAAAGGATTTATTAACCTCCAATTATATGCCAAATACTGTGCTAAGTACTGGAGATAGCAGTAGAAAGGAAGACAGTCTGGCTCTCCAAAAGCTGACATTCTACTCAGGGGAGATGATATATATTTAGGAAGATTCAGTTGTGTGTTGAATGGAAAAGTCCCATGGTCCTTAGAGTACAGAGGCAAAGCAGATGGCAATGCATCTTCTTTAAAGTCATTTTCACTGATAAAACCATATCTCTTTCTGATTGAAACATTTGATAGTGTCAAGGTTTTTAGTCCTGAGACCTTGCTTTTCCGGGTGTCTGGGAGCTATGGCTGTTGGATTGGCAGGAGCTGTGGAACCTGCAGAATCACTTGCCATGTAGCTACTCCACAAGTGTCAACTCCCTGGGTGATGTCTGCAGAAGCTGGTCTAGAAGAAAAGCCTGTGGTCTGGGTTCCTGGGCTTATGGTCCGGAGATGCTGCTATTCATGAGGTTTGGGGTCCTGGGCCATTTCCATCAGGATCTGAAAGGGTGTGCTTGAGGTGGTGGTGGTTTGACTATCTGGCACATGTCACCTATTTTATGATTCTCAGACTGCTTTGATATTTCAATTGATCAATGCATTTTACTACAGCAGGATTATCTTTTTCTTACACTCCTTTCATTCCTCCACGAATAAGAACCAGTGCCATACTTTTTCATCACTTCCTAGACAAAGGTTTTCATTCCCTGAGAAACAATAAAGTAGGGAATAAGGACCCTTCACATTAAGCTCTAGATTACTCTGTAATCAAATTAGTGGAGTGGGGCTGGTAGGGGAATGAGACTCAGGATAGTAGAAGATATTTGGGTTTAGTCCGAAGGTTTTAGGATTCCATTTACAATGCTGTAATGTTTGAATACTAAAGAAAAAAAAGCTTCACTTACTGTTTTAAGAATAGCTTTTCTTTGCTAAATTCTGATTAATTGTAATGACCTATGTAAGTTGAGAAATAGAGGATGAAAGACACTACCCTCCTCTTTGTGAAGAAGTGGAGGATTATGGGTATAGAACGTTACATACTAATGCTGAAATGGTCACCATATCAGATGGTTTTCTTTGTTATAATGGAAGGCCCAGTAGGAGAGAGTTACTGACAAATGATTGTAGGTTGAAAAATTATGTAAGTTACAAAAAGACTGGATTTTCCTCTTAACACGTCCAGCCAAACCTAGAGGCCACAGTGTAGAGTATCAATCAGTCAAGAAGGGTAGATGTAGAGTGTAAAAAAAGGCAATATTGTTTCAGTAGATGCCATCACAGTTTCTAAACCCTTTCCCAGGTGGAGCTTTTTAAAAGAGATAATCTCTGTTTAAAATTCTCATCTGACATCCCAGATTCTGAATCTAACTTCATGGGGAAAAAAAAATCCAGTTTCTAAGAGTAATAAGGAGGCCTAGAATAGCCCGCTTTGTTTTATCTAAGTAGTAGCTGTGTGATGCTCCCTGGCTGACCTTGGGACAAAGAGCCCAGAGTTCTGGCCCCAGTGGCGGCCATATGCAAATTCAGCAGTGTTCCAGTGGCCCAGCTGACAGCTAACAAGGCTCTGTCGAGATGAGTCTGCAGCTCCGAAGGTGTTGGTGTTCTGTGTTCACAGCTTTGACAAAGGGTCTGATTCCCTTGGATCTGGGGCTCCTCAGGGGCTTTGCTAAAGGCTGCGTCATCACTGCCATATCGGAATTTGCTACCAAAGGCAGCATCAAAAAATTGGCCTATAGCATATGGCTTTGCATTCTAGTATCTTCTTCCATCCTCCTCCTCCTCCTCTCCCTTCCCCTTATTCTCGTCCACTTCCACTTGGATAGAAAAGGCATCTTTTGCCCACTTGTTAGGGTTGCCTCCTCCATGCAGCCACTCTGATTTCCTTGTCAATGATGACCTTCTCCTATGGATCTCATGTTGCATATTGTTTCAAAGTCTTCTATTACATCTATCCTATTAGAGTGCGTGTATTTTGGTTTCTTGTTTGTGTCTTATGGGTCTGAGAAAAGGAGTTAGGAAGGATAAACAAAGTCAGGGATGCCATTAGGGAATGGCACAAATGTATACATAGAGAATGCCAGGGAAAGTTCATTGTTCAATGCAATGGCCAGTCATTTTTGGGTCATGTCCCTTTCTTTGTGACCCCATTGGGGGTTTTCTTGGTAGAGATGCAGGATTGGTTTGCCATTTGCTTCTCCAAATCATTTTACAGATGAGGAACTGAGGCAAATAGGGTTAAATGACTTGTCCAGGGTCACACAGCTAGTAAGTGTCTGAGACTGGATTTAAACTTAGGAAGATGAGTTTTCCTGATACTAGGTCAGGTACTCTATCCACTGTGCCACCTAACTGCCCTGAAAAGTGCATGAGAAGGCTCCAAAACAAAATAAATAGTCATGTGGCAAGAGCTAAGGATTACCAATGGACAACCTGTGTGTCCCATTACTACCTTTGTTCTGCTAAAAGAGAGAATGGACTTGAGTGGACTTGGTTGGTGAACTTAGAGGAAGGCACATATGAACACTGGACAGGATGGGTAGGCAAGGACGAGTTGCGATCTGCATTATTTACACTCACGGGATCATGGACACCCTCTCCTTTAATACTCATGTGTGTGTGTGATCCATAGCTGGGATAACTAAAAGCTTGTTATTGACTTATCTTTTAATAAGCTGTAAGTTCTAGGAGGGCAGGAATCCTGCCTTATCTAAGCTTTTCACCTTGTTTAGTGCTAAGCATAGTGTTCTACACATAGTTGGAGGTTAATAATTTTTTTCTGTTCAGGCAGTTAGTTTGCACTTGCTCTGGAGTCAGGAGGACCTGAGTTCAAATCCGACCTCAGACACTTGACACTTACTAGCTGTGTGACCTTGGGTAAGTCACTTAGCCCCAATTTCCCTGCCTTCCCACCTCCAAAAAAACCCAAAACAACTTTTGTTGTTGAATGAATGCATGAGAGTAGAAGGCTGTATTCTTGTTTGTTGTGGCCTTCACTGTACTACTTTACTGAAGGAGACCATTGAGAGATGTGAGAACTTCAGGATTCTTGATGCCACAGAATAATGGTTGTTTCCCTCCATCCCCAAACAAAAGGGGAGGCTAGTGGGAGATAAAGGTTGCTTATGCTTCACTCAAGTGAAATCTTTATAGAATCAGTTTATTTGCCAATCATTTTGAACCGAGGGGCTCTTCAGAGTCTCCTCTGAGGGGACTTTGCCTAAGTCCTACTGCAGCTTTAACAAGTATCTTTCAAGGACAAACGTCTTCCCTAAAGGTTTTCTCAGCTGCAGCGACTGTCTTGTCTAGGGATTGGATTCTGATTAATTTAACTTCAGCTTTCTTGCTGCTCCCGTGGGTTCCAAATTTGTCATGGAATTGTTTTTTTTTTTAATTCTACTGGGATATTTCAAGCAGGAAGCTGGATGGAGTACAATAGTTTCTGCATTTTTTATTAGGGTGAAGATTTTTTGGGGGATTGGCAGAAGCCGCTGCTTTCTGCTTTGAGAAAAAAAGAAATGGCACGGCACACTTCCAAACATTTCCCCTAGCTTTGACACAATTTGGGCTATTTGGGGGAGTTGGTTGTGATTTAGGGTGACCCAGATAACAGATGGAAATTGTTCAGAATGCTGCAATGAGCAAATGGAGCCAGCAGGGGGCTGTAGCTTATCAGAAACTGCCCCCATCTCTATGGACCTGCATCTTCAGTGAGCAGCCAGGGAGCTGGATTGATGTGGGCAGCTGGGACCGAACTCCATGGAAGCTCTTTTCAGCCCTTTTGCTTTCAGAAACTTGTGAATTTTATCTCTGTTTTCCAGTTCTTCTCTCAGAAAGACTTTAAGTTCTTTGTAGTGGATTTTCAACCCTGAAAGAGAAAGCTCCTTCCTTTGGTAGCAGAGTGTGAAGGAAAAGGTGGGGGGAGTCTCTTTTTTTTGGAGAGGGAGGGGAGAATGGTGAGGGAGTACAGGGGGAACATTGGGAAACTTAGAAATAAGACGAATTGGTCTTCAGGTGAGAACAAACTTGGGAGGTGGTCTGGTAAATAGCACTGTCTTTGGGCAGCAGACCTGGCTTGGAATCCTGCCTCTGCCACTTATTACTTGTGCGATCTTAGCTAAGTTCCTTACCCTGTCTGTTCTCAGTTTCCCAATCTGCAATATGGCAAAGTTGGGTGAGATGGTCTCTGGTTTCATCTAGCTTGGGATTCACGATCCTTTAATCTAATGAATAGGACTAAGGGTTGGTTGTAAGATTTAGGGCTCCGTAGAACCTTAGAGTCGGACACGACTGAAATGACCAACAACAAAGAACCAGAGAACTTTAGAAGACATCTAGTCTGGCTCCTGGTTTAATGGATACAGAAGCTGAGAGCTC
Organism: Pseudocheirus occidentalis; assembly: GCA_028646575.1. NCBI lineage: Eukaryota > Metazoa > Chordata > Mammalia > Diprotodontia > Pseudocheiridae > Pseudocheirus > Pseudocheirus occidentalis. Next base: position 25,424,819 of record CM053597.1, on the reverse strand, counting down.
AAGAGGTAACGAGTGGCATAGTGTAATTGGTCCAGAGCTAGAACATTAATCTTCTTCCTGTAGCTCCTTCAAAATATGTAGACACCAGATATTTGTTTCTAGTTTGGACTTTGGTCTCTTTTCTCTCCCAAGTCCTGTCTGCTGTCTCTCACATCTTTTCTGCTATTTGCCCACAGTTGATTCTCCAGACGCCTTAAGCATGAAGGCTAAAGAGAATAACAGCCCTCTGCAGTTGGAGGCCATTGATCTAAAATTGGAAGGTACCTCCAAGGACATCTAATCCAAACTCATTTTGTACATGAGACAAGTGAGTCCCAGGGAGGTTAAATGACTTGCCCAAAGTCACATAGGTAGAAAGGGTTTGAGACAAGATTTCAACCCAGCTTCAAACTGGGCCTAGTCAATTTCTTCAAAGGAACTATTGGCAGGATGCTAATGTTCTAGCTTTGAAGTGATTCAAGTGTACTTCTTACTTATGGGATCTTAAAAAATTTGCAACCTTGGGGCAGCTAGGTGGCACACTGAATAAAGCACCGGCATTGGAGTCAGGGGGACCTGAGTTCCAATTGGTTTCAGACACATAACACTTACTAGCCATGTGACCTTGGGCAAGTCACTTAACCCCAATTGCCTGCAAAAAAAAAGAAAAAAAGAAACCAAAACAAAAAAATTCACAACCTCCTGGACCTTAGCTTTCCCATCTCTAAAACCAAGAGTTGGGATTAGATATTTTCAAGGTCAGTCAACAAGCATTTCTTAAATATCTGCTAAGGGCCAGGCATAATACTGGGGTTACAAGAAAGGCTAAACATTATCCTGCTTTCAAGGAGCTCATAGTCTAGTGGGAGGGACAAGGTTGCTGTTTGTCCTTCATTCTCAAAGAGGACCACAACATCAGGAAGGTGATGCCGTGACTTGCAAGTGAAATGGATTTAAGTGAGGCAGGGCCATACAAAGTGATAGCCTCACTTTCTCCTCCAGGACCATCTGAGTCCAGTGGCAAGACATAGATCTGGATGACTGGAAATGTCCCCAGGAGAGACAATACACAAAAAACAATGTACGAACAAGAATTACACGGAAAAAAATTGGGGGTAGCCTTAGCAGGTTCTAGAATTAAAGAGGGATTGGGAAAGTTTGTTGTACAAGAAGAAATTTTAGTTGGGTCTCCCCTCTAGGGAGGCCTAGAGATAAAGATAAGGAAGGACAGAATTCTAGGCATGGGAGGAAACCCGTGAAAATGCCTGGAGTCAGGAGATGGAGTATTTTGTTTGAGGAATGGCATGGAGGCCAGTCTCACTGTATTACTATATAGTGGGAGAGTAAGATGTAAGAAGACCCAAAAGGTAGAAGGGGGGGGTCAAGTTACGAAGGGCTTTGAAAGTAAAACCGAGGATTTCTTCTTGATCCTGGAGATGGTAGAGAGGATGGAATTATTGATACGGAGGTGACAAAGCAAGAGGTTTTAGGAAGATCAGTTTGACAGCTGGTGGAATATATGATCATGGAATCCTGAATCTGAGCTGGAAGGAACCTCAGAGGCTATCTAATGCACACCCCTCATTTAAAGGATTTGTCCAACATCACTTGGAAAAATCCTTTGACTATTCAAAATAACTAATCCTACCTATAAAATGAGAATAGTAAGACTAATGTTTATTTTCCATTTTTGGAGTGATAGAGGAAAGGAGTGGGGAGTCAGACTTTTGTTGATTTCATTGATATAAGGAAGTACTATTGAGGAAGCTCCCTGACTAGGGTTGGTCATCAAGTGTTCTGCCTCTTAAAGCTTAGAGAACTGCCTGGGAATTAAATGACTTACCTTGGGCCATACAACAGATGTGTGTCAGAAGCAAGACTTGAACCCAGGTTTTTCTGACTCTAAGGCCCAATCTCTAGCTACTATGTCAAAATGCCTCATACTTCTTGCCTTAGAGGGATCAAAATCCATATCCATTGATTCCAACATTAGGGCTAGTTTGGGGATCTCTGGCTCCTTTTAACAAACAATAATGGTAAGTTTAGAATGTTGCTGTATGATACAGCTGAATATACAAGGGACATTTTATGGTCCCTTCCAGCTCCAAATCCTATAACTATGATACAGTTCTGTCTCTGATGGAGCAGAAGATTGGGGGATCCTGAATCTTGAGCTGGAAGGAACCTCAGAGGCTTTCTGGCCCATACCCCTCATTTAAGGATTTATCTAAAGTCATCCAACTTTCAAAAATCTTTTAACTTCTTGGTATTTTGTTTCTGCACATTGAGAGAATGTCCCTGACTCTTAGCAAGCACACCAACTTAACCAGTACAAATGATTGTGTGTGGGATCATAGAGGAAGAAATAAACCATTCAGGAACCTTAAAGTGCACCAATGACAAACCAGTCTTCTGGTTCAGAGGGAAGGATCACTGACTAGACGTTCTGTCAGACTGGGAACCACTCCTTCTTTGACTTCAGTTCACAAGGCGCTAGCCATGAACGTGATAGTAAGTGTGGGGAAGGGCAATGATGGTGCCAGGGTGGATGTAGTCAGGACTGGCATAACTTGTGAAGACTTGATAGATGACTCTCTGCCCTCCACAGCTGAATACTGTCCCCCATCCCCGGGGAAAGGAAGCCAATTGCAATTTCCTGAGGACTGTCATGATTCTCCCAGCTGCTAACCTCCCTTCCCGCATTGCCCTCTATTTATTTTGTCATTGGTTTTAAAAAAGCTTTTATAAAAGTGCTGCCATGAAAATAGTTGGCACAAAAGATATCCTCCCCAAGAAAAATTCTGTGGGGTGTGTATGTGTGTGTGTGAGTGTGTGTGTGTGTATGTATTAATATATTCTATAGATACCTATAGTATATATACACAAAGAGAGATGAGAGACAGAGAGACAGAGACAGAGACACAGAGAGAGAGAAAGAGAGGGAGAGACAGAGAGAGAGACAGAGAGAGGGAGAGGGATAAAGAGAAGGCGAGAGAGAGAGAGAGAAAGAGAGAGAGAGAGAGAGAGAAAGAGAGAGAGAGAGAGAGAGAGAGAGAGAGAGAGAGAGAGAGAGAGAGAGAGAGAGAGAGCAACAGAGACAGACAGGCAGACTAGGGAAAAGTGAGCTTAACCTTAGAAAGCACATGTAATCAAAGGGGTAACCAACAGCTCTTGGTTGTTGGAAGTCTTTTGACCCTGCTTTCTCGCTAAATTCTCCTCAAGTATGGCAAATATGCATCTAGCTGACTTTGTTTCTGGGGGATGAGAAGTGGGAATCAGAAATCCTTTGGACTCTACAAACCTTGTGAGATCCTCCTATGCCAAAGAGAGGTGGGGGATACCTGTATTAACTTTTTATATATTTGGTTCTATTTATCTTTCTTCCTTTTCAAGTTTTTTAAATTTTGAACTTGAGAAACAGCAAATAAAATGGAAATTTCCATATGTATGTAACAGCAAAGATGTTCACAAAATCATAGTTCTTTATTAAATATAGCTTGTTTTTCTTCTTAATATAACAAATTCAGCATGTAACTTTCAAGGTCTTTATGCCCGTCTGTGTTTCCTTTTTTCCGTTTTCCTGTACATACTGGAAGAAATGCTTCAATGACTCTCTTTTCTTTCCTTTTTGTGTTACTCCATCCCTAGCTCCACTCTTCCTCCAGACATCACCAACTGAAAAAAGGGGGAAAAAGAAAACACCAAAGGCCTTGTGACATATGCAGGATGAAGCCAGAACCAATACCTCCATTGGCTAGGTCTCAAAATGTGGGCCTCATTTAGGTGCTGACTGTTCCATTTCTTGTTTTTGCATCCCTCAGGACAGTGCCTGGCACACAGTAGGCACTTAATGAATCCTTGGCACTGCTGGTGTCTATATAGTGGTTTAAGTTTTACAATTCACTTTTCACATGTAATCTCTTTGATTCTCACAAAACTCCCATGATGTAGGTGCTAATATTGTCCCCCTCTTATAGATGAAGAAATTGAGGAGGAGATAGATAGGGTAACTTGCCTAGAGTCCCAGAGCTAGGAAATGTGTGTGATAATGGGGCTGCTAGGTGGCATAGTGAATAGAGAACCGGCCCTAAAGTCTGGAGGACCTGAGTTCAAATTTGACCTCAGTCATTTCACACACACACACACACACACACACACACACACACACATACACAACTAGTCATGTATCCTTGGGCAAGTCACTAAACTCTAATTGCCCTACCTTCCCCCATCCAAAAAAAGCAAAAAAAAACCAAACAAAAAACCATGTGTATGATAAGATGGGAATTCAGGCCTTCCTGAAGCCCAGCTCTCGAGCTGCTGGACCTCCTGATTGCCTCATCCACTAATAGCCTAATCTGCAGTACAGGAGAGAAAAGGTCCACTCCTCACAAACAGCCCTCTATATGATATCCTAGCACTTGAATGGGGAGAATCAGGTATCAGAGGTCAAGGAAAGGGAAGAGGGTTCAGATGATGACTCAACAAGCAGAGGGGAGAACCCTTTGGTTGGCTGCTAGAGGGAAAAATTGGGCCAAAGTGGATGGCATTTGCACAAATCCTCCTACTGCAGCTAGCCAGGGTATCTTTAAGGGAGTCCCAACAAGGAGAATGGAGCTTGTTCATTACAGATCAATCCTTAGGAGGTGGTGAGCAGGGAGAGTGGATGTTCAGAGTATAGACAGAGGGGTTAGGCAGGTTGGTAAGTGACATATATTAGTGACTGGAATTCCTGGATTTTCTGCCTCTTTCAACCTTCTGAGTCCTACTTTGATGTCTCAAGATGTCTCAAAATCATAAACCCTTGAAGTATTAGAAGGCAGTAGAAAGAGCCCTAACTCTGGATTTGGAAATTCTGGGTTCAAATCCTACTAATAATGCACACTATTTGTATGATGGTGGGCAAATGATGTAACCTTCTTGGGACTTAAGTTTCCTCATTTGTGAAAGGAGGCATTTGGGCTAAGAGGTCTCTGAGGTCCCTCTAGCCTCATTTCTATGATATTATGATCATGTTTCCTGTGATGAGTATGGGATGGTTACAGTTGCTTCTTATGGGGTAAGGTCATTTTAAAAGCCCAGATTAAGGGTACGCTAGAGTAGTTGGAGTTAAGTGAGGATAAAAGTGTATTCCAGTTATAGCCAAATCTGCCTACCTGATTCTATCAACTGAATTTATTGTCAATCCTTCTGTGTATGAAGGGAAGGATACCCAAATGGTGGGGAACCAAGACCTTATACCACCAGAAATTTCTTTGGAATTTCTAACTCCTTAAAATACAATTACTCCGTAGAAAGTTTATCCCTCACTCACCCACCTCTGAGTACAAATTGTTTTATCTAACCTGATCATGTCTTTTCTGACTAGCACCTTTCTGAGATGAAGGAATGGCCATTTTAATTGGGAGAGAGAGTTAAAGTGAATTATTCAAGGTCAGGAAGCTAGTTAGCAGCAGAACCCCAACAAAATTCAGGTGCTTAGGTTCCAGATTTAGTGTTTTCAATGGCACCATATTGCCCACTTATCTCTTCATCTGTATTTGTCTTATCTTCCTATTTTAGCAACAACAATAAATAGTTTCCAGAAGCAATGTGGGGCAGTAGAAGGAGTCCTTGGCTTTGAATCAAAAGATACAGGTTCAAATCCTTGCTTTGATGCTAGCTGTGTGACACTGGAGAGGTCTCTTTCCCTCTCTGGGTCTCAGTTTCCTCCTCTGTAAAATCAGTCAGTATGACTAGATTGTCTTTAAGTTCTTTCTAGCCACATTTGAGGAAGCAGATTGACAGGCCAGAGAGCATCCAGAAGATGGTGGCCAGAATGGTGAGCAGACTATACACATTGCTGCTTAATGAATCACTGAAGGGACTAGAAGACTTGGGAACAGATTTAGCTGGGGTTTGAGGACATTTGTGTTAATCCTGCTACTGCTATTGCTGCTGCTGCTGCTCCTCTTCCTCTTCCTCCTCCAACTCTTCCTCTTCTTCCTCCTCCTCTTGCTGCTGCTACAAACACACGATTACTACCATTCCTACTCTCAAAATGTTAGCTATGTTTTGTTTTACCTCACCTTCTGATTATGCCACATTATAGTTCCTTTTCAGTTAGCTGGTCTTGAGACAAAATCCAAAAATAAAGCAAAGCAAATCACAAAAAGAGCCAACGCATCAGCTGAATCTGATAGTATATGGAGAATTTCACACCCATAGACCCCTTAGATCTCTAATGAAAAGAGGGATTTTATTGTCTTATTTTTAGGGGAGGAGTTTGGTCATTGTTACATAGCTATTACATAGCACTCCATTTACTGTTGTTCTAAGTCATGGTACAAGGTAAACTAAACATTCTAGTTGGAAGGAATAGCAAAGACCATGAAAGCATGGGAAGTATTGGTGAAAGGAGACTTCTAGAATTTGGGGTGCTGGTAGACTCTTTGGTACCAAGTGAAGCAATCTTTAGAAATAGGGACAGAAATCTGTTCCTGGTTAAGGCTAATTATTTCTAATTGCTGATAGCTAATAAGACCTCACTAGTCAATATCTTATGGAAGGAACACTGGGTCTGAAGTCAGAGCATCTGACTTCAAATTCCATGCCTGCTACTGGCTCACTGAGTAACCTTTAGGAAATGATTGACCTTTCCTGGGCCTTAGAGGGTTGACCTCTTATGGTGACATAATAATCCTATGGTGAGTTGACTCATGTGGTTCTTTCTTGCTCTAGGACAGCAGCTCTCAACTTGTGGGTCGTGACCCCTTTGGGGGTCGAACGACTCTTTCACAGGGGTCACCTAAGACCATCAGAAAACACATATTTCTGATGGTCTTAGGAACCAAGACACCGCTCCTCTATCCATCTCCAGGCGGGTCTGCCCACATGCAGATACACCCACATGCAAGTATTAAAGGGTTGCGGCATTAGGAAGGTTGAGAACCACTGCTCTAGGAGGTCAGTGATTCTTCCCTTAGCTTTGCTGCTTATACCCTGTGTGACCTTAGGTAACTCACCCACCCTTTCTGAGTCTCAGTTTCTCATTTGTAAAATGAGGGAACTAGACTAGACAGCTTTTAAGTCTCCTTGTAGTTCCAAATTGATAATTTTAGGATCCTAGGCAGGAGCTACTGATGTCAGTGTTACGCTTTCACAGTGTCCTTGAAACATTCATGCCCTGGGTCTTACCTACAATCGCTCCCTTCTCTTCCTGCTGTTTTTCTCCAGCAGCATCTGGTTGAGTCTGCTGGTGTCAGCCATTCTCACCACATGACCTAGCTGGCATCTGTTAATCTTCTTTACTGAATATGGGATTGGAAGGAAAGTGCAGGAAATTAAAAAAAAAAGACAACAACCACAACCTCAACTTGCCTTCAGGGGTGACTGAGGACAAGGGAGAAGGGGGAAAGATGTGGGTGGGTAGTTGGTTAAGTTAAACTATCCAACAGGTCTGGGCAGAGATGATAAACTATAGAAAGGCCTACTTCCACTATGCCCTTCTGAATACTTCAGATGAAAGTGTACTTTCTGAACCTCATCAACAAATAGCCTTCTTTTGGAGGACTTTTTTCTGGGTTTTAGACAGTACATGGGATCACTCATGGGTAACATAGGTTAGAAGAAGAGAAGACTGTTAGTTTCACTTCACGTTCTTGCTTTCAATTTCTTTTGCATTTCTGGAGGGTAGTTTTAGTTAGTGGAAACCAACACACAAGTGTTTATTCTGCTAAACGCCTGTTTTTTAGCTCATTTAAGCATCCCTCTTTTTAGGGTAGATGCTGTTCTAGTAGAGGAAGGAAGGACTCCATCTGAGTAGATACTTTTTTTCAGTCAAGTGAATTTGCATTTTCTGGTGTTCCAGCATTATAGAGTAGGAAGAGTACAAGACTTAGAGCCGGAAGGCTTAGGCTGGAGTTCTTGACTTTCCATTTCTTATCTGTGTAACTTCAGTCAGGTCATTAGACTTCTTAGAGATTTAATCTTCTCATCCTTAAAAGGGGGATAAAAAGATTTGCACTACTTACCTCATGGTGGTCAAATGAGAAAATGTTAGTAAAGTACACTATGCAAACCACGTGTGTGTGTGTGTGTGTGTGTGTGCATGTGTGTGAAAATTTATTCTTTCACTGGTATACAAATTCCTTTCACAAAACTTGTTGCAGTCTCACAGAGTTTCATATGGTCCATAGATGTTAAACTCTTTACCCTTGATTACATAGTTAGGACATATCAAAGGCAAGACTTCAATCCAGGTTTTCATGATTCCAGGGGCACCTCTCTATCCATTATGTAATACTATCTCTGTAAATCTTAAATAGCTACATAAATGTAGGCTAACTCTGGACTTACTGAATTCCTTCCTTTTGGAGGGCTTCAGTAAAAGACTAGATGATCAAATTGTTGGGGATTTTTGAGAGAGAACAATTTGAAGCTACGCTCAAAGGGATCTAAAACTGGGCATGCCTTTTGACCCAGAAATACTAGGTCTGTATCCCAAAGAGATTAAAAAAAAGAAAAAGGACTATGAATACAAAAATATTTATAGTAGCTTTATTTGTAGTGACTAAGAATTGGAAACTGAGGGAATGTCCATCAATTGGGGAATGGCTGAAGAAGTTATAATGGAATATTAGTGTGCCATAAGAAATGACAAAAAGGATGATTTCAGAAAAACCTGTAAAGACTTACATGAACTGATACAGAGTGAAGTGAACAGAACCAGAACATCACACATAGTAACAGCAATATTGTGTGATGAAGAAAGGGGAATAATTTAGTTATTCTCAGAAAGACAACAATCCAAGATAATCCCACAGGACTCATGATGAAAAATACTCTCTACCTCCAGAGAAAGAATTGATGCTGTCTAAATAAAGGATGAAGCATACTATTTTTCCACTTTATTTCTATTTTTTTGTTTTGTTCTAATTCCTCCCTCCTGTGACTAATACATAAATGTTTTACATGTTATACATGTATAACCTATATCAGATTGCTTATTGTCTCAGGGAGAGGGAGGAGAGGGGAAGGAGGAAAGTATATAACTTGGAACTCTAAAATGTAACAATGGATGTTAAAAATTGCTTTCCTATGTAATTGGGGAAAAATAAAATATTTAAGTAAAAAAAAAGATTTGTTGCCTTTGTAATGAATGCCTGAATAGCTCGTGTATCTTCCTCATAATGCTTCCTGGTATTGGTTCATAGGTTTTGCTATAAAAATATCATCATCTTGATATACAAAGCTACTTTACCACTCCATGTATCTCATTTCATTTGAAGTAGGCTGCACAGCAGAATGGAGTCTAGAACGCCGAGTCAGAATGACCTGGGTTCCAATCCTTCCCCTGGCAGCTGCTAATCACAGGACTGTCATTGTTACTTAATTTCTTTCTGTGTCAGGCAGTTCTTTAGGATTCATCTGCTATGTCACAGAGAGGTTATCATCAGCATGGGGAGAAGGAATTGTTACCCTGGTGGTTTCCTTTATTGACAAAAATTGAACATCGTTCATGTATATGTATTCCTTTTGAAAATCTAGCCATTGCTATATTCTCTATATCAATGAATGACTCTCTATAGTTGCCCCTAGCCATACTTGGCCTTCGACATTGGTTTTCTTCTTGTCATATGCTCTGTCACCTCTTCTCCTCTTTCCAGCTCTGAAACCCTATAATCAAATCTGTGTCAACTCTTTGGTTTCACTATGTATTTCTGTAACTTTCCAAGCTGTGACACTCCTACCAGGCACCCATCACTCCCCTATATGCACTGTCTCCCTTTAGAATATAAGCTCCTTAAGGTCACAGGCTGTCCCATTGTTTGTCTTTTTATCTCCAGTGATCAGCGTAGTATCTGACACATTGTAAGCAATAAATAAGCTTTACTTTCATTCATCTTCTCTAATAGACCTATGGAACTAGAGAACGCAGAAGACTAACCCCAGTCCCAGTGCCTAGATGGGACTGCTGGCATTTCTACTTAACTTGTAACCATAAGCAAATCACTTAGACTTTCCAGACTTTAGTTTCCAACAGGATAAAAGTAAGGAATTGGACAAGATGATTTCTGTGGTCCCTCTGAATGAAAAACAAATACGATGAACACTAAGAATGACCACTTAGGTCACAGCTGTACATTCAAACCAATCTTATAGTAGGTTTGTTTCTGTTTATACAAGCTGAGACTTCTCAATTTCCTCTTTTTTTCTATTTGTAGACTCATAATTGCTTTTACCAGCACTTCTTGTCATCTGAATTTTTTCTGGCAATTTTCTTTTCTTTTTTTTTTTTTTTTTAGTTTACAAAATCCATTTTCAGGTTAGCTGTACCTGATTGTTTAGATTCATTTTATTTAAAAATAGACTAAGAACTGCAGTAGACAGGATACTTTTTTCCTTTAATACTCAAATACAGAAAGAAACTCATCAGCAATTGGTGCCTTCATTTGATGTGTTGGTAAGTTGGTGAGAATGGATGGAAACTTTTATTTTTTATTTTTCCCTGGATTGAATCTCCTGGGCCTTATTCTAGAATCCAGGATTCCATCCAAACAGCTGACAGACTGTATTCTTTCATGCAGACGACAGCTTGTGGTATTGACTGTTTGATTGTTGAATGCCTATTGAGTGCTCCTGGTGTGCTGGATTCTTTAAAGAAAATATATGCTACCCATCCATTGTCCAGAGGGATTACTCTAAAATGAACACACATATCTTCAGGTCTTTCTCTTTATTTACTGGAGTTTTAAAAATATGCCCTCAAATGGAAGGAAGAGAACTAATTGGTTCAAGAATGGCTCCGAGTTTCTCATTGAAGAAGCTCACTCTGTATGGTAATATGGATCATATTATCAGGAGAAAGATGTCAATGCATGTAGATGAAATCTGAAACAGTTCAGTGAGTGCTTTTCCATTGCTGGGCCCTTTCTAAACCCTTCCATCTCTGACCATCTTCCTCAACACTCTCCCATCAGATATTTCTAGTCATTTCCAAGATATACTGCTGTGCCTGTATATTTCCCTGCTTCTTCTTCTTCTTCTTCTTTTTTTTTTGCTTTTTTGGAGAGCAATTGGGGTTAAGTGACTTGCCGAAGGTCACACGGTTAGTTGTTTTTTTTTGGTTAAGTGTCTGAGGCTGGATTTGAACTCAGGTCCTCCTGACTCCAGGGCTGGTGCTGTATTCACTGTGCCACCTAGCCTCCCCCTGCTTCTTTTCTAGTTTCCCTTTGAGTCATTTTCTCCATTAGAATGTAAGCTTCTTTAGGGCAGGGACTGTTTTTTTGTTGTTCAGTCACTTTTGCAGATGACTCTTCCTGATTCTAGATAGAGCACTCTATTCACTGATCCACCACTGATAGCTAGCTGCCCTAGCTTACATTTATATGGCATATTAAACTTAACAGATTCCATTAAACTATTGTTTCATTTTATTCTTGCAATGTAAAATATATCCATTTCCAATTAAAGAAACCAAGACACATAAAGGTAGAATGACTTGCCCAAGGCTACAAGATAACAATGGATAATTGGTTATCTTCATTTTACATATGGGAAAGTTGAAGATCAAAAAGGATAAGTGACTTTACCACATGGCTGGTAAGTATCGGAGTCAGGATTAGAAGCTAGGTCTTCTGATTCCATATACATTGGTCCATTACTCTAGACTGAAACCCTAATTATAGACTTGCAGAGCAAAAGGAGGTCATCTAGTAAACCCAACAATCCATTTTAAGAAAGAAAACAACAACAACCGTGTCCTGGAAAGGAAAATGACTTTTGGTCAAACCATTGAATGACTGAATGATAAAGCTTGTGCCAGGTACTAGGATATTGCTGGGGATTTAAATATGTGAAATTAAAAACAGTCCCTGGGTAGCTAGATGACACAGTGGGTGGAGTGCTAGGCCTGGAATAGGGAAGATTCATCCTCCTGAGTTCAAAACCAGTCTCAGACACTTCCTAGCTGTGTGACCCTGGGCTAGTCACTTAACCCTATTTGGCTCAGTTTCCTCATTTATAAAATGAGCTGGAGAAAGAAATGGCAAAGTACTCCACTATCTGTGCCAATAAAACCCCAAGTGCAGTTATGAAGAGTAAGACATGAATGAAAAGTGGCTGAACAACAACAATAAATGTAAGCTAGGAGGCATCATAGTGCAGGGCACAAAGTGCTGACCTTGGAATTATGGAAACTGATTTTGAATTTCAGCCCTTTCATTGACTACATCGTGAGCCAATCATATAGCCTTTTGAGCAGGGCTTCTTAAACTTTTCCCACTCATGACCCCTTTTCACCTGAGAAAGTTTTAATGCCACCTGGGGTATATAGGTATTTAAAATAGGGCTACAAATCAAATATTTATTCATAATAAATCATAAAGAAATTGATTTAAAAATTCTTTGGTATACATACTATTTTACCATTTACCCAAGATGAAGTCAAATTTGCATACTCATGAGATGGATGTGGTTGTTTATTTTTACGTAAAGAATTAAATCTTGGCAGAATATTTGATACAGCAGGATATAGAGCATCTTCAGCATTTTTCGGAGTTGACTGATCTTTTGATTTTATAGTCATCAGTGCTGTGTTCAGAACCAAGCTGCAATGGAACTGCATGATGCAGCACTAGAAAGCACCGCCAACAACACCTCAGATTCATTACATGCTTGATTTGGAATTAATTTTTGGTTGTTGTGTATGCAGAAACCTTTTACTGTTGCCAAATTGTTCGCAACCCCCATGTTTAGTTATGTAATTCCATATGGAGTATCAACCCACCAATTAAGAAGCACTGCTTTTGAGGACTCGGTTTCCTTTTATATTAAGTAAGAATATTGGACTAGATAACTTCTAAGGTCACTTCCAGTTCTAGTTCTAAGGTCCTGTCGTCCAAACTCACAGAACATTGTAAACTAGAGAACATTACACCATTGGGAGCTTCTATGATCAGGATGCCATGATCTAAGTAGAGAGGCAATATTGCGGGTAGAACTAGCTTATGAGTTAGGAAGACCAGGTTTTAAGTACCCTTGAGACATACAGCTATGTGACTCTAGGCAAGCAACTTAAGTTCTCAGTTTCCCAGGCAACAGCCTTAAATTTTCTTTTCAATGAGCAAAAATCCACCTTTTTTTCCCTTCCATCTCTCTACCCTTTATTTAAAAAGAAAAAAAAAACCCATCACCATTGAAATGATGAAGACAGTGTCAGAAAATAACAGTTTTAATAATGAAGCCTCTGAAATTGTGGTTGATCTGCATTTAAAAATTTTTCAAAGTTGTTTTGTCTTCACTGTGTTATTGTACTAAGTTTTCTATTGGCTCTGATCACTTCATTTTAAATCAGTTCATAAAGATCTTCCCAGGTTTCTCTGAAACCATGTTTCCACTGTTTCTTACAGCACAACAGTATTTTCTTACATTCATATATCATAATTTGGGTAGTCATTTCCCAACTAATGTCCACCTTCTTAGCTTCCAGTTCTTTGCCATCACAAAAAGCTGCTAAATATTTTTGTCTGTATGAATGCTTTCCCTCTTTCTTTGACCACTTTTGGGGTATAGACCCAGACAACTAAGATTAAGTTACAGAGCAGTTGCTGATTTACTTGGTAAAAGACATTTTCTTATTGGGATTTTCCTACACCAGTAAAATCATTGTTTTAAACTCTCCCTCTCCTAAAAAAAAGAAAAGATCTATGTTGATAGTATAATCATATGAGTTAATCACTTTGAGGGCACTGAAGTGGTATAAAATGTGAATCATTATTGTTTATTAGTAGTAATAAAAACTAGCCTGTGATAGAACACCATCTTAGGTTAGAACATTGACTGATTGGAAACATTGGACAAGAGTTCTCTAGGCCTAAGTTTCCAAATCTGCAAGTCTATTTGGCTTGAAATCCTCTGTTTTATGACTTTCAATGTCTCTTTAGCCTTAACACCCTTATCATGCTGTAATCTGGTGATTTGACAACCCCTGGAGGGGTTGTCTGAGTTTTGTGTGGATAAAGCATCACATCAACCAGATGTTTGAGCATTATTTAAGTGTGGTTTAACTCTATTCTCATTTATGTGAATTTTGAGCGTAATATGCTGAGCACATTGATTCCTTTCTTAATTTCCATTCTTTGTCAAAATTAAATTTTTTCCAAGCTGTGTATTTTAGAACCTTTCCCTCCTTCACATGTGTAGAACTGATGGTATGAGAAACTCTAAGTTGTAAAAAAAAAATTGAGGAGGAATAAATGCTATCCTGCGCACACATTTCACAGATATGAGAGTTTGAAATGTCTTCACCAATGAGAGAACTTAGTAATTAGCTCCCTAATCATCAATTTGATCTCGTCTCTCAGGCTGTCAATGACTAGAAGCACAATGAAAGAGGGGATGATTATCATGGCCCCAGCAGGAAGGTCAGCTTCATGATCAATAACAACTGGGCTCCAGCAGATAGTTAATCTAAATAAAAAGCATCACTGCTAATCAGAGACCTTGAAATCATTGACTAGGGTAAACTAATAACTGATTGCTGAATATTTTGACTGCAGTTGACCTCTATAACTGCAGCCTACCCATAGCTATTTTAGTTTTGAATGAGAATGGAGTTGACATTATTTGAATTCTCATGAACATAAATAAATTTCAGTCTGCTGTGCAAAATGTGCAGTAAATGCAATGCATAGCCATTTGATCTCATATTTGATCTGTAGAAACCCCTCTCCACCCAAGTTTAGTGGGAGTAGGGGAGGGAATTAGGGGAAGAAAAAAAAGAGGATTGGATATCAGGACCAAGGACAGAGAAACCAAACTGCTGGAGGGCAGGAAATGTTTAACATGTCTTTGTCATCCCAAGACTTAGCAGAGTACCTGCAAAGGTGCTTAATAAAGTAGTGTTTTCTGATCACCTGATTTAAATTTTTTAATTAATAAATACTCTTAGCATCTTGGGTTGGGGATAAGAGAAAACAAAGGTAGACTGTATCACTGGTTATGAATGCCTATTCTCACTGGAACACTGACTCATTTAGTCAAAGAACTATTTATTAGGTGCCTACTAAAATGAAAATGCAGTACAGACTTTGTGGTTCCAAAAATTAATTCAATTCAATCAACATTTATCAAGTGCTTGCAATTTTCCAGGTACTAGGCTAAGCTCTGGGAATACAAAGTCAGGATGCCATTATTTCCATTGATTTAAAGGGACACAATCTGACTGTTCTTACGTGGTAGTCTGAGAGCAAGGCTATCCTTGAGGTCAACGGACATTTGCCTGCTATTCTTTGTAATAATTTGCAGTTCTTCTATCTTTCTAGGTTTTGTAAGAGAATGACATTGAGCTGTCTAGCAATCCAGAATCATGGAAGCTTTCCCTTTCTGTGTTGTTGAAGCTGTTTGGCCTACTTCTCAGCAGTGGTAGTTTTTTTAAATGTGTTTTTATTTTTTCTTAGAAGCATGAATATTCCATGGCAGGCTTTGAGTTTCACATTTCACTTAGCACACAGTTCCTTCTTTCACAGAAAGGTGAAATTGGAAAAAGTCAGCAAAAATGTGATGTCCTTTATGGGTTATAAAACCAAAGTCAAAACTACATGAAATCATAGCTATTGGTATGAAAACAGATAACTTTTGCTTCTTTTCAAAGCAAATATGGTATTTTTTTCATTAACCCTGGTACCTCTTGTCAAATGGACAGATTTTTAAAAACAGTTTTTGCACATTCAAAAGGTAGCTGTCATGCTTGCTATCTAATTCTTTTCTCTGCTCCTTCCAATGCATTTGTATTTTGACTAAATATCTTTTGACTTGAATTTACATGTCATTGACTTAGTCTGATAAAAGAGGAAATAGTGATGTGAGCTCAGAGCTAGCTTTTGAATAGATGATTTTTCCAATAATGTGACAAACTTCTGTGCAGCTTAGGAACGAACTGTATCAAGGGAAGGTGGGTTACATTTATTTACATGCTTGCCTAGTCCTGGTTTGAGATGTGGTCTCTAGAATACTGGAAGGGAAGGAAGTAGAATAAATATTTATATAGTGACTACTATGCGCCAGGCACTGTGCTGAACGAATTCAGCACAGAGTTAGTATATGAAGCTGGTTTTGAACTTGAGACTTTCTCAATCTAGGACCAGTGCTTTAGATACTGCACCACTTAGCTGCCTTATAGGAACACCACAAGCTATGCTATTCTATTGATATACCCCAACTCATTAGAACTACAACAAGAAGAAAAATATAGGACAAACATAGCTTAGAAAAACTTGGATATTGTAGTAGCTTCATGGATTCTCCTGGTTTTTGTATCATTCTCCCTCTTGGGCTTCCTTTGCTCATTCTAGCTATATTATCATTCTCTTCACTTTTTCTAGCCTTTTTTGATCTAACATGTGCCAGTCCCCTTCTCATTATCTAGATTTCTTAAATGACCTGGAAGAAGAACTGGCACAATGACTGTTACAGAATTTTATAGTTTTCTCATTGTCCTAGGTGAATTGTAGAATCTCTCAGGGGCAACTACCTGTCAGTAACAATGAAACATAGTCTATATTCATCTGCCTTCATGCCCTGTAATTCCTCACTGTCCCCACCATATTACATAGTGAAGAATTTCATAAATGATGCTGATAAATTGTAAGGATTATGAATGGGAAATGAGGTAATAAAATTATCTCTCTTGCAGATGATATGATGATATTCTTGGAAAATCCCAAAGACTCAACTAAAAAGTTAGTTGAAACAATTAATGACTCTAGCAAAATAGCAAGATATAAAGTAAATCCACATAAATCATCATTTTCCTATACATCACCAACAAAACCCTTCAGGAAGAGATAGTAAGAGATGCCTCATTTAAAATAATTCCAGAAGGCATAAAATAACCTGGGAGAACACCTGCCAAAACAAGCCCAGGAACTATATGAATGAAATTATAAAACAATTATATAAATAAAATCAGATTTAAATAATTAGAGAACTTTTAATTGTTCATGGATAGGCAGGGCCAATATAATAAAAATGGCATTTTTTATCTAAACTAATTTATATATGCAATGTCATTCCAATTAAATTACCAAAAGGGTTATTGAGTTAAAAAATAATAATTCATTTGGGAGAACAAAAGATCAAGAATATCAAAAGAACTAATAAAAGAAAGAAAGGAGGATTAGCTGTATTAGATCTTAAACTATAATATAAAACAGTAATTATGAAAACCATCTGGTACTAGTTAAGAAATAGAAAAGTGGAGCAGTAGAACAGAGTAGACATACAATTTATAGCAGCAAATGATTATAGTATCCTTGTATTTGACAAATGTAAAGACAAATCTTGGGAATAAGAATTATTTGGTAAAAATTGTTGGGAAAGCTGGAAAGCAGTCTGGCAGAAATTGTGTATAGACCAATATCTTTTACTTTTTACAAGATAAGGTCAAAATGGACACATGACCTAGATATAAAGAGACACATTACAAGAAAATTTGAAGAACATAGAGCTTATTACCCATAAGACATCTGGATAGAGGAACAATTTATGAATAAACAAGAGATAGAGAGCAGTATAAGATATTAAATAGATAATTTTGATTACATTAAATTAAAAAGTTTTTGTACAAAGAGAGCAAATATAGCCAAAATCAGAAGGAAAGCAGATAACTGGGGAAAATTTTTATTTATTTTTATTTTTGGAGGGGGGAAGCCAGGGCAATTGGGGTTAAGTGACTTGTCCAAGGTCATACAGCTAATAAGTGTTAAGTGTCTGAGGCCAGATTTGACCTCAAGTTCTCCTGACTCCAGGGCCAGTGCTCTATTTACTGCATCACCTAGCCACACTGGGAGAATATTTTATTGACAGTTTCTCAGATAAAGGTGTAATCTAAAATATATAAAGAATTTTGTCAAATCTATAAGAATATGAGTCATTACCCAATTGATAAATGATAAAAAAATAGGGGGAAGCAGTTTTCCCGATGAAGAAATTAAAAGAATTTAGAGTCATATGAAATGTTCTAGATCATTACTGATTAGAGAAATATAAACTGAAACAATCTTGAGATAGCATTTTACACTTATCAGGTTGGCCTAAATGAGTGAAGGAGAAAGTGACAAATGTTGGAAGGGATGTGGAAAAATTGTCCCTGACACTAAATCACAGTTAGTGGAGCTGTAAACGAATCCAGTCATTTTGGAGAGCAACATGAAATTATGTCAAAAGTGTTATTCAACTGCCTATACCCTTTGATCCAACAATACCACTACTAGAACTGTTTCCCAAGATGATTAGGAAAATAGGGAAAAATTCTTATATGTTCTAAAATATTTATAGTAGCTCTCTTTGTGGTTACAAAGAAGTGAAAATTGTGGAGATGCATGTCAGTTGGGGCATGACTGAACAAATTGTGGTATATTTTTGTGGAAGAATGCTACTGTGTTTTAAGAAATGATGAGTTTGATGATCTTAGGAACAAAAATGGATAGACACAAATTAAAGAAGAGCAAAATGATCAGAGCCAAGAGAATGTTGTATATAATAACAGAAATATTGTTTTAAGACCAGCTTTGAGCAAACAAATACTTTTGACGATTATAAATAGGCAAATTAGTGGCAAAGGACCTATGGAGGAAGACACTATCTGCATTGAGAGAATTGATAAATAGAAGTATGTATAGAATGGTTTTACACACACACACACACACACACACACATACCTCTACACATATTTGTATCTAAGTAGTCATCTCTAGGCTGTCACGGGAGGTGGTAAGGAAGGAAGAAAAGAAAAAGAAAAAAAGAAATTTACATGATACCTTTACTATATATTTAAAAGGAATAGAAAATTGTACATAATAGATTTGCAATTTCATGTGCAATTATCTTTTTCTATTCCACTCTACTATCTAAATGCATCTTTTATTTTCTCAAGTTCAAGAATATAATAAATAAAAAAGAAATTATGATTCTACTTGATTTGTGTCTCCTCCGATGTTCATTTTGGAAGTTCAGACTTTGGGCATTCATTCTTTTCAGGATACGTGTCCACTTTAGCAATGGCTCAATTATTCATTTGTGGCATAAACACACCCTAAAGCAAAGACTGGATTTGAAACTGAGTCTTTGTTCCATGAGTACTAAAAAATAAATCAATGTCCATTCACTTCATTTTTTGCAGATGTTTATAGCCCTATAGACCTGTAAACAGCTAATCTATTCCTTCAAAAAGGAGGTTGTATAGCCTTTTGGTTAGGGTATGAGAGATGCTTTGGTACCTTTGACTATCAAACTCAAGTTGCTGTGCTAATAATTCACTTTTTAAAATACATAAATGAGTTGTTATGACTCAGATTGACCTATAGCATCAATAAATAAATGAATAAAGTCTCTTGTTAAATACCTCCTATGTGCAAAGCATTATGCTATGTGATAAAGATGAATACAGAAAAAATAAGAGAATACAGAAAAAATAAGAAAATACAGATAGTCCTTACTCTCAAGGAACTCATTTCAATAGAGAGGGACTACAGATTTAAAAAGCGCAGTGATCCTTAAGGTACAATGGCAAAGCATATGGTAATATGTCTTATTTGGCAACACATTTATTGATAAAATCACACACATTTCTGGTGTTAAGCCACTTGATGGTACCAAAGACTGATGGTCAGAGATTTTTTTTCCTTTTTGGGTAAGTGTGGAAAATGAAAAAGTGGGAGATTCAGGCCCTACCACAATAGTTGCCAAGTCACATCTCCATAGGTGTGGCTCTCTTGGATGATGGTAACAAGGACTGGTTGCAAGCAGGGCTTGTGGCCTAAGAAACACTATTATTCATGGTTCTTGGGTTTATCTGATCATCTCTAGCAGTTGGACAAGGGCTGGTAGTGTTGATGGGGATCTTGGATCTTCAAAAGTGTTCCCCCACCACTGATCCTTGGTGATGGTTGGGGGTTGGCAGCCTGGGAACAGTTAGGTTCTAGGGCAGCATTGCTAGTCCTAGGGCTCCAGGATGCAGAGCTCTGTGTTAGCTCTACTTGGATCTTAGAGGAAGTGGTGCTTGAGTTGGTGGCAGTAGTTTGCCCCATGCCATCTCTTTTATTTTAGTGAGGATACCTTTTTTCTTTGGCTGCATATTAGAGGGGGATAGAGACCACTGGTCCTGACCTTATGAATCAGGGCTGGTAAGACAATTTATTTGACTTAATTAAGCACCAGGTGCTTGTGATGCAAAGGTAGACCTGACACAGGCCTTCCCCACTCCATCCAAGAAACTCATAGTCTAATAAGGGGAAAAGAGAATCTCCCCCGCTCCACAAGAGTTACATAGGTCTGAAGCACCTTGAATTTTTCCTTTGCTCAAGATTCTCTGGCTCTCATGCAAAAGAAAGGGAAGAAAAAAGGTGAGAAAATATCCCCACTTTGAAGTACCATTCTTCAGTTGAATCCCTCATTCCAATTTTCTGTATTTATGGTTAATATATGATGGGTAATGAGCCAGAAAGTAAGCAAAAATGGGCAGTCAATCAATGCAATGATCACAACTGATAGGACGTGGGTCATTCTGTACCCATAGGCCACTGCCTCTCCACTCAACAGAGGATATGTGTTCCAACATTGGTTATTGCATTTCAACTGAGTTGATTATCTTTTAATTTTGTATTCATTTATACCTTTTACTCAATATACATTCTTGTAATTCTTTCTTTGCTCAGTACCAGTTCAGACACATTTCCCATGTTTATTTGAATTCACCAGAGTCAACATTTTTTATGATGTAATGGTATTTCACAATATTGATATATCACTTTCATTTATTTTCACAATCAATGGTCACCTAGTTTGTTTTAATTTCTTTGGTTACTGCAGAAATTGCTATGAATATTTTAGTTTATATGAGACCTACTTTTGACATCTTGAGGGAAAATGTGCAGTATCAGAATCACTACATTAAAGAGTATAAACAGTTTAGTAAAATTTCTCCCATAATTCCAAATTATTTTCTAGAGTAACTATAATAGTTCACAGTTTCCTTTCACATATATTAGTGTGCCTGTCTTCTCACAATTCTCCTAGTATTGTTTGTGTAAGTTTTTACCATCTCTGTCAATCTGATATGTTTGGGGTGATACTTTAGAATTGTATTAATTTTCATTTCCCTTACTAGTTTATTCAGTATATTTCTGTATGGTTGCTGATGCCTCTCTTCTTCTGAAAACAATTGTTCATAATCTTTGACCTTTTATTTTTTGATCTGTGGCTCCTAATCTTATGTTTTGGTCAATTCTCTATAGATTTTAGATGATAGAGCAGCTCCATGCAAAGATTGCCCCACCTCCTCCCACTTTATATCTTCTGTTTATTCTAACTATATTGATTTTTTCTAGTCCAAAGCCTGTTAATCTTATGTAAGCAATTTTATTTAATGTATTATGCATTTTATATTATGCACATATGTATGTATTTCACAGCATATAAGTAATTTTTATTTTATCTTTAAAAAATTTCTTTGCCTTCAATTGTTCTTTTTTAGCATGGATATAAAAGATAAGCTTTTAATCACCCCCCTTTTTAATGTGATTTCATAAATATCTAGATAATTTATCTAATCAGTTTATTATAAATTAATATTTATTTATTTATTTTTGGTTTTCAACATTCATTTACACAAGATTTTGAGTTACAAATTTTCTCCCCATCTTTCCCCTACTCCCACCTCAATATAGTGAGCCTACTGAATACCCCTTCTCCCAATCTGCTCTCTCTTATATCCTCCCCCACTCCTACCCCCAACTTTCTAGTAGGGCAAGATGGATTTCTATACCTGTATACCTTATTTCCCAGTTTCATATAAATTTTTTAAAATATTTGTTTTTAAAACTTTTATTTCCAGATTCTTTCCCTTCTTCTCTCCTCACTCACCCCCAATGGGAAAACAAGCAATCCAATATAGCTTCTACATCTGTGGTTACACAAAATGTTTCCATAGTAGTTATATTGTGAAAGACTAATTATATTTCCTTCCATCTTATCCTGCTCCCCACTTACTTTATTATCTACTTTGGACCTGTCCCTTTTCAAAGGTCTTTGCTTCTAACTACCCTCTCCCTAATCTGCCCTCCCTTCTATTGTACCCCCTGTTATCTACTTCCCTGCTACTTTCCTGTAGGGTAAGATACCCAAATGAGTGTGCATGCTATTCACTACAGCCAAATTCAATGAGAGTAAGGTTGACTCATTCCCTTTCACCTTCCTGCTCTTCCCCTCCACTGTAACAGTTTTCTTTCACCTCTTTTATATGAGATAATGTACCCTATTCTTTCTCTCCCTTTTTCCTTCTGTTATATTCCTCTCTCACCTCTTGATTTTAGTTTTTAGATATCATCCCTTCCTATTCAACTGATCCTGTGCTCTCTATGTATACATGTATACACACATACACACTCAAAATATGTATTTATCCACAAATACACCTTCATATACATACATATATATGTATGTATGTCTACATATAAATTCTCTTCAACTATCCTCATAATGGGAAAAGTCTCATGAATTACAATTGTAATTTTTCAATGTAGGATATATATTGTTCAACTTTAATAAGTTCCTTATGATTTTGTTTTCCTTTCCACCTTCTCATGTTTCTCTTGCTTCTTGTATTTGAAAGTCAAATTTTCTGTTCAGCTCTGTTTTTTTCACCAAGAATACTTGAAAGTTCTTAATTTCATTGAATGACCATATTTTTCCCTGAAGCATTATACTCAATTTTGCTGGGTAGGTGATTCTTGGTTTTGATTCCAGGTCCTTTGACCTCTGGAATATTTTATTCTAAGTCTTTCTGTCCCTTAATGTTGAAGTTGCTAGATCTTGTGTTATTCTTATTGTGTTTTCACAATACTCAAATGGTTTCTTCCTGACAGTTCATAATATTTTTTCCTTGACCTGGGAACTCTGGAATTTGGCTATGATATTCCCAGGAATTTTCTTTTTGGGATCTTTTTTGAGAGGTAATCAGTGAATTCTTTCAATTTCTATTTTGCCCTCTGGTTCTAGAATATCAGGGCAATTTTCCTTGAGAATTTCTTGAAGGATGATTTCTAGGTTCTTTTTTTTTAATTATGGTTTTCAGGTAGTCCAATAATTTTAAAATTATCTCTCCTGGATCTGTTTTCCAGGTCAGTGGTTTTTCCAATGAGATATTCCACATTGCCTTCTATTTTTTCATTTGTTTGGATATTTTATAGTATCTTGATTTCTCATAAAGTCATTAGCTTCCTTTTGCTCCAATCTAATTTTGAAGGAATTATTCTCTTCAGTGAG
>CM053597.1:25384628-25401036 GCA_028646575.1 Pseudocheirus occidentalis | reverse complement strand
GGGCCTTTAGTAGGTGCCAATAGAAAGGGGCATGGAAGATCTTCTGATTTCATTAACATTACAACCTGACACTTTTATGAGGACCAGTCCTATTAAGAACACACCTCATGGAAGTAAAATAAGCATGCGATAATCCATGAGCGCCCACTGCATTCCAGACACTGTACTATTCATAGAAACTACAAAAACAAAAGGAAAGCAGTCCCTGCCCTCAAAAAGCTTGTAGTATGATGGGAGAGAAAATGTGCACAAATATTTTGTTGTTCAGTCAATTATTTGTGTCTGACTCTTTGTAACCCCATTTGAGGTTTCCTTTGCAAAGATACTAGAGTGGTTTCCCCAATTCCTTTTTGTTTTACAGGTGAGGAAACTGAGGCAAACAAAATTCAGTGGCTTACTCGGGGTCACACTACTCGTAAGCATCTGAGGCCAGATTTGAATTTAGAAAGATGAACGTGCCCAGCAGTCTATCCATTGCACCTCCTAGCTCCTCCCATATAGGTATATGCTAAAGACACATATATAAGTATATACTAAAATCAAATAAATTTAAAGTACATACAAAGAACATTAGTGCCTGAGAGGAACAGGAAAACTCATGAAGAACAGAGTCCTTGAGGTGATTCTTGAAGGAAGCCAGAGGTTCTGAGAGGCAGAGACGAGGAGGGAAGGTAATCTAGACGAATACAAAAGCAAAGAGACAGGAAGTAGAGTTAGTTGGGTGAAATGAAGAAAGCTGGCCAATAGGACTGGACTATAGAGTACACGGAAGGGTGTAATATGTAATAAATCTGGATTAGTAGAAAGGGACCAGATGTGGTATGTTTTGGATTACAAACAAGAATTTATATTTGATGATATAGAATAAGTCTTTATATTTATATATAATTAACATATTTGTTATATAACAATATAATCAACATAGATTATTAAATATATGTGTATATTTAAGCATATATTAATGACGTACTAGCAATCAAAAAACAACTGGAGTTTATTCATTCTGCAGGGGTTAAGGGATGGGGCAGTAACAAGAGTCTGTCTTGGCTTTAGGAAAATCACTCCACCAGCCGTTTCAAGACTGAATCCAACTGAGGAGAAACTGGAGGCAGGGAGGCCAATTAAGAGGCCATTGCAATAGTCTAGGCAAAAGGTGATGAAGACCTAAACAAGTGTGTGGGTTATGTGAATGGAGAGGAAGGGACATTTGTGACAAATATGCTGTAGGAAGAGATGAGTTTTGGCAACTGTTTGGAAACATGGACTGAGTGAGAGTGAGGGGTTGAAGAAGATAATGAGTTTGTGAACCTGAGTGTTGAGAATTCAGCACCTTCGAAGTCTGGAAGAGGGATGAATGGGGGGGGGCAGAGATGACGTTTTTTTTTAATCTCCCCTATTAGGTAGAAGGTAAGCTTCTTGAGGACAGGCAATCCCTACCACTCTCCACAGTTAATAATAATCTCTTCTGCCTTAATTTCCATTGTACTATAACTGTGTACATGTATCCTCCACCCTCATTCATCCTGCCCCCACTCTCACCTAAACGGAATTTAAGATCCATGAAAGTAGGTGCTCTTGCTGTCCTCTAGCACTAAGCACCAGGCTTTGGATGTAGTACGAACCAATTGAAATGATTTGTGGGTGACCTGACACTCACCTATGGTAAAGAGGGTACATACTCTACTTCCTCTCAGTCTAGCATCACTGATCTTCTGGTTGTGTTTACTTGAATGCCAAAGGTCATGTGAACTCTGTATCTTTGGACCTTGGTATGAGCATGTCTTTGGCAGAATATGCTCAGCAAGAATTCAAAATCAAAATGATTTCCATTTGAAAGCTTATTTTCATTTGTCAAGCACGTAAGATAAAAATATGTATTGACTACTTTGTGAAAAATTTGGGACAAAGGAAAATATATGAATTTGGATTGGCCAAAAATGAGAAATTACCATAAGGAAATAGCTTTATATGTGGAGATTATAGTTCTAGCAAATTCTAGCAATAACAACAATAATGATGGTGATGATAGCTAACATTTTTAATGCTTTAAGGACCTGAAAACAATTTACATAAATTATTTCATTTAATTCTCCCAATTACTCTGGGAGGTATTGTGGTGATGATGATGATGACGATGATGACAATGACGATGATGACAATGACGATGATGATGATGATGATGGTGATGGTGATGGTGATGATGATGATGATGATGAAGACGATGATGATGATGATGGTGATGAGATGTAATTTGGACATGGATGGGGATTTACCTTCTTAGAGATCTCATTATTACCTCTTTGCTCTACTTTGGAATTTCTCTGACTGACTCCCTCTCCTTCCCTCCCCCACTTTTTTTAGCTTCCTTTTCTGTTTGGTCTTACCCCATTAGGTTTTAAGTTCTTTGAGGGAAGGGACCGTCTTTCTTTTGTTCCTGACATATAGCAGGCACCTAATAAATGTATATTGACTATTATCTTTTAATGAACCACTGCCGAAGTTGAGGATACAGCGAAATTCCTGGTAAGGCAAAGTGGGAGAAGGTGACAGGAAGCTCAAAAGTTTCTCCAGTATTAAGATCCTAGAATCTGAGACAGAGAGAGAGAGAGAGAGAGAGAGAGAGAAAGAGAGAGAGAGAGAGAGAGAGAGAGAGAGAGAGAGAGAGAGAGAGATTGACTTAAAAATCCAAAAAGAAAATGTTTCTACTCTTCATTTAAAAAATATTTCTTTCTAGCAGAGTTTTACACCTTTCAGAGAAAATCCTTGAATCTCTATCTAAGGGATGTAGTGGGAAAGAGGTCATTGGTGATGATCCTAGCTTGGTTCTGGGGGAAGTCCATATATCTGATGGTTTAAGGAAGGGGAGGAAGAGCAAAATGGAGACAACAGAGTCTGGAAATGGCAAAAAGAAATTAGGGGTACTTATGGATGTCTGCAGCATTCATTCCTCTCACAACACAGACTTTTTTGTGTTTGTATCTCCAATACCTAACACAATATGTTGCATTTGGTAAAGGCCTAATAGATTCTTCTAAAAATAAGTTGAAGAATTAAAGGTCTCATGTTCACAGTTAAGTGGATGAGTTGAAGGAGCTGCTTCATAGGAGGCTGCTCTTGATCCTTTGGTTAAGCTATTCTTAACCTGGAAGAGAGAAGATCCTAGGTGGGGAAGATAGTTGTCTTCTAGTACTTGAAGGATCATTGTGGGGAATAAGATGTAGAATTGTTTCTGCTTGGTCCTTGAGGGTATAAAAGTGAGCAGTCGGTAGAAGATGGGGTGAGGAAAGTTTTGGGGTGTTTTTGTAAAGGAATCTACTTATATAATTAGAACCAAGTTAAAGCAGAATTTGTTTCATCAGGGAGCTGTGTCCACCCCACCTTCCCATAGATGGGTAATTACTTATCTATTCCGTTGTAGAAAAGATTCCTTTTGGAATCCTTCAAAACAAATGCTAGATGAAGATAAATGAAAAAGCATTTATTTAAGTACCTACTGTGTTCAAGGAACTTCATTAAAATGTAAAGATACAAAGAAAGGAAAATTACAAAAACAAAACTAAAAAATAATTTCTGCTCTGAAAGAGATCACAATCTAATGCGATTAATAAATAATCAACTCTGTACAAACAAGCTATAGACAGGATAAAGTGGAGACGATCCAAGAAAAAAAGCACCAAGATTAAGGAGGCCTGGGAATAACTTCTTGAAGTTCTTCAAACTTTACCTGGGATTAGAAGGAACCAAGGAGGGCAGTAGGCAGAGCATCCCAGGTTGTCATTTGATCAGAATACATAGAAGAGTATAAGTTATAAGAAGATAAAAAGGATGGAAAGGGGCCGGCACACAAAGAACTTTAGAAGCCAAACAACATTTTCTATTTGATCCTGGAATTTTCCAATTCTGGCTTCTATGATTCATCCAGCTGGTATGTTGGAGTCCACTCCTTGCAAGCAGAGATGAGCTGATGAGGCTAAAGAGGGATTTGAGGGATCCTACTTCTGCTGACTCCATTCTACCCTTCGCCTATGCACTGGTACCCTGGGAATCATCTGAGATTCAGCAGGAAATTGATTCATTGACTCCATAACCATGTGACAGTCGAGCACTAGAAGTCATTGGCTATCCTAGTTCCCATCTCAACTACATTGCTGTTGAAGATCCTTTAATTCTCTTCTCACCAACAAGGACCCTGTCCATGGTGAACATCTGGCTTTATACAGTATCTCCCTCACACTTCAACTCCTCTGGCCTTTATAAGAACAAGGGTTGTTTCCCAAATGCCTTTGAAAAGGCTCAGCTTGTTACCTTGGTGAGTAAGGGTAGTGTTCCAAGCAGAGGAGGTCTCAACACTGAGTGGAAACAGTTACACTTGGAAAAGATGCCTCTTCATAGCTCATCCAGGACATAACTGTGGTATGACTGGACCTGGCAGCTCTTTCTATCCCCACAATGCTGAGGAGATTACATTGTGCGTTTGTTACTAAGAAATTCCCATAAATTCAGCTTTGCCATCTATATACCATGCACAAGCTCCAATCCCCTACTTGCACCTGGTCTGGTCAGTTAGCCTGGAGTCTTTGCAATGACATATTTTTGGAACCCAGTATCAGTTTACCCTGCCCATCATTTTCTTTCTTTCCAGAGTCAGTCTTTTTTTTTTTTAATTTTCCTTATTACAAAAATGACAGGAGTATTCTCCAAACAGATCTCATAATGAAGTATCTCCTGCAAAGGGTGTTTGCTTCCATTGTACTGCATGTTTATTTTACTTTGCAATTATACAATCATGGCAATTTCTTTTCATTCACAGTTAAGGGTAAATGCAGTAAAGAAAAAAAAAACTGGAAAATTTGGCTGCAGTGAATCCACTAGACCTGAGCGGGAAGGAGTTAGCAAGTGCTCTTGTTTCTAGATAGCTGGAAGGCATATCTCTGAGGCAGGGCCTAGGGGACTTGGGCATCTGAAGAAGAAAACTGACAAAGCAGCTGGGAAGAATTAGACAGCTTTCCCTTAGCCTCTTGTTTCTTGTTTCTTTCTCTGGTTTGTTTGTTTGTTTTCACTCTATTACCTGTAACACCTGAGAAGTTTTATAGGCTTGTAAAGAGGCCTACTCAGAATTTCTATAGCCCCTTTCATCTAATTGAGCTCAAAGAACCTTTCAAACTAGGATCCCTTCCCTACTTAACTATGGATTGGGAGGTTAAGCAACTTGCCCAAGGTCAGATAGTGGGGAGGGAAAAGAGGGAGAGCCAGAAATAGAACACTGTTTAGCATCTGTTAGTCCCATGTTTTCCCTGTTAGATTTGAGCTTTATGGGGATCTAGAAAGCTGCTTAAGACAGATTCTCCTCTGACTTCCCATGCCACCCACACCAAAATACTCTGTCCTCCCCCATCTCTAACTGTATTAGTGTTAGGCCATAAATATATATCCCTGGCTCCATCTCCCTTCTCCATCCCAGTTTGGGTACCACGATGGCCCATAAACAAGAAATATAAAAAGCATAAAGGTCTAAGTTGGGGAATGAGCCTAGCTGGGAGTAAGACAGTAGATCATAGGTTAAGTGGGTGTTAATGACAATGTAATCAGAAAAATGACTCTTAAATATGATTTAATGTGAAGTCCCCTTGTATTTCCCTGTTGATAATGCCTATAATAAATGCATTATTTACAGGTTAAAAATATATGCTGAGTCCAAAACCAAAAAAATCAAACAAGCCGCTATGGGCCTTGAAAATCCTTTTCCCTCCTACCCTAGAATATATTGTCTGTGTAACCCAAGGCAAATCACTTAATTAATATCTCAGTGATCTAGGTGACTCTCTAAGATTTTATGTTTCGGAGAAGTTGCTGATCAATACTAGGAGAGGAGATTTTCTCATCCTGCAGCACTTTACCTAAAGGCTACATAGACCCAGTCCCTATCCTTGTATTAATTTTATACTTTATAGGTTAAATATATACTTATATATTAACCATATATATATACATATAATTATATTATATAATATTAATATATTACATATCATATTTATATATTATAATGTTAGTTATATTATATAATGTTATATAATATATAACCTAATATAACATATTCAAATATATTAACCTTATAGGTTAAATATATACTACAAGTCTTGGGGAAAAAAAGCCAATAGGGGTCCGGAAAATCCTTCCTATGTTCTCCCATCCCCAACTTCTAACATATGCTACTTCTGGGGGGTCTGAGTAAGTCACTCACTTCTCACCTCTTTAGGTAGCTCTCTCACTTTAAGTTGCCGAAAAGATAGAAATCTTCATATTGGGAAGTTTCCTCAAACGAGAGTTTCCAACCCCAAAGAAATGATACCTCCTATTCTTTTGATATCTTACTTATTAGTTAAAAGTAGACTCAAAGTCTTGGAAAGACAAAACAAACAAGTCAGCCTGAGATTGAAAATTTTGCTACCCCCATCCTGTCATTTCCACCATTCATAATCAAGAAGTTGCTGAAACCATTGAGAGTAAAGGACAGGCCTAATAGAAACTGGCTCTTTTTTTGCTCTCTGCCATGTTCTGGCAGTGGTGAAATCTGTGGTTGACAAGGGACTTGTTCCTGCAAGAGACAAAGAGGAAGGTGACAGAATCCATAGAGAGTAAGAAGATGGAAAGCTATGAGCAGTTGTTACCCACTCACTTTAATAGGAGCACTTGTGGAGATGACAAATTAACTGTGACAGTCATAAGATCATAGAGATTCATGGGAGCCTTAAAGAGGTTACAAAACTTACCCAGGAGTTAAGGGATGACCACTAAACCTCCCAGACAAAATTTGAACCTAGGTCTTCCTCACTGGAATATCAACACTCTATCCACCCGGACACTGGGTTTTCAAAGTATTGTTGGAAGACCTCCACGGTTTTTCAAGACCTTTTAGTCTTTGAGGTCAAAATGATTTTATGACATTTCTAAAATGTTTTAATTTCTATTATAAATAGCAATAGTTATAGCCAGTAATGTGATGATAAAGGTTTAACAAATGACTTTGCAAAAAATAATAATAATAATAAAACAAATAAACTCTACATTTATAAAAATTAATCTCCACCATTAATATTTTCCAGAGTGGTCTTAAGTCTAAAATATCTACAAAAGAAAAAAAATCAAGCCCTGATTTATAGTGAGGTGGTTTTTTTTATTTTCCCCCTAATTTCCAAGTTGTAAATGTTCACACTGAAAGTTTAACAGTCAGCTCTCCTGAGCCAATTCAAACTGGCATGAGCATATCACAACATAAGCAAAAATTCTTCGAGGAAGGTCTGCAAAAATCCTTAAGTATGCAGGAGAGTCTTGAGACTCAACGTTTGACAACTCCAGTACTAGGCTATGCTGCTGGTTATAGCTATAACCAATATCTAAAATATTGTGCTCAGTCCTAGAATCCACAGTTTAGAAAGGACAACAGTAACTTGGAACTTTCTAGAAGAAGGCAAGCAGGATGCTGAAGAGGCTCTAGTCTGCCTGTGCAGGATCACAGAGTTTTAGAACTCTCATGAACCTCAGAGCCTGCACCTGAGAAAGCATCCTCACTCTAGCTTGGCCAATAAATGCTCATCTGGCCTCTCTTTGGTGACCTCTAATGATGAGAAATCCATTCCATTGTTGAATAGCTCAAATTGGGAAGAAACTTTTCCTGATATCAAGTCTAAATTTGCCTTTTTTTGCAGCTCCCACTGATAGTTCCTACTTCTGTCTAGGGTTCAATAAAATACCACTAGACCAGCGGTTCTCAACCTGTGGTTTGCAGCCCCCTTTGGGCATCTAACAACCCTTTCACAGGGGTCACACGGGTTGCCTAAGACCATCGGAAAACACATGTTTCCCGATGGTCTTAGGAACCAAGACACTGCTCCTCTGTCAGTCTCCAGGCAGGTCCGCCCATATGCAGATACACTCACATATGACTATTAAAGTGTCACAGTATTAGGAGAACCACTGCTCTAGACCCACTTCTTGCATTTTAAGTACTTGGAAGCGATAAGATGGCACCATGGATAGAGAACTGCTCCTGGAGTCAGGAAGACTCAAATTCAATTCTGGCCACAGACACTAGTTTTGTGAACTTGGGCAACTCATTTATTCTCTGCCTTCCTCAGTTTCTTCATCTCTAAAATGGGGATCATTGTAGCACCTGCCTCCCAGGGTTATTGTGAGGGTAAAGTTAAATGATATCTGTAAAGCACATTGCAAACCTTTAAGTACTTTATAATTGCTAGCTATTGTCATAATTATTATTACTTATTTTATTACTTTGCAACTTCTAGTACAAATCTGGAACTTAGTAGTAGGCTCTTAATTGATTGGTTGATTTTCTTCCTACCCTACTTCTAGACATAATAGAGTCTTAGATTTTTGCCTCAACTTATGGTAAAAAGACCTTCCTGGCACGTTTCACCAACCTCCAAAGAATAGGAAAAGTTCATATACATTAGCATAAAGATCAGGAGAAGAGAGGTTAAATTTCCAGGATATGAAACTGAAAATGGACTGTAGAAAGAAGGTGGATGGGTTAGCATTATGACCCTGAGGACCAACTTTCTCTTAAGAATAAGATAAAGCTTGAATAGAGCACTGGCCCTATAGTCAGGAGGACCTGAATTCAAATCTGGCCTCAGACATTTAACATTTACTAACTGTGTGACCTTGGGCAAGTCACTTATCCCCAATTGCATTGCTTTCCAGCCTCCAAAAAGCAAAAAAAAAAAAACCCAAAGCAAACACACAAAAAGAGAATGAGATCAAACTGGGTAAGTATATAAGAAGTAAAACATAGTCAAGCGCAGGTTCTTTACAAATGGAGAATGCTGGAGATATAATTTTCCCTGTACCAGGCACCTTTTTCAAGTAAGGGAAACAGCTTTTCTTTGTTTAACTGGTTCTCTCTCTTCCTCTTGTCTCTGGGTTTTCTATTAGATCACATGAGCACACTCCTTTTGTTTCCTCTACTTTGCAAACAGAAACAGGGATATTTTAGAGCCTCTTTGTTGTTATTATTATTGTGTTTTGTTTTGAAAAGTCTGCCATTGATGTGCCCTCAAAGTCACCCCCTGCTTACACCATTCTGCTCAGAGAGGTCACACAGAGTCGAGCAGGTGGGGGATCTGTATTCCAACGTAATGTGCCTCTGGAGGGCCATCTTGTGACAGGCCGACTTCATTTTGGAGGAAATGAGGGCTGGTTGTGAGGCAGGAGCTCATTTCTGTCTCTTCTTGTCTGGAGCAAAGAGGAGATAACCATACTGATCAGCAAGGTCAGCGCTGCCTTTACCTTTGCTTCTTAGAGCTAATCCATTTCCTGTGCTTCCTGGTGGGGCATTTCACTTAGAATGTTTTCATTTGTCTTTGGAGTGAATGTATTTTTTTTAGTAAAAAGGAGATACGATACAATTATTCTTTCACTAGATGGGATGTGTCCTTTTCTTTGGGGACCTTCCATTTACTCTTGGTTTCTGCTCCATTCTGCATGTGTTGTCTCCTAACGGGTACTATTTCTGGAAGGGCGGAAGCTTCTTTCCTTACTCAAAGGTAACTCCCTCCCAGATATTAGGCTCTAACTCTGGTTTACTACTTTTTTTTTTACTAAATGTTTAATGGAGTTACTGCTTTTATATATAGTCCAAGAGGTGTGTCTTGATCTTCTGAACCAATCAAGATACTTCTCATATAGTATCAAAGGCTCCATGTCCCATATGTTCCATTCATATTGAATGAGGTTTTGTCCATACATCATGGTGAGGTTATGGGAAAATTCTTTAATACATAGTTAATTCAATTGATTAACTGACTGAAATGAGAACAAACCTTTTAATATATACATAATTCAATTGACTGAAAGGAGAATAAACCCTACCTTTGTGTCATTGATCAATTAATCAACAACTTAGTGCCTACTGTAGCCCTAGTGGTTGTAGCACAGCATAAAGAGTGCTGGATTTAAAGGAAGGATGTTTGAGTTCCGGTACCTTTTCCCCAATGACTTAGCTTTGCAATTCTTGGCAAGTCATTGAACCTCTCTATGGTTCAGCTTCCCCATCTATTAAACACAAGAATAATTAATTCTCTCAGAGTAGAGAACTCCTAGTAGAAAAGCTTCCTGATTCAAGAACAACTATTGTCATCGTCATCATCATCATTGTTGTCATCGTCATCATCATCGTCATCATTGCTGTCCTCATCGTCATCACCATCATCCTCATTGTTGTCATTGTCATCATCATCGTCATCATTGCCGTCCTCATCATCATCATCGCCATTGTCATCGTCATCATCGTCATCATTGCCGTCCTCATCGTCATCATCACCATCATCGTCATTGTCATCGTCGTCATCATCATTGTTATTGTCATCATCACCATCATTGTCATTGTCATCACCATCGTCATCATCACCATCATCGTCGTCATCGTCATCATCATTATTGTTATTGTCATCATCACCATCATCGTCATTGTCATCATCATCACCATCGTCATCATTGCCGTCCTCATCGTCATCACCACCATCATCATTGTCATGGTCATCATCATCATCATCATCATTATCTCCCCCTCACCATCATAGATATTATTTATTACAGCATGCTTTCATACATCAGTTTAAGGTTTGCAAAACACAGTACAAGTATTTGATCGTTTTATCCTTTGCGGATCCCACCCTCCGTGACTTAGTGTATAATTCCTAGGTAACTGCTGGAGGTACAAGGAAGTTGTTTGACTTGCCCCAAAGTAAATATCAGGGGCAGAATTTGAAGTAAGACTGGAAAGTCCAAGCCCAAAATTCCCCTCCTTCTTCCAGGACTGATGATACTGCACTTTCACCACCTCCCTCACCTCAACAAAGAGTTGCAACCAACTCTTTATAAAATTAAATAATGCGAGTTATTACAATTGTCAGGTGTTATGGGAATCTGAAGATCTTCCCTACCCCTAAGCCCCTTGATAGGCTTACGTGACTCTGAGAACCTTCCCTAATTTGAAAATATATACTACTCCCTAATAGACTGAATGTGGTTACATGAAGCCTGTGGCAAGAGGCTTGTTCTTCAAGAATGCCCACGCCTTATTGCTTTGTGACTGGGCAGTGGGTCAAGAGGACTGTGACATTCTCTGATCCAGGAGAAGGCTCTGTATACCCTGATGTGAGTTTTTGCTTTGGGGCTCACTTTGGAAAGAGTTGTGTGATTTGGCCAAATGAGACTGTGGGCAGCCATTGAGCCCCGCCCCCCCAACTTTGAAAACCCAGATGTTGGTGCTCCCTCTCTGGTAACTGGCTAGGTATGGATGTAATGGTCAGATGGCTGGAAGCCCGTCTGCTGATCTGTTTCTTCGTCTGCTTGTGACTTTTGTTTGTAATCTCTGAAGTTCAGGGTGTTTACTTTTCCCCCTGACCTAAGTAAATGCTATATGTTTGATTGATTAAAGTAAGACTGTTAGCCCATTTTGAGTTGCTTTCCTTTAGAAAAGCAGATCAGGGAACCTGTGCTAGCAGCCACCCTGGGTATGCTGGGATGCTTGCTGATACATCAGGTAAACAAATAGTTTTGATTTCATTAAGTTATTGGTTTTTTCTCTGCCTTTCCATTTCTTAATTTCTGGTGTCAGGGAAGGCAGTGTTGCTGCAGTTCATGAACCCACAGTAGATTTGGAGCTAGAAGAGACTCAGAGATGACCTAGTAAAGTGCTTCTTAAACTGTAGGTCAAGACCCCAGATGGGGTGGTGAAACATTTGGCAACAGTAAAAGATTTCTGAATGTGCAACCACCAAAAATTAATTAGTGAATCCTAAGTGTTTCTAGCAGAGCCTCTCTATAGCCTTGGTTCTGAATACAAAGCATGCACACTTTGTACGGTGCATGCCCTCAGGCCATGCAACACTAAGAACTCTGCAGAAAGTCAAAAAAGGGTAGTGAGTGGAAAAAGTTTAAGTAGCCTTGACCTAGTCCAGAGGTATTCACATAGCCCCAGGTTCCACGTGACCCACTACACTCCAAACCACACTAACTTATTCCAAAACCTTTATACCAATTAGGAAACTGATAGCCCGTGGTTAAGCCACTTGCTCAAGGACACACTGGTAGCATCATTACTAGGATCTGAATGGTTATTGGAGGGGTGGTGGATGTGGGAGTTCTCAGAGTCCTGGGAAATTTCGTCCTATAGAAGTGACAATATTGAACAGAAGTGGCAACCAGAGTGGCCTAGAGCTACTAAGTCCTGAGAAAGGAGTAATCACTATTACAGGAGATTTTGAATGTTCCAGGACTACTCTTGAGTATCTGAATACTTTTTGAATATTAAGAATACTAAGTGCTTTAAATGAAACCCAAGAAGTTAGATCCTAGACTGCTTTTGGGGGAAGGAAGAAATAGTCAATTTTAGAATTGTAGAATTGTACTCAGTGGAGGACTTTCACATAGCATCCTTTAAAACACCCAACCATCCAGTCCTTGCCTGAAGATTTCCAAGGATCAGGAGCTTATCAGCTTGCCAAAAGTCAAGTCCATTAGTGAACAGGTTGATGGGTTGATGATGAATGTGATGAGCAGCACAAGCTTTTAGGAGTACATCGACTGTCACACAGGTTTAGTACATAGGGAAGCCAAAAACTTTCATATCCTGAAGCAACAGATTGAGAACTGTAAGGAACCTTAGAAAGTCACTGAATTCAACCATCTCACTTAAAGGAAAAATGAACTGGGACACAGAAAATGTTAAGTAGTTAGCCAAAGGTCACACAAAGAGTTAAGTGGCAAAGCTGGGATTTAAGCCAGAGTCCTCTGACTCTCAGTCCTCTGATTTTGTTTCTACAGTGCCATAGGTGCAATGCTTAAAGAACAGAAACCCGATTTCTTAATTAATTAATTAATACTTAATTCAATTGATTGACTGAAAGGAGAATAAACCCCAACTTTGTGCCATTGATCAATTAATGAACAACAACTGGAAGAGCTAAATAACTCTACACCGTTCCCTAATTTAGCATTTACTAAGTTGCCTGCTATATATAAGACCCTGTGCTAGAGGACATGGAAACAGAAGGCAAAAACCAAATAAATAAATAATCCTCACTCTCAAAAAAGCTGTATGCATTCAGCCATAGTCTCATTCACCTCCCTACACAACCAATTAATTGGCCATATCCTTCTCCTTTTCCTTCTATCCACTCTCTCCTTAGTTCTGAATAAACCTATCCCTAATGTTAATGCCTCCTTATATCTATCCTCTCTTAATTCAAGTACTTATCCCTTTTTTGAAATACATCCCTGAATTGAGGTTTCACAAAAGATTCTGGAATGAGAATGAACTGAATTCATTCAACAAGTTTTTATTGCATATAAGTCGCTGTATATAAAAATGACCTAATTTGGACCCTCATGGAGCTTGCAGTATAGAAGGATGACTCATCAGTGATAAGCAGGCAGTACCTAGGCTTTTTCAAACCCACTGATTATTGAAAATTGTTTATAATTACCCGTAATATCAGGCAAGAGGAGGGCTCAGTGTTATACACAAAATGTCGAACAATACAGAGATCCAGTGAATACCACTCAGACTTATTGCATTTGAGAATAATTATTGTAATTATGATGCACATTTTCACTGATTTCTTCTTCAAACATGAGTTAGTATGCAGAAAACATTGTCAAAATAAGACAATGTAAATGAGGTTCAACATTCAGTATTGTAAAATCAATTTAAAACAAAAAAACCAGAAAAATGATTATAAAAGAGAAAACAGGAGGAAGAAAGAAATAAATGATTTCAGCAATCCTGTCTGCAAAAGGCATTAGGTTGATTTTTATTGTTTTTCAATGTAAATCTGATTGGATAAAGGCCATGATAGTTAAAGGAATTTTAACTTTAAAGCGCCCATATTCTAAAAGCAGATTCCCGAGTCCCTGCTAAAATAAAATATTTTGGCTATTTTTTAAAACAAACGAAAACACAAGATGAAGCCAAGTTCCTCTTCCTCTCATGCGCCAGTTCAGTCAAGTTGACCTCCTTGCTGTTGTTCACATGTAACATCTCATTTCCCACCCGTTTGTCTTTCCATAGACACGTTTGGAATTGTCTCCTTCCTGAGCCTCACCTCTTGGGACCCCTCGTCTCCTCCTAACATCAGCTCCCACACTTGACTCTTACATGGGAGTATATTACTCATATCCCAGTGGATAATACCAGTCTATGTTTTTCTTTTCTCTTTTATTTTTGCTTTTTGGAGGGCTTTTGGGGGTTAAGGGACTTGCCCAAGGTCCCACAGCTAGTTTTTGTGTTAAGTGTCTGAGGTCACATTTGAACTCAGGTCCTCCTGACTCCAGGGATGGATAGATAGATAGATAGATAGATAGATAGATAGATGA
Organism: Pseudocheirus occidentalis; assembly: GCA_028646575.1. Classification (NCBI taxonomy): domain Eukaryota; kingdom Metazoa; phylum Chordata; class Mammalia; order Diprotodontia; family Pseudocheiridae; genus Pseudocheirus; species Pseudocheirus occidentalis. Next base: position 25,386,639 of record CM053597.1, on the reverse strand, counting down.
TAGAATGATGAGGTGATAGACAGATAGATAGACAGACAGACAGATAGATAGATAAATGCATGGATGGGTGGATATTTATAAACAGATTTAGAGATACACATATATGGAGATAGAGGTAGAGGTAAACACAGTGATAAAGAAGGAGAAGGAAGTAGGAAGATATTTCTATTTCTAGATTTTTTAATTCATCTATGCCCATTTTGGTTCCCATATAGACTATTTCATCCTTGGGGGACAAGGACAGCTTCGTGTTTTCTTTGTTGCCCTGGGTCTAGTACGTAATAGGAACTGAATAAATGCTTGTTGATTGTGCATTTTCATACAGACAAGAGGTTTTTTCATAGTTTTTTTAAATTATATCTCATATTTCAAATTTAAAAAATATTTGTTTATTCAGTCATTCCTCTATTTCCCATTGTACCATAGGCTTGTGGTACAATAGATAAAAGTGCCAGGCCTAGAGTTAGAAATACTCCTATTCCTGAGTTTAAATATGGCCTCAGCTGTTACTTGCTGTGTGACCCTGGGCAAGTCACTTAATCCTGTTTGCCTCAGTTTCCTCTTCTGTAAAATGACCTGGAGAAGGAAATGGCGAATTACTTCACTATCTTTGCCGAGAAACCTTAATTAGGTTCATGAGGAGTTTGACAAAACTGAAAAATGACTGAACCACAGCAACAACAATGTTTTATAAATAGAGAAATCCTCATCAGGAATTTTTGCTAATAATGCAAATCTTTGCACAGTATAATAATAGAGAATATCCTGGGGTATTATGAGTTCAAATGACTTGTCCTGGGGCATGTGTTAGACAGAGGATGACCCTATCCCAGCTCTTAGACCTGTCTTCTCTCTACTGTACCACCATACCATACCATACGATGCCATGCCATGCCATGCCATACTATATCTCATCTGCACATAGTTATTTCAATTAATATCACTGAGCTGGAAAGCCACAAGCTCAAATCAAATTACAAGATACACAATTAAAAAGTTCAATTTGGGAAGCCACGTGCAGGAAAGTGGGTTAGCCTGGGAATGGGAGCCTGGGCATGCTCCTGTACAATTAAAGGAAGAAGGCTCCAATACCTTTGTCCTGCCCAGCTATCAGGAAGATAAAAGAGGGCCTTTCTGTGCTCAGATTCTGAAGGCGCAGTTACTCCCCATGGAGTGGAGAAGTAAGACTGGAGATGAGTGGTTTTAAAATAGCTTCCTGACGCCTGTTTTAAGTGAAGTACAGAGCTCTCTTTAGGAATGCAATCATCTCAATGCATTCAGGGGATAGAGCAGGAATGTAGAGATCACTTATTCTACTCAGAGCAATATGCTCATGCTATGGGGAAGTATTAAGAAAATTTAAAGCAAGATTTCTATCCTTGAGGAATTTAGAGTTCATTTGGAGAAGACAATTAAAAAAATATTTACACTCACACATGCATATTTACACAAATGTGGATGTATATGTATATCTTACACATATGTTGTTTATGCCTGTGTGTATTATATATACACACATGTGTATGTATGTGTGTGTGATAAGGAATGATCAATTCCAGCCATTTGTAATGGGAATCTGAAGATCTTTCCTGCCCCTAAGTCCTTTGATAGGCTCAAGTGGCTCTGAGAACCTTTCCTGATTTGAAAGTATACTCTGTCCTCTAGTAGTCTGAATGTGGTCACGTGGAGCCTGTGGTGGGATGCCTGTTTTTTGGGAATGCTCACACCTTGTTGCTTTGTGATTGAGTAGTGGGTCAAGAGGGCTGTGACATTCTCTGATCCAGGAGAAGCCTATAAACATGCCCTAGTGTGAGGTTTTGCTTTGGGGCTCACTTTGACAAAAGTTGTGTGATTTGGCCAGATGAGACTCTGGGAAACCATTCAGCTCCCCGTCTTTGAAAAACCCAGATGCTGGTGCTTCTCTCTCTGGTAACTGAATAGGTGTGGATGTCATGGTCAGACGGTTGGAAACTCGTCTGCTGATCTGTTTCTCTGTTTGCTTGTAACTTCT
>CM053597.1:25362228-25384128 GCA_028646575.1 Pseudocheirus occidentalis | reverse complement strand
ATCCATGTATACTGAAACCAGTTACTCACTGGCAAGTACACGGTTAGCATTTTTAAGGTTCTTACTGAAAAAAGAACAAAGCACAAAATATTGAAAAGAAGTCATTAGTCCCAAAGATCCCCAAAACACATGTTCAAAATCACTTGGAGTCTTAAGTACAGTGTCCTCTAAAGGAGTATCTCTTTAAGTATATGGAGTTATGAGAAGCTTAAAGGTATGCGAAGGGTAAAGGGCATATTTGTTCCACACACATTATCCTATTGAAATATTCTCAAACTATTACTGTTATAAGCATGAAAAGTTCTATCCAAAATAATGTTTTCTTAATGCAAAATTGATTAATCTCTTGAACTGATGAAAAGTGAAGTGAGCAGAACCAGTAAATATTGTACAAAGTAACAGCAGTATTGTATGATGATTAATTGTAAACGACTTCACTATTCTCAGCAATGCAAGGATGCAAGACAATTCTGAAATACTTATGATGATAAATACTAATTACTTTTGCTTCTGCTTTCTAGGACCATGTGAACAAATCTGATCATTCTTTCACATGATCACCCTCAAAACAGACAGAACTGGGAGGGATTTTGGAGATCATATTGGTAACTATTAGTATGACTTGCTTAACAATTCTCTTCCCTAAATATTCCCAATTTCTTCAACACACTCACATGACATGCTTTGAACCCCCTCTTCTCCTTCCTCCTTGTCCTACTATACAAGTTCTCCAACTTGTCCCTAGAATGGGGCACTCAAAATGAGACCTGGTATTCCAGAAATGGTCTGAACACAGTAGAATACAGAGGTCTCTCAAAATCATTTTTTCAAGTCAAATTGAGGTGAGAGGGAAGAAGGAAGAAAATCCCAGTGCTACCTACCTGACTTTGGAATGTAAAAAGAAGCATAGGGCAGCAAACAGTACTGATGAAATAACTTAATGAGATGTAGAATGACAATCCAAAGCATGACAAATCTTTGACACGAAACTTCTTTTGATGAATGCTGTTTATTCTTTGCTGGTTCAGAAAGAGTATTCACATTGCTATATAGTCACTCTACCCACCCATGTTTCTGTTTGAAGTGTTTAAAATGTGCATAATAATGTTAGATCTCTGATAGAAATGCAGAATTTCTGTTCTGTTCTGATCATGTAGAGTTCAACACTGGAGCAATCAACTGATGACCAAGATAGAACAATCACATTAGGGGAATGAGCTGTAGATGCAATTAGTCATCATCATCGTTAGGTTCAGGGCTATTCTCCTGAACATTTGTGTTGTCAATGATCACCCCCATGTGAATGAGTCAGAGATGTCTATCTCTAGCCCTGATCTTACCCCAGACTTATAGTCCTGCCTTTCTAGCTTCATATTGTTTATTATGACTCAGAAATCCCGACAGTTTTCTAAATTGAACCCATCATACTTTCCTCTGCTTCCCCAATATCTTCCTCCAAACCTGTTTTCTCATGCTTTCTGCCAAGATGCCACCATTCTCCAAGCCACCCATGTCTAAATCCTTGGCATTATCTTAGACATCTTTGCTTATCACCATGATCTGTCCAAACAGTCACAAAATATTATTGCTTCTGCCTTCTGAATACCACTCAACCCTTGCCTTAACCCCATCTTGCTTGGCACTCCTAATGCCATCAACCATTTTCAGGACCTCATGAAGCCACTACAACAGTTTAGGGACCTGGTTCTTATTATTTTAATAATTATATGCTTATAGGCTCAAGAAATGAAGAGAGCTTTAGCAATCATCTAACCTGATATCTACATCATATTAATGTAGAAATTCAGACTCAAAGTGCTGAAGTGTCTTCCCCATGGTCACCAGGTAGCCTCAAAGGCCAAATTAGAATCCAGGTGTTCCGTATCAAATCTACACCATTTTCACCGATACTTTCTACATTTTCTGGGTCTTTATTGCATGCATTCTTTTTTTTTTATTTTGAACTTAAGAAAGAAAACAACTATTTCCATAACATAGTAGAATAGGAAAAAAAAGATAATTTCACATGAAATTGAAAACATATTATACCCAACTTGTTATCCCTTTTATAATACATAATAAAACTGTCTTTCCCCCATCCCCTACCCTAGGGGTGGCAACCATTAGATACTATATATATATGTACATATGTGTGTGTGTCTGTGTGCACAAATATATGCACACAGATATTACATATATATGTGTATACATATACATACATAAAATTACTTTATATATATGTCTGTTAGCAGTTCTTTCTCTGGATGCAGATAGCATAAATTGGAAAAGGGGAAATGAATGATGCTACAAGACACGAAATAAAATATGAAATCGTAAAACAACATTAAAAGAATGTTAATAACATTCTAATTTGTATTATACTTATTTGTGTTCATGAGAACAAGAACTAGGACTCCAGATCATCTTTTCATCTCTGGGATCTAGAACACATTCACTAGCTTGCATGAAGTAGATACTTAATTTTTGAGGAAAATACCAGAATTCCTTAGACATTTGAAGGATTAATAAATTCCAAATATCTAATTCTTTCTAGTGTGCTGCTTGGTGCTTTAGTGGCTGGCTTGCTGTGACTGGAGTCAGGAAGACTCATATTTCTGAGTCCAAATCCAGCCTTAGACACCTCTTAGCTATTTGTCACTAGGTAAGTCATTTTACTGTGCTTGCCTCAGTTACCTCATCTGTAAAATGGGGTTATGAAACGAATTATTACATGATTGAAAAAATGGAGATTTCCTTTTAACTTATCAACGTCACATAGTGACTCTACCTATGTTTTTTTTCTGTTTCTTTTTTCAGATTTACTTTTTAGATATAGAAGTGCAGAGAGTGAAAAATAAATCTTTATTTTTCCCTGATTTATAGCCGGATAGAAATTAGTCAATCTAAACTGTTGTATAGAGAACCAAATGAAAATCTACCCTCCTATATTTCAGTATTAGGTGACAAGTTCTTTTGCGGTTGTCCAGTTGTCTGGATTTTCAATTAATGTTTCACAGAAAAAGAGTCTAGGCCAGGATTCTGTAGCTTGCAGACCCTGATAAATAAACGACATATTGGTCCAGGGGTATGCCTCTCATTTTGCAAATCCAATATCCTAGAATGCTGCCCTGGATGAGCCCATTTCACTTAGGATTTTGAGGGAGGCTTTTTTGGACAAGTTCATGTGGAAAAGAACTCGGAGTTTTAGTAGACAGAATGCTCCCAGTGAGTCAACAGTATGGCATACAAGCCAAAGAAAGTAACTCACATTTGTCATGTTTTAATAGAGGCACAGAGTCCAGCCAAGGGAGATTATAGTTACATTATACTCCCTCTTGGTTAGACCATATCTGGGGTAATGTGTTTAGTTCTGGGTATCAAGTTTTAGAAAGGACATGTTGACAAACATCAGCATGTCTAGGGCAGGACATTGAGAGAAGTCAAAATCTTGCCATAAGAGAATCTTTTGAGGACACTGGGAATACGTAGCTTAGAGAACAAAAGACTTAGAATGACTTTGAAATGTTTAGGTTTCCACTGACTGGCCCTGAGGGTTCTAATAGATCTAATATATGCGATATTTCTACAAAAAGCCCAATGTTTTATATTGCTAGTTTTAAAAATGGAGGAAAAAAAGTAATAGAGCCTTAAAATTAGGAAGAACCTCAGAGAAAAACTAAGTCTACTTTTCTAATGATGAAACTAAGGCCTAGAAAGGAGCACAGAACCTGAGCATCTATGACCTTAAAGGGGTTTAGGAAGACATTCAATCCATTTCTAAGACTCATGATGGAAAATACCATTCACATCCAGAGAAAGAACTATAGAGTCTGAACGCAGATCAAAGCAGACCATTTTCACTTTTTCCCCTCTTTCATGTTTTTCCCTTTTGTTCTGATTCTTCTTTCACAACAAGAGTAATGTGGAAATATGTTTAACATGATTGTACATGTTTAACCTATATTAGATTGCTTGCTGTCTTGGGGAGGGAGAAGGGGAAGGATGGAGGAAGAAAAATTTGGAACTCAAAATCTTACAAGAATGAATGTTGAAAACTTTTTTTATGTGTAATTGGAAAAATACTACTAAGTACAAAATAAACATTCTAAAAAGACCCAGTCTTCAACACAAACTCAAGCAGGAATGCCCTTTATAGCACACATAATAAATGTTCACCTAATTTTTGCTTGAAAATGTCTAGTGACTGGGAACATACTGCCATCCAAGGAGACCCATTCTATTTTTTATCCTCCTAAATGTTAGACTTTTCTCCCTTTTACCAAGCTTAAATTAAATCTACCTCTTTTCAGTTTCTACAAATTGCTTCTAGTCCTACCCTTTGAAACTAAGGAGTAAAGCGAAATTCCTCTCTTTTAGGACAGCCCTTAAAATCGAGAACTTTCATGTTCCACCTAGGTCTCTTCTTTTCTAGGATAAACATCCCTAGTTTCATCATCTGGGATCTGAAGGCTCTCCACCATACTAATGTATTGCCTTTGGATGCTCTTGATCTTATTCATTTATTTCTGAAAATGTAGTGCCTTGATTTAAACAAAATACAATTGTTATTATAGGGACAAACTAGAGCACCCTGTACCTCTCTCACTGCAGCCTAAGATAGAATTAGCCTTGTTGGTAACAGTATCCTAGTGACTCACATTTTGTATCTGTCCATTCAAACTCTGAAGTCTTTTTCAGAAGAACAACTGTCTAAACATGTCCCCTATATCTAGTATTTGTGGAACTGACTTTTTATATCTAAATATAGGACTTTACATTTGCCTCTTTCAAATTCCACATTCTTTCATTTGACTCAGTATTTTTGACCATGGATTCTTTTTTAAAAAATTAACTTTTAGGTTTATTTTTAGTTTACATCATTCATTTCCACAAGATTTTGAGTTACAAATTTTCTCCCCATTTTTCCCCTACCTACCCTCAGAAAACAGTGATCCCACTGTATAACCCCTCCCCCAATCTGCCTTCTCCTATGTCCTCGGGCCCCCATCACCCCCCTGACTTTCTGGTAGGGCAAGATGGATCTCCCTACCCCAGTGCCTGTATATCTTATTTCCCAGTTGCATGTAAATAATAATAATGATAATAATAATATCTTCAACAAATTTGATTCTAAAACTTTGAATTCCAGATTCTTTCCCTTCCTACTTCATTACTCACCCTTACCTGGATGATAAACAATTCAATACAGGTTGTACTTGTGTAAGTATGCAAAACATTCCATAGTTGGATATATTGTGAAAGACTGACTATATTTCCCTCTTTCCTTCCCCCCTTGTTCTATTCTCTACTTTGTCCCTGTCCCTTTACAGAAGTGTATGCTTCTAACAACCCTCCCCCCCAAACTGCCCTCCCCTCCATCATCATCCCTCTCATCCCGTACCCCCTACTCTCCTGTAGGGCAAGATACCCAATTTAGAGTGTATATCATTTCCTTCTAAGCCAAATTCAATGAAAGTAAGATTGACTCTTTCCCTTTTGCCTTCCTGTTCTTCCCCTCCATTGCAACAGTTAACCCTTGCCTCTTCCATATAAAATAATGTACCATATTTGGTCTTTCCCCATCTCCTATCATTATATTCCTCTCTCACCTCTCAATTTCACCTTTTAAATATCATCCCTTCCTATTCAATTGATCCTGTGCCTTCTGTCCATGTGTACCTGTACACATATATACGCAGACTCACATATGTATCCATATGCTTGTGTACCCTTCTATATAGACATATGTATGAGTATATATGTGTGTATGTATGTGTATGTATATACACATACATACACACATATACACATACATACATTTATATTCCCTTCAACTACCCTCATACTGAGAAAAGTTTCATAAGTAACAATTATCATTTTTCCATGGAGGCATGTAAATAGTTCAACTTTGATAAGTTCTTTATGATTTTTCCCCTGTTTGCCTTCTCATGCTTCTCTTGCTTTTTGTATTTGAATGTCAAATTTTCTATTCAGTTCTGGTTTTTTCATCAAGAATGCTTGAAAGTCCTCCACCTCATTGAATTACCTCATTTTTCCCTTGAAACATTATACTCAGTTTTGCTGGGTAGGTAATTCTTGGTCTTAATCCTAACTCCTTTGATCTCTAGAATATCATATTCCAAGCCTTTTGATCACTTTATGTAGAAGCTGCTAGGTCCTGATTGTGTTTCCACAATATTCAAATTATTTCTTCTTGGCTGTTTATAATATTTTCTCCTTGATCTGGGACTTCTGGAACCTGTCTATAACGTTCCTAGGAGTTTTCTTTTCGAGATCCTTTTCAAGAGGTGATTGGTTAATCATTTCAATTTCTATTTTGCCATCTGGTTCTAAAATATCAGGGCAACTTTCCTTGAGAATTTCTTGAAGATTCTTTTTTTTGGTCATGGCTTTTAGGTAGTCCAACAATTTTTAAATTGTCTCTCCTGGATCTACTTTCCAGGTCAGTGGTTCTTCCAATGAGATATTTCACATTGCCTTCTATTTTTCCATTGGTTTTGATCTGTTTAATAGTATCTTGATTTCTCATAAAGTCATTAGTTTCCATTTGCTCCAATATAACTCTGAAGGAATTATTCTCTTCAGAAAGCTTTCAAGATTCTTTTTCCATCTGGCAAATTTGGCTTTGTAAGGCATTCTTCTCCTCATTGGCTTTTTGGAACTCTTTATCCATTTGAGTTAGTCTATTTTTTTAAGGTGTTATTTTCTTCTGTCAAGTTGTTGACTCCCTTTTCATGATTTTCTTGAATCATTCTTGTTTTTCTTCCCAATTTTTCTTCCACTTCTATTAGTTGATTTTTAAAATCCTTCTTGAACTCCTCCATAGCCTGTATGCAGTTCATATTTTTCTTGGAAGCTTTTGGTGCAGGAGTTCTGACTGCATTGTCTTCCTCCTGTTTCATGCTCTGATCCTTTTTGTACCCTAAAAAAGGAATCTATAGTTGGATGGCTGTGCTGTCTTTGCTTCCTTTGGTTGCTCATGTTGCCAGTCAATTACTTGACTTTTGAGCTCTCTGCCACAGTAGAACAAGGCTTCCAGAAGGGAGAGCTTTTTCCCCAAATTGCTGGGGTTTTCACAGCTTCTGGAGCTATTAGGAGAGTGCTGTCTCTAAAGCCTCCACCATCTTTGGCTCATTGGTCACACACCACAGGACTACCACCCAAGACCCTGATCCACATTCAGGCAGGTGAAGGCAAGAAAGCTTAGCCTCTGAATGGCCACTTGGCCCCTGTATCACCTGCAGGCCAGGAGCTCTGAAGCCAAGTGGAGGAAGCTGCATGGCCAGGCCGCCACTTTGGCCACTTTTCACTCAGGGGGCAAAGGCCAGACCATCCTCTGTCCCCCACAGATCCAGCAGAGTTCCACTGATCTTTTACTTTGTCTTTGGCATTCATAGGCTGATAATTATAGGAACTGCCACAGCTGTTGTTGATCCACTCTCCAGAATGCTCCAGCCATGGCTGGTCAGAGCCAACCTGGGGCTAAAACTGTGGGCTCACATGGGGCTGGGCTCTGCTCCTAGCACACTGTGATGGACCCTTCCTGTCCACCTGCCACACTGCCTTCAGCAGAAGATTTGTTTGTCTGTCACTTTGTGGGTTCTCAAGTTCTAAAATTTGTTTAGTGTCATATTTTATAAGTACTTGAGGTGGTTATGGGGGGAGCCCACAGAATTTTCCTGCTTCTACACTGCCATCTTGTTTCTCCTCCCCCTCCCCCCTTGAACATGGATTCTTAACCTGAATTCAAATAGCTTGGATTTTAAAAAATACATCTTTAGCTTCAGTAATCTCTAAATGAAATTTAGCATTTCTTTCATTTATTTCAATCCATCATTCTGAGGAGTTATAGGCTTTATCAGGTTACCAAAGGGGTCTGTGACACCACCATACATACATATATCCAAACACACACACACGCACACATACACTCATATATATATATGAATACACATATATGCACATATATGTATACATATAAAGAGATGTGAATGTGTATGTCTATGTATGAGTGCAGCTAGGTGGTGCCATAGTACATAGAGTTCCACAACTAAAGTCAAAAAGACTCATCCTCCTAGGTTCAAATCTGGCTTTAGACCCTTACTTGCTCTGTGACCCTGGGCAAATCACTTTACCCTGCTTGTATCCAGTTCCTCATGTGCAAAATGAGCTGGAGAAAGAAATGTCAAACCACTCCAGTATTTTTGCCAAGAAAACTCCCCACGGTGCCACAAAGAGTCAGACAAGACTAAAAATGACTAAAGAACAGTAACAACTGTGTCTACATATAGACATACATGTACACATACACAGCGATATGTGTATCTCTGTGTATGTGTTAAACAGCACAGCACAAAACAGATTCCTGAGGCACTCTCATAGAGACCTTCCAAGTTGACATAGCACCATTAATAATTGACCTTTAGGTTTGGCCATTCAACCATTTCAGAATACATTGAGCTAAAATAATCAACTTCTCCATCTTTTTAAGGAGGAATATCTAGAGATATTTTACTGTTTTCCTAAAATCTAAGCAAATTATTTCTCTATACTCCTCTGATCTTTCAAAAAAGGAAAATAAGTGATTTTTTTTCCCCAAATGAAGTTTTCTTTAACTACCTTAATGGCTCTTTGAGATCAATACTTCCTTTACTTTGTTTATCCAATATCCATTAATAACATAATATATACTATAACATATTCTGTTTAAATATATGTATATTTATGTACACACATCAGCTACATACATCAGAGAGATTATTTATGCATACATTATATGTTGTATGTATATATATGCAAATACATACATTTGCATATATATATATATATATATATACACACACACACACATATATAGCCAAAGGCAAGTTTGTTAGCCTATAATTTGTAGATACCACTATCTATTCTTTTTCAGAAAATGTGAATACATACACACTTATGAAATCATATATCACTCTCTGATCACTCAATGTGATTCAGTAGTCATAATGAGCAGGGTTTTATTTTTCTTTTGCCAGTAAGTACCTTGAAATATATTGCATCTAGGCCTGGTGGTTTTAACATCTCAATACCACGTAGGTGCTTATTCCCTCTCAGTTTGATATCCTGACTTATTTGGGGTATAAACTCCCATTTAAGCAACTAGTCAAAAGGTTCTGAGTGTTCCAAGTCAAACAGACTTTATAGCCCAAATGGGGCTGGGTTTTTAGTTCCTCAGAGAATTTTGAGTGCAGTTTGCTCACTGATGCCTGGTCAAAGACATTTCACATCATTAAATAAATGCAGTGTCTTTTGCAGTTCTTTTAAAGAACACCTTGACCAGTTCACTACTATGAGAACAGCCTCTTTATATTCCTCTAGGTCATGACACCATAATTAGAGTGACATATATTTCCTTGTTAAGCATTATCTTTATTCATTTTTAACATTGAAAAAATGTTCTTTCCAAGTGAGAGTCTCCATTCTTGCTTATAGCCTGATGCTAACATTTGTGGTCATATTTGGATATCCTGTGTTCAGGGATTTTTTCAGTTATCTGAGCAAAGGCAAAGAACACTCCATTCTAATTCTAAAGCCAAGTTGTAGTTTTATTTGTGAATGAATTACTCCCCAAAAGCACACTTTGAGTGTTGAATTTTTTTCATCTGGTTGAGCCTAAAATTGGATTAAATATTTGGAGTATTTCTGGAAACAAAACAAGGACAACACAAGGGGGCAATAGACTGATTAAATCAACAATATGGGAAATATGGAAAACAGCATTTAAACCTTTGTATGGGAGCTCAATTTAGAAGGATTCTGAAATTAAAGGGCTGATTAGTTCAATATCTCTGCCTCTATTTCCTTTTTTTTCCTTTTTGGAGGGCAACTGGGATTAAGTGACTTGCCTGAAGTCACACAGCTAGTAAGTGTTAAGTGTCTGAGGCCAAATTTGAACTCAGGTCCTCCTGACTCCAGGGCCCTTGCTCTATTCACTGCACTACCTAGCCACACCCCTCTATTTCTTTTTTCAGAAAAAGTTGCAAGGAACACTGAATGGACAGTATATTCTAAACAATTTGGGTTTTTCATTGACCAAAATGTTCTCCTCCCTCTATGAAAGAAGTAATATCCAAATGAATACATGTTTCTTGCAGATTCCATACAGAATCTTTAATATGGAAGTTCTCTAAGGGTAGTCTTCCAAGTGTTCATAAATCTCTTTTCTTGTACTGTTAATGCCATCCCTCCCAACTAGAACTCTCAGAATTTATCAGGGTTGGGAAGGTCTCCACAATCATCTGGTCCATCCTATACAGTAAAATAGAATCCTCTCTTCAAAATAACTAATGGTGGTTATCTATCTAGTCCTTCTCTACTTTCTGCTTTTATGTGAGGGGAAAGTCATTATCACCCAAAGAAGCTTGGTGCTTTACATTACATAGAGATGAGTTCTAACAAACCTGTGCAACAATCCAAATTCTTAAGACAAAACACAAGTCAACAGGGTGGGAAACCCTTCATGTTTCCATACATGTTAGTCACCTGGTATAGTAACATGGCTCAATGGTTAGCGCACTGTGCAGAGTCAGGAGGACCAAAGCTAAAAAAATTCTCTGATACCAGTTGTGAAATAGAAATCATATAATATGTGAAAAGTGCTTAGCACAGTGCAAGGAACACAGTAAACACTAAATGTTGTTGTTACTATCATCACCATCATCATATCACATCTTGCCCTCTCCAGTTCTTCATAAAGGCAACTGTCACTCATGTCAGGAAACTTTCCTCCTCACCTAAACTTCTAAGAATCCCTACCTACCTTTAAAACACAATTCAGATAACATCTTCTATGAGACCCTTCATTGATCAAAAGGTGTTAGTTACCCCCAACTCTTGAAATCATATTTTATTTTCAGTTATAGTTTTGTATTTACTTCTCTCATTACATGTTGTAGGGTAGGAATTATTGTATTTCTTTTTTTATTCCCAAAACATAGAACAGTGCTCTGAACATAGTTTATGCTTAATTTATATTTGTGGAACTTAATTGAATAGTTTCTTGTCATGTAGATGCAGCTCTTCTTACCAGCTTTATTAAATGTTGACACTGTTTTCTAGAAGAAAGAGAAGTGAATGATGAATATAAAATTCTGAGATATAGTCTAAGCCTAGCTACCAAATCCATGACAGGATAGAAAGACAAGTAAACAGAGATAATGATGAGAGAGAAAAGAGAGGGGGGAGAAAGAGAAAGAGAGAGAGAGAGAGAGAGACAGACGGAGAGAGAGACAGAGACAGAGAAACAGGGAGAATTATGCCAATTTCATTAATATATCACAAGGACCTTTTGAAGGTAAATAATGTGTGGCAGATTAGTGGAAAGAAAGGAGAGGAATGAGAAGAAGAGGAAATGAGAAACAGAAAAGCTCTCCATTTAATGGGAGGAAAGAGTTATGGAAAGGTGGAGTTTTTTGTCTTTATTTGGGGAGAGTCGTACTAGATTTTTAGGGTTTGTTCCAACTATACAGTGCCCTTTTTTGTCTCACTTCCACAAATTCCTCTTGTACTGGTAGGTACAGCTTCTCCCTCATGTTCTGGGATTAAACCTGAAGGTAACTACTACTAACAATGAACTTCATAAGCCCCTGCCACTGTACTTCCTATTAATAATCAGCTTGAAGGTCAATTAGTTCTGAGAAAAGGCATTTATTCAAATCACATCCAAGAACAATAGTTATAAAGCATTCTTCCCTCTCAAACCCGAGGATTCCCTTTAACAGAAAATATACAGAAAGGCTATGGTCTCTAAGGGGTGGGTATATACTTAAAGTACAGTAATAGTAAGAGTCCAGAAACACTCGTAGCCAAAGCAACTCCCAATTCCAAACAGTAAGATATGGCTTCTGTGTCCTCTCTCTCTCTGGAGAGTTCTCATGAAGCCTATTGCTGGGTGTCACTAATGAATCAGGGTTATTGCTTCGAAACTGGGCCTCTTCCTAGCAGGGAAGGCATCTCTATTGGATGGGTTAATTGGCTGAACTCCTGGGGATTACTTTTCTGATGGGTAGTTATTTCTGCTGTATCTAGTCTGAGGATAAGTTCAATGCTACTGGGCTCCTCCAGGTCATATGATGCCACTTTCTCTTTCAGCTCTTATACAAAGGAGTGGTACCTTTAGCCTAGAACTGATTGCACCTTTCCTAGTTCTATTTCCTCCAGACCTCTGCTGTGAGTTTTGTCCCCTTAGAGTAGGTTTGGGAAACACGTAACCTCTCCTATTCAACAACTGTTCTTGACTCAAAGCTGAGCTCCCTCAATGATGGAATCTTACCCTAACAAATGTTGTCCATCCAGGTACCTTCCCCAAATTCTTTTGAGGTCTTTGTGAATGAGTTTTTTGGGGAAAAAGGATACTGAGGAAATCTCAGTCATGAGGTACAAAGATTTATTTTGTTTAGCCCCTTTCATTTTTCAATTTAACTTCTCAATGTGCGGGATTGCCTACTAGATATGGAATGTTTCTTTTATTCCAGAAAAGTTCCTGTTCTTATCGTCAATTGTCCCTCTCCTTTTATGACCTTAAACATTGCTGGTCTGATGGTACATACCTTTACATAGAAGATTCTTTGGTAATAATATCTATCTAGGAAAATTACAAACATATTTATATTTATCATTAATATATAGGCATAATTATTTTTTCATATGTAAAAATAAAACAAAATGAATATACCTGTAAGAGTCCTGGATTTGGAGTAAGAAGAGGTAGGTTTGAATACTGCATTTGCCATTTATGACTTCCGTGACCCTAGAGAAGTATTTAACCCTCAAATAAACGGAGGTATTTCTACTAAATGACTTCCAACATTGCTTCTAGTTCTGTATTTGTAGTCCTTTAAACCAATAAGAAAATGTTAGCTACCTACACCAATAGCTCTACCCCACTCTGTCACCTACTTGAAGATCACATGCACAATTACAGTAGTATCTAAATCTTAAGCACCTCTGTTTGTTGTGTCCTCACCTCACCCTTCAGGTTTATTCATCTAGCAACAGAATTAGCCCCTGGCGTAATCACCCCGATGAGTGGATATCCCCTTGAAGCTGTTTCCATATAATTATGTCTACAGTTGCTAGAGGTCTCAGGGGCCTTCTGATAACAGTCCTGTCTTGGAAGTATGTGCCTTCCCAAATTACAACGCTGATCTGTTAGAACTCTCCCCAGTAACAGATGGTTTTATTAGTAGCCACGGCCAGAAACTGGCTAACATGACCATTAGCCCTCTGTTGTAATTCAGTGGAGGGGTAGCACCATGTATGCAAAATGTGGTGGTTAAAAATAATCGACAATAAAGGAGATAATAGGATTTTGTTGGAGGCTAGGGAGGAAAAAAATCAGTACTTTAATTCTATTTCTAGAAACAGAAATACTGAAGTCAACGTTAACTGTTGTTTCTCTTTGGAAAAGAGAAGTCATAAATGCTTCCTGCCTCTTAGATGAGACAGTTTCAGGATCCCCAAATGAGCACCATGTGAACTACGGGGTGTAAAACTCTTTAGGAAATCCTTTAGGGTGTAATTGTGATAAATAAAAGTGATCGGGAATTTCGTGTGTGAGAGAGGTACGTACTAATTTTGGGCCCTTGCTGCCCCAATATCTCTTCCACATCACATCCCCTTCAAATATCCTTAATCAAATATGGTTGGGATTCTACTGATTGGCATTTCCTCCTCCTAATTTGGACAATAAAGAATGCTAAACTACATGCAGAAGACATGACCAATTGCACCAAAGCTACTGACAGCATTGTGATTCCTTAACATTCTAGCCTCAGTTTCTTTAGGTATAGAATAAGGATAACATCAATCATAATACTAATGAAATAATGGGTGTAAAGCACTCTGGTGACTCTACCACCCTGCATAAAAGTCAGCTATTAGCATTGCTGGTGGTGGTGGTCATGGTGGCAGCAGTGGTAGTAGTAGTAGTAGTAGTAGTAGTAGTAGTAGTAATAGTAGTAGTAATAGTGCTTCCACTCTGATATTGATTTGTCCTTACTTTTTTAAATATTTTATGTCTACATATACAGAGTGTTCCAAAAATCTTAAAATCTTATTGCACTTACAAGTTTTAATAACTTAGGTAGGTTAAAACTACGTAAGACTTTTGGAACTCTGTCTCTCTTTGTCTCTCTGTCTCTCTTTGTCTCCCTCTTCCCTCTTTCTCTCCCTCTTCAGTACAATTTTAACTCTGAGGATTAGTCTCTTTTTATTTTTTAATTTTTATCTTTTAATTCAGCATGCCTATGATAGGCCTGGGAACATAGTAGGCGCTTAAGAGATTGGATTAAAAATAAAAGTAGTAACAGGAGAAGTGGTAATAAGAAAACTTCTTTGTCAATTGTGTAAATTGGTTTTGTTATAAAGAAAGCTCACACAGTCTACCATTCAAACTAATCATGCTGGAAGTAATTCAGAATACACAATTGTATCCAGAGGGCATTATACATTATGAATGTTAGCATGAGTTTATGGAACCACAATACAAAGGTTGATGAGGACCCTGATAAATTTTCTCTATAAACCCTAAAATGCAGCATAAATGTAAATGATCATTGATGTTGTTGTTGTTGTTGTTGCTGTTATAATTATTAAGTGAATCGCCAGAAAGTTCATTCAGGATATTATTGCTTAAAATACAAACTAGAATAGCGAGCAGATTTTTGAACATTACAAAGATAGTTTGATACTCAAGCAATAATTATTAATATGTGGACAATACTGGAAAATGAAATTGTAGACCCATTCACTGGAACAGATTCCCAAAACAAAATAGAAAGATAGAGATTTATTTTTCCTTGGCTCATCCTTTTTAGTCCAATATTAAATGACCCTGATTTTTGTTACATCATGAAACCTCTTAACCTGCTTACATTATCGTAGTCAACCTTTTGACAACCACAGCTGCTCTCTTTTCTGTGATTCACCTTTCATACAGATGCTTATCCTTTCCTGGAAATGTTAATGAAAACCTCAAAGGTCTTGGCAAAATAAATAAATAAACAACATATAGGAAATCTCTATCAGAGAATCTCAAAGTCTGAAGGAACCTGAAAAGCCATTCCTAAATGAAAATCCCATCTATTACATGCCAAAGACATCTAGTCTTTGCTTGTATGTGAGAGATAACACATCAGTTTGGGGCAGTTCTAATGCTGTGCTTTCTGTTTAGAGAGGTCTGTGGTCTAAAAATTGAGTTTGACTCTATGTTTTAAAGTGGCATAAAACCTTCTAGTTTTGTCCTTTGTTAAACAGGGATAATACAAATTTCCCTATATGTCTCATGAGATTGTTGTGAGTTTTGTAAAAATTATTATTACAAATAATGAAAATTATTATTATTTCAGTAGCATGTAGATAAAAGGGGAAATACATTCTAAGAATAATAATAAGAAACTGTCACAGTAACTTCCCTTTATAAAATCCTAATGAAATTTATTTTGACTTCAGTTTTTCTACCAATAATTTTGAGAAATTGACTTATAAATCATCTAGAAATTGACTAAGCTAGATATGAACTGATATTTTTTAAAATAAAGATAAAGTGTCAAAAGAAACAAGGAACAGAACTTGTGAATATAGCATGTGGGGGGAGAATTATAAAATCATAACTAGCATTTGCATAGGGCTTTCATTATTCTGTAATAACCTGCTATAATGACTAACTCATTTAAAGCCTGAGAGGGGAGTGGTATCATGGCCTCTAAGGTTCACATGGTTCCTTCTTTTTCAACTTCATGGTGTTTATTTTAGATTAAAAAATAAAGTTCAGCCACAGTAGCTCTAAGCCCTCAGTCAGGAAAATGCTTGACATTTAGGAAGAGCACAATTAGTTTCTCTGCCTAATTTTAAATTTAACAGAAAGGTGCTTTTCATACTCAATTTAGATTGAATGAGTCAGTCAAGATGTATTGGTATTTTTTCTAGCAAAAGTAATTGCTTTGAAGTGAGTAGAATAAACAGTAGTCATGCCACAACAAATAGAAAGCCATATATATGTATGTATGTATGTATGTATATATAAGCACATTAAGTCTTCACATTAATTCCATAAAGCAGATTCTAAGAATGTTATTTTCTCCGCTTTTATAGGTGAGGGAATTGGGAACTGAAGACCAGGGATACTGTAACTTCCTCATGATCACACAGTTGGTATATGAGGTAAGATTTGAACCTAGGTCTTCTGAGTCTAGAATTAGCACTTTAATCTCTCTCCTTCTGCATTTATAAAGTATCCTTCTCCAAGGCATTGGAATCTATTCTTGTAGAGCCATTGGGATGAAGAACATAGATTTTCAAAGTCCCTTTATACAAATTTTATGGAAAAGAAAAAAAAGCACAGTGTTGTATAAATGATAGAGCATTGTTTAGTAAATCTATAATGGAGAAGCTAGAATTCTTTTTATTCCAACTAGGAGTTTTAGAAGGGAAAAAAAGTGATACTGATTCACGTATCAGTGCCCCAAATAGATCATTTCAAAACCGTAACATAAAAACAGCTCCATGAAGGAGTTTCTACTGGTAAATAGAAATTCTATTAGCTACACAAGCCCCCAACACCCAGCCCCACACATATGTGATCTCTTTTGGATGGTCTACTCCAGCAGGGAATGACATATTCAAATGGAGTTCACTTTCAAAGTGGTAAATGAGAACAAAGGAAGGGTGCTTCAAGCTCTGATAATGGAGATGGAGCCATTTGTTTGGGAGATTCAATTACCCCTTTCTGCAGAGAATTCAATTCACTTCCATCCCTCCTGACAGGGCTTCCCAGTGCTGTTTCTATAATTTATAGTAAGTGTTTTTCCTTTTCCTCTAAATGTTGATGAACTAGAAGATGTCGTGCCACTTGGAAAGTCAAAGTCAATGATTAGGCAACAGGAATCTACAGATACAAAATTGAAATTGCCTGAAATAACCAACTTAGTTGGCAGAAAAGACACCGTATTTTCCCCTGCAAATCCTTTATGACTCAGAAAATTTAGTCTCTATATGGACAATAGGGTAGCAAAAAGATTCCATCGCCCCTTCTAATCCCCTTTAAAAATAGAGGATCACTTTTTCTCTGAGACTGGTTGGCATAGTGAAAAGAACAGTGACTGAAGTGTTATAAGCTCTGACTTCAATCTCCTCTTAGTTACTTATTACCTGAATGACTGTCATCAAGTCACCTAACTCTCTGGACCTCAGTTTCCTAATATTTAAATGAGAGGTTTAAAATAGACAGCCACTGAGATTGCTTCTATCCCTAGAAACAGATACCGCGAGGGCTGTATATAAAGGGATCATTACCTGCAGCAATGTGGAAGAAATTCTTCAACCAAAGCCCCCTGCTTCACAAAAATGATAACCCAGGCTAAGGGCACTGTCTTCTTTTTTTGAGAGATCATGCTCCTAGATGGAATTCCCCTGGGCTCTGTTTCCATTTCAGCTAATAAATAACATGAGCCTTGGACGTTATCAATGGGGAAATGACTGCTGCAAACTAATGAGGGTTTGAGTCATGTGATTAATGTGGCATGGAACATAAATCCCACACAGTATGGCAGGGTACATTAACTAAACGACTATCACTGTTACCTACTATGGAATATGAGCTCCTTGAGGGCAGGGAATGGTTTTTATTCCATTTCATTTCACTTCATTTCATTTATTTGTTTTCTTGTTTAAAGGCTTGTTTGCTTGTTTCTTCATTTATCTATTTAATCATTTTTCTGTCCATCCATGTATCATCCAATGCATCCATCCATCCATCCATCCATCCATCCATCCATCCATCCATCTATCTATCTATCTAGCCTTCATATCACCAACGCTTTTGTGTTTGCCAGCATATGAGTACTATGGTATAATGAATACACAGCTGAGCTAAGAGGCAGAATGACTTATGTGCAAATCTCACCTCTACCAATCCTGGCCATGGGATGCTGGGCAAATCACTTAACTCTCAGTTTCTAAGACTATCAATATCATAGCAGGAGCCAATCAGTAATTGGCAGAAGGAGGTCAGTACACCAGCAAAATCACAGCTCAAGTTTTATTCCTATCAGTAGTTGAAATAATATTTGTAAAAGCATTTAGCACCTGGCACCTATATAAATTTTTATTCCCCTTTCCTTTTTCTAAGTAGCACCTGGTAAATGCCTTGTGTGTGGTAATCCTTTAACAAATGATGAATCAGACGTAATGAAGTACCTTCAAAAGACATTTGCATTCAGACCAAAATTCACTGATCATTCATGACTCAAGGAATCTGTTAATGAGAATGCCACATTCCTTGCAGTAGAAAGGTGGTGAACTATGGGTACAGAATGAGGCATATACTCTCAGATATGATTATGATGTTTGTTTTGTTTTGTATTCGTTTGTTACAAAAAGTATTGTTCTACTGGGGAAGGAAAGGCTATCTTATAGAAAATAAAGCATCAATATAAGATCCTACAAAGGATGGAGATTAGATCTATTGATGTGAAAGGAGGCAATATTACCCCTCTCATTCTCTCTGTTCTTCTCTTTGTCATTTTACTTATTTTGTTAAATATAATCTTGTTTGGGCCACCCTCGGGAATGTTGCAGGCTGCAGGCAGACTGGTATTTTGGCTCCAAGGGATGCTCTTTTCTTTTAGTTATCCAGCCAGTATATTTCAGAAGAATGTCTTGAATCCAGGTCTTCCTGATCTAAGGTGACCTCTCTTATACAATGACTATACTACAATCTCTCTCAACACAAACATTTATTCACGTGATAGTTTATGATAATAACTTAGAAATCAGAAGTAGTGTGCATTGCCAACATTTTTAAGTAAGATAATCAAGGTGGGGATGTATTATAATTTTCCCAATATCACACAACCAAGAAGCTTCAAAGGAGACTAGCTTCCAGGGTACCTTTGACCTATGGCAAAGTCTTTCCAGGTAAGCTTATGGTTAAACGTGGCACTTCTGCTTTGAAGGAAAATATTAGGGAGCAAACAATGATGGAAAGATAGATTGCCTTGGACATGTTGGCAAATGGAAGAAATCCATGTGGACCCAAAGGTCTACTGTCTTCCTTGTCCTCAAAAGCAGAAAGACCAGTTCAATCTTCCTTTTCTCTAGGTCACTCATTTGGGCTTCTAAGACAACATCCCTTTAAAATCCAGGAGACTAAAGTTGAAGGAGAATCATTCCATCAAACACATTTCCCTCACAATTTACTCTCAATCAGCATCAGAATAACAGGATCAAAGGTATACAGGTGGAATGGAATCTCAGTGGGCATGTGCCTCAACCACATCCCTTTATAGATGAGGAAACTCAAGCACAATTAGGTAAAACGACCAAAGTCGCACAAGGATTAAGTTCTCATATTCTAGAAAGACAAAGAAAGAAACAACCTCTGTGTGTGTGTGTGTGTGTGTGTGTGTGTGTGTGTAGACAGAGACAGAGTCAGAGAAACAGAGACAGAGAGAGGAAGAGAAAGAGACAGAGAGAGATAGAGAGACAGAGAGAGACACAGACTGAGAAAGAGACAGAGAAGATGTATGTATGTGTGTGTAGAGAGACAGAGACAGAGAAACAGAGACAGAGAGAGAGACAAACACAGAGACAGACATAGACAAAGACAGAGAGACAGAGACAGAGAGACAGAGAGGAGGTGTGTGTGTGTGCGTGTGTGTGTGTGTAACACAAAATAACACCTCTGGACACGGAAAGATGTAAAGCGTTAGGTCAAGCTCTTTGGACCAGTGTTGTCCAATGGTTCTGGAGTTAGAGAACTGGGTTCAGAATTCATCCTCCCTGTGTGACCTTGAGTAGGAACTTAACATCCCTGATCAACAATTTCTCCTCCACATTTTTAAAGAGACTGATGTCACTTCCAGTTCTATAACTAGAATCCTATCAGCACATAAATTTATACACATAGATTGGGCACTTAGGGGGCATAGTGGATGGAGTGATGGGTCTGGAGTCAGGAAGACATTCATTCTAATGTGACCTCAGACATGAGACTTTTGACCCAACCTCTGTTCTTCTCAATGCCCTCAACTGAAAAATGGGGCTAATGACAGTACTTACCTTGCAAGCTGGAACTGTAAGGCTACAATGAGATAATATTTGTAAAGCACTTAGTACAGTTCCTGACAAGTAGTGGGCACCATGTAAATGCTGATTCCTCCCCATTCTACCCCCACATAGATTTGGGCACAGACTCCTGGTACAATTGTAAAGCTGAGAAGAAAGCATAAATACCACATCTCACTGTTCCATAACAAAATAACCTATTAAAATGTATGGAAATATTTTGTTAATTATAACTTGAAAACAAACTTATTTTTCCATCAAGTTCTCTCTTGTATAGTTTTGAAAATATTGCATGACAAAACTGCTTTTATTTCCCTAATAAAAATGATAATGTAAAAAATCCCAAAGATGTTTTGATACAAATAAAATGTAACTCTCCTATTCTTAATAAGTGTTTACTGAGTGCCAGTCTGACAGTATTTAACAGAGCTATTATCCTCGTTGACTTCCAAATTTCACTGGATATTGCCGGAATCAGAATGGCAGACTTTTTAGAGCAGATTAGACATACTCAAAAATTCCTCCAGCTGGGATCCATGAACTACAGTCTTTCTGACCCCATTTATCCTGAGGGTCTATCAGAGAGATGGTGAATCACTTCTAAATGGTCCCCACAGGATAATTAATCATCTCTTCCTCTGTAGCTCTCGCTCCTGTCTACGCTGCTGTATTTGTTAGCACTGGTAACTCAGCCCCTTCCATTGCCAAGAGTAATCTTTCCAGCCTCTTAAAACAACTTCATTTAATGGTTATGTGGAGTTACACACCAGTGGGTTTAATCTCAAGTTCACCCAGAAAGTAAAGGGAAAGGATTTTCAAGAGATGTAAAACAGATCTCAATGACAAAAGCTGTTTGTTGGAACTGGGCAATGTTCTTCAAACCTGCATTTGTTCATACAGGGGTTGTTTGATATAAGGAAGATAAGATTATGAAGGATACAACTGGTATGTTTGTTTTTAAAAAAAGCAAACCAGGCTGTGTGTCTTGCTTTGATTGGATGTCCATTGTTCGTAGTTATTGTCCTCTGTGAATTTTTAATTGTTTTACTCACATGATGAAATAGATTTGTCAGTAGGAATTGGAGAAAGACAAATCAGCCTTTTCACATAAACTGTATTTAAAGGGAACACAAATGTAGCCCTGGCTGTTATCAATGGAGGGTAAAGATTTCAAGAAATCAATCAGATGAAAAATTAAGCCAATGTTTCACAAGGAAATCATTTTGTTTTTCCAGGAAATTCAACATTACTTTTAAGTTCCCTGAGAGAGTTATTGAAAGTCAAGGTTGGAAGTTTTTTCTGACTATAAGCGAATGCCATAAGGTCATAGGTCAAGAGCTGGAAGGGCCTTAGAGATTCATAGGAAAATAGGATCACCTCCCTAGAGCTGGAAGGTATCTGAAATGCTAGTTAGCAGGAACACAACACAGAAGAAATCTTTGCCCTCCAAGGATGTGGGTTTACATCACATATCTGACACATTTTTATCTGCGTGACAGGAGCAAATCCTTTTAAATAGCTGGTCCTCAATATCCCCATTTCTAAAACAAGAGAACTGGGTTAGATGTCCTCTGAAGAAGGAACTGAAACCCAAGGAGATTAAATGAATTACTTAAGGATGCGCAATAAATGTCAAAAGCAGGATAGGGGACCTGTGTATTCAAGGGCCAGAGAGAGGCCTCTTTTCACAATAATTCCCTGCCCCCAAAACGCCTTCATTTGACTCATGAGAAAACTAAGACCCAGAGAATGGAAGTGACCTTGGCCAAGGTC
>CM053597.1:25330025-25361728 GCA_028646575.1 Pseudocheirus occidentalis | reverse complement strand
TATCTATCTATCTATCTGTCTGTCTGTCTGTCTGTCTGTCTGTCTGTCTTTCTAACTCTCTTTCTCCATCTATCTATCTCTCCATCCATCCATCCATCCATATCTATCTATCTGTCTGTCTTTCTAACTCTCTCTCTCCATCTATCTATCAATCCATCCATCCATATCTATCTATCTGACTGTCTTTCTAACTCTCTCTCTCTCTATCCATCCATCTGTCCCTCCATCCATCTCTACCTCTCTTTCTCTCTATCTATCCATCTCTATCTATATGCATAAATGTATATACAAATGTGTGCACATATTCACATATATATATATATATATATACATACACATCTCTCTCTCTCTTTCTCCACACACACATACACACACACACACACACTCACACATCATGCTAGCATCAATAGCCATGAGAGCCATTAGTCCAGCACCTAGTTTAATGCCTGGCACACAAGACACTTACTAAATGCTTCTTGATTGATTAGAAAAGAGATCTTCTTTTCCTCCCTCCTGCTCTGCACACACTTACATTTTACCTGTGTGCTGGAAGGAACCTAAATGCATTTTCAACTACTTAATCTTGAAATGGAATATCCACCCTGGCTTCAGATTCGCAAACTCATCCATCAAGATCATAAAAGCCCAGTTTAATTGAGAAGCCCCTTCTAAGTCATCTAATTCAAAACTCACCCTTTTCCCTTTGCATTCTCCTTGGATTTTGATCCCTGCCCTAGGCTCTTTGATGTGTCCATACTATGACCATAGAAATACAAAAGTGTTAGCTCAAAATGTGCTCCATAAGAAGAAAAAAAAATTAAAAGAGCAGCTCTGGGCCAAACTCAATGATCTTTTTTTCCCCCATATGACTATACATTCATTTATGTGAAGACACAAATGTTCAAAGACACACAATATAGCTGTGGGAAGTTAAGCCTTTCTTAAAATATCTTGACTGACATATGCTTTCTTATGACAAGACTAAAAATAAGGATTCTTGGTGAGGCTTATAGAATAATTTTTTAATTTTTTTTCCCATTAGACCTTATAGCCCTCAGTATGGAGTTATCAGCACTGCCAGATTAATTCAGTGGGCAATCAGTTTCTTTCATACAGGTGCTTATCAGTCTCCTATAAGAACTTTATCGTTTAGTGCAGTGTGCATATTAAGAGAGAGAGTTACTGGGAGAAATTTCTGCTGAGAATAAAACTTAAAAAGAAAAACAGCCAGGAAAAGGAAACATATTCCTCTGAGTGCAAAAACCACAAGTAAAAAAAAAGGACACTCTGATCTGCCTTGGGACAAATATTCTAAAAAATGGAAATTTCTTTCCTGATGTCAATTCTAATCTTCTGTTATTTATTTATTTATTGGGGGTGGGGGGGAGAGGAGGAGTAACTCGCCACCAGAGGCTAATGTTAAAGATGCAGCTCAAGCAAATTAACCATTGGGTGGTAAAATTATTGAAAGCATATTCTAAGCTTGACTTAATATCCTCTGTAGAAAGCAGCAGCTGGTATGGAGGATACAGATTATAGAGAGGACATGTATAGGATTGCCCCCTCCCTTTTTAATTATAGATTTGTTTAATTTGTTTACTTTCTTTGATTCATAAGTTTAGTTACTTTTAAAAAAAGAAAAAAGAAAATAAAAATAAAGAATGATAGAAAATTAAAAAAAAATTAAAAATAGGTGAAAGATAGAAGTACCCACCTTCTATGGGACTGGGCAGTTAGTGATATTTAGTTTCACCTGATGCCACTGGGAACTAAAACTGGACACGTTTTGCTAGTGAGACCAGAATTTTTGCATCCTTTCCTCAAAGACAGTTGAAGGAGGACTGAGCTCAACAGATATATTTGGAGCAATTTGAAATTATACTAGAAAAATATATTAAGTAAGTAAGTTTTATACACTTTCTGGTTCAGTCATACCACACTACTAGTACTATAACCCCAAGGAAGTCAAACATAAAGAGAAGGGTCCTAAGTATGTGAAAATATTTATGGTGTCGCTTTTTTTGTAGTAGTGAGGGGTGAGCAGCAAAATGAATGTTAATCAGTACAGGGTGGCCAAATAAATCCTAATACATGAATCTAATGGAATATCATTGTGCTGTAAGAAACAACAAAGGCAAAGAATTGGGAGAAACTTTAGATGATTTGTATGAATTGATGAAGAATAAAACAAACAGAACCAGGAACATAGTTTATACTATAGTCACAAAAACATATTAAAGAAAAAAATGGAAAGATTTAACATTCTGATCGATTGTCACTTAAGTGACAATAAAGTAGGCCTCCTCCCTATCAGCAGAGAAGTGAAGAACTATGGGTATAGAGAAGAACATACATATTTTAGGTATGGTTAACTTGCTGACACATGTAGTATAGGTGCTTATTTGTTAAAAGGCAAGAACCAGAAGTGGGTGAGAGGAGATGACCATATTGGAAAGTGAGGATGATATATAAAGTATATAAATACAATCATTAAAAACTGAACCTGTACTTTCATTCATATAAGGCAATTCTGATGGGTAAATAGTCTCTGCCATGCAAATAAATGCCAGTTCTGCAATTTATAGACTGAGGGCAGTGGTTCTTAAGGTTTTATGTTTTGTGAGTACCTTTAGCCCAACCTTTTTAAACTAAAGTGTCCCTTCTTAGAATTATAGTTTTAAATTACCAAAATTTTATCTATCTATATGTATATGTGGGTATATATGCATATATGTATACATATATATGCATATATACACAAATAAACTAGTTTTATTAATATATCATTATAAAATATATTTTTTAAATTTCACAGCCCGCAGGTTAAGGATCACTATGATTTGTCTCTGCTGTTGAGAGGTTAAGTCCCAGAGATCCTGTATATATAAAAGGTAGAGTTTAAACCACGGTCTCCCTGATTCTAAGGCCAGCTTTCTATCTACTATGTCTTGCTGCCTGTCTGGCAATAAATATATTTTAATTTAAAAAAATAAAAAATATATAATTTTTTAACGTAGACCACTGGCGGTTGAGACAGAAGGGCTTAGATTACACATACTGTTAGAGAGGAAAGAGTGAGAGATTAAGCCTCAAAGTAATGAAGTAGTAAAGTTAATTTCTGACACTTTTCAGTAATTTTTGAAATGATTTTTTTAATCTACTATAATTAGGAAACTCCTTGAGGAAAGCCAAACATATGCCTAAAGAGAATTTCAAGCTGAATTGGGTTTGGCAAACTTGGGGGGAGGGGACCTCAAGCATAAAATGATTGAACTGCTGGGGTTTGAATTACAACTTGTGCATTTGCAGTAACTGTTTTCCAAGGAGAAAGTCTACCATATGTCAAAAATGAAGTCCATCTGCAAATGTGATACCCAGATGCTTACTCTCTTTGCATGAGAGCTTCTCTTCAATCTAAACGTATTGTTCTCTTCTATGTATTTGTGAGATACACAGAGACAGAGATACAGAGAGAGAGAAAGGCAGGAAGGAAGGATGAGGAGAGATATATCTGGGAAGTACAGAAACCAATAAAGAAGTGAAAAGAAAGTTAAAAAATGTCAGACCAACTTTGTACAGGTTTTGAGACCTGACTATAATCATTAATTATGTCAAATCATCAGTTACATGTGCAAAGTTTGTGAATTACAAATAGCCTTCAGAGCTCTGCTACAGACCTATAGTGTTATTATGGAAGTTCAATGGTACATCACATTTGATTTACATTTTCCTTGGGATCTCAGGTCTTATTTAAAATATCTAATCATGTAAACAGATTTATTTACTGAAGACAGACAAATGAGACTATTTCCTAATGAAGAGAAATCAACAATGCATAGCCTGATTCCTTTTCATAGAGATAAGTTTATTTGTAGCAATGTACTTAAAAGAAACCTATTTGGTTTAAATGAATGTGAAAGATTTATTTTTTTAACAGAGATGCTAAAATAATAGGCATACATAAAGGACTATTTCTCAGAGTCACCAGAAATTATATGTGAGGATTGACTTTGGAAATTTTGTTCTGGTTTGTAAGATAAGGTTCATTTATACCAAAAAGGAAAAAAAAAGGTCATTAGCATAATTCTATTCTACAAGCATGGAAAAGCTTAATGTTCACAAAATTACATAGATGTAACTGGGTTTTATGAATTACAAGCAAGTAAAGATATAAATAGGTTTATTCTGTCATGTCTAGTGCTGTTCTGTTCCAGAACATAGTTTCTGTACAATGCAAAATATTCTGAAATTTGGATATGGTTTGTTTCCTCACTGATGCCCTGGCACAGATTGCTTCCCAGATAGGCTACAAGCTAGAAGGAGTTGTAGAGTTTGAAGGCAAAAATCTTCAGATGAAAACATTGAAAGTAATTCTTATTCCAGGCACAACATTCCCGTTTTGGCCAATCATCTGTATTTTTATCTCTAAACTTCACCAAAGCAAACTGTTATGATAGAAAGAATTTTTTGGTATTTCCTTTTTCCCCAAAATCTTTCTCAAAAGGTATAAGACTGGAAGATTCAGTCAAATGTTCTATCAGAAAATGAATGGACAATGCCATGCCCATGACATAATCTCTTATAGTCTAATCACCTTCAGAAGAGTTTGTGCTCCAGAAAGGCATGGCATCTCTTTATAATTCCAACATCTTTCAGTCTAATAATGCACAGATCAATTATTTCTTGCTTCCAATTGTATTTCATTGTTGTTTTAAATCATTGAAGTGTGTGGAAGATCATCTGGGTTTCTGATTTTCTGTAATTATGTACAATACTAGGTACTCATGCAACTTTCTCATTGGATCTCCAGACTTAGTCATTTAGTTCAGGTACTGGTAAACTCACACCCCATTCCTCTAGTTCTGAGAAAGGGTTTTGAAGGAGAGAAGAAAATGATAAACTGCTCAACCTGAGATTTTCCTCGGTATCTAGAAGACTTAGATACCACTGACCAGGCCATAGATGGAGAGGACATCTTGAACACTTTGTAATAGAGAAGCTAAAGCCCCAGACTGGTGTCTTTTCTGCCATCAAAATCACTCATAATTCATATTCCCCTAAAACAAACATTAAGCCCTTGTTATTTTTTTTGCTCTTGCCAGTTCCTGCTTGCAAATATTTTCTTTATTTGGAATACTTGGCAGTTTTGCTTTTTTGGAGGGGGTGAGGGAAGATGTATTATATTTCTCTAGGTGAATGTAAACTTCATTGGGCCAGGTATTGCTTCATATATATTTTTTTGGTATCACTAACACCAAATACTGCACTTTGCACATAATAGGTCCTTAATAAATGCTTATTGGATAATTAAATGAGGTTCACAATAATATACACTATAACAAGACAACATTAACTTTGTTATTAAAAGATGAATTTTTAACATTAGACTCTTTTCCAAATCAGGCATTTGATCCCCAACATGCATAGGGATTCAGAGAAGATGTTATGGGCACACCACTTAGGAGGTAGGATTTAGAGCAATGTGGGCATTAGCATTAGCATTAACAATTAGCAATTGCTAATCCCAAGTTTATTTCCCTTCTGGAGGAGAGTTCAAACCAGTGAATGGTGCTGTGAATCTGGAGGATTGTATAGGTTTCTGGGAGGCTAATGTGGAACTTTCCAAGTCAAGTCAAAGAGCATTTTTAAGTGCCTGTCTGCCAGGCACTGTGCTTAGCACAAAGGATACAGAGAGAAATGTGTGGGGTGGGATTGGGAATGTCAGAAATATAATCAGAAAACAGTCCCTGTTCTCCGGGAGAACTTTGTCTAATGGGGGAGACAAAAGGTAAACTTCTATGTTCAGATATGATAGTTATAGGATAAATTGAAAATATTCAGCAGAAGGAATGGACCATTAAAGAGGAAGGAAGAAAACCTATCACAATTATGGATGGGCTACTGTGAATACTTTATACTCTTGCATTTTCTGTAGTACCTTCTCAATTTGAATCTATTTTGAGTAAATCCAAAGTTTGGAATTTTGGGTCACTGGTTACAAACATCTTTGGGAAAAATAGTGTTTTTTTAGTGTAATGTTAGTTCAATATGTCTTCAGTGTGAAATGACAACTAGAAAAGCTAATGCAAATTTAGGCTGCATTAAGTGACACACAGTGTTTGGAACAAGGAGAGTGGTGGTTCCAATGTCCTTTGCCCAGGTCAGATCATATTTGGAGTGTGGTGTTCAGTTCTGGGTGCCAAATTTTTAAAAGAACATTCAGCAACAATTTATTAAAATTGACAAACTGGAAACCATCCAGGGGAGGAAAGTCAGAAGGGTAAAAGTATTCAAAACCATTTCACATGAGAATTTATTAAAGGAACTTGGGGTGTTTAGCCTGAAAAAGAGAGAAGGCTTGAGGGGGAATCTAAGTATTTGAAGCCTTTGAGATAAGGCAGATATTTGATTTACTTTCTTTGGCCTTAAGGGAAGAATTAAGAGAAATGGGAAAATTGTAGAGTCATATTTCAGCTCATTGTAGTCAGAAAACAAAACAAAACAAAAAGCATGAGTTCCTAAGAATGGTTTTCCTTGGGAAAGAGTGTCAGCAAGATACTGATGTCATGAGATGTCTTAGCCATGTGGAATATAGGGATGTAAATCTTGGGAAGCTGGGAAAGTCTCTTATCTACTCTAAGGTACAGCTTCCTCACCTGTAAAATGAAGTAATGTTCTGTCTGCTAGTCCAGAGAATTGTTGGAAGGAACCAATGATATAAGATATATGAGACATTTCTATGACCATGGAAAGTTACATCAATGTGAGAAAGGAAGGAAGGAAGGAAGGAAGGAAGGAAGGAAAGGAAGGAAGGAAGGAAGGAAAGGAAGAGAGGAAAAGGAGGGAAAAGAAGGAAAGAGGTAGAAAGGAAACAAATGAGCCTTTGTTAGACATCTGGTTTGTGCCAGGAATTGTACTAAGTACATTACAAAAATTGTCTTATTTGAGTCTCACAAAAACCCTGTGAGGTACATGGTAGTATTATCCCAATTTTACACCTGAGGAAACTGAGACAGACAAGATGTTGACCATAGTCATGCATCTCATACGTATCTGGATATGGATTTGATCTTGAGCCTTCCTTACTCCATACTCAGTGCTCCATCTGCTTTAACCCTGACTGCCTTTATCATGACATGATCATAATTATTTTGGATGAGCCTCCTCTAATGCATAAATCAGCAAAAGTCAAATTGTGGCCGCTTTCAATAGTAGTGGTAATAGTTGTAGTGTAGTTAATAGCAGCAATAGCATTACTACTACTACTACTACTACTACTACTACTACTACTACTACTACTACTACTACTATGACTACTACTAATACTACTGCTGCTGCTGCTGCTGCTGCTACTATTACTATTACTACCACTACTACTTCTACTAGTTGTAGCAATTGAGGTAGGTATGATTATTGTCCCTGTTTTGCAAATGAGTAAATAGATTCTGAGAGAAGTTGAGTGACATTCCTAGAATCACACAGCTAATAGATGTGTACATTAGAACTTGAACTCAGGTCTTCATGACCTGTCTAATAGTGTACTACCTAAGACTACCTAACAATGACAACAGCATTTTAACGTTTGCTTTATTTGCTCTCCCTCAAGGAATGACTCTGTGAACATTAGTATCAGTGGTACTGTTACTAGAAAAATAGTAAACAGAGATCCAAAGATAGAGTCAGGACGACCTCAATTCAAGCTCTCTATCTGGTACCTATGAGCCGTGTGATTTTGGGACAGTCATTCAATCTTTCATTTCCCAGGTTACCCACTAAGCCAGGGATTTCTATCTCATGTATGTGAACTTGGTTTTGTTGTTGTTGTTTGCTATGGTTTGAGTTTTCATATTTTGTTTAATCTATTTCAATGTAATTTGTTTCCTTGGGGAAATTTTGTATTTGATTTTACATATTTAGAAATATTCTGAAAAAAAAGAATCTTTACATTTTGCCAGATTGCCAAAGGGATCCAGGATTCATGAATGGTTAACACTCATTGCTATGAGAATATAAATTGAACTGCTGATTGGCCTTGGTAAAGGCATTTTCTTCACTCTGATTTCCCTTCAAAATAAAACTGCAAGCCTGGTTCAAAAGGTAAAGAAAAGAAAATGGGTTTGATTTTCACCTATTTGATCTGACTGGATTGGAGTTCCAGGGTTTGTAGGTAACATGCTGCTTATTTTATCACCACTCAACAATGCTCATTTTGGTTATATTTCTACAGCACTTTTCTGGGCTGGGTCTCATTTCTGGGAGATTAGATTCTTAGTTTGTCTTGGTCTTTGGGCCAAGGGTCCAGTTGCAAGGACCTAACTCTGTCAATCTGGTAGAGAGGATAAGCCTCCCAAATCCAGGCTGCCCGGATGTACATGACCTATGTGCAGCTAATAATAAAAACCAGACTTAAGCCTTGGTTTGAGGTGTCTGGCATCTGCTGCCAAGAACAGGAAAGACTCCTTAGTCATTCTCCATCCTGAATTTACACAAGATATTATTAGAACTGGGACTCATGAGGCCTTTGTACCCAAAGACTTGCCCAGAAAGCATTATTCAAAAGGTGTTTCTACAATAAGTTATTTGATTTCTCAGAATGCCTCAGATCACACCAAAGTCACAGATCTGCCTCGTCCTGAGGTTGGTTCCATATAGCATCAACCAGGGCTACCGTCTTCCATTATTTGCTATAGGAAGACCATGGGCCTTAAAAGAAATTCTTTGTCTTTTTTTAACCTACCTTAATGTGTAGCAAGACTAGACATGCTACGTATATCAGGATTTGAGTTGTCTGTCCCTCCTAACACAATATCCTCCAAAAACATACTAATTGCACATATTTTTTTTCCTTCTCTGGGACCTGTTTTCTTTTTCTCCTTCATACTTTCTCTCTCAAAAAAAGCTGTTTCTAAATGGTAAATTACAACCCTTCTATTCCCTTGTTCAGCTCTTGGTTGTTCTCCTATTGAGTGAAATTTCAAACCGATCCTTCCTGATACACACACACACACACACACACACACACACACACACACACACACAAAGTTCTACCCCAAACTCACCCATTCTTTGATCATTTCTTGTATTGTTCCATTCACTTTTTCCAAGATGGACATCCCAAACCCTCTAACTTAATGAAATGCAAAAGCTTTCTAGCTGCGAGATCAAGATTCCTAAGTTCTATCAAATATCATAAAGTTATATATGCCCTACATATATAGAGAGTGCAAGAAGAGAGGAAACTCAGGCAAAGTCTGATGTACACTTTCCATTTCAAGAAAACAGGTTTCAAAGAATGGAGAGGAAGAAATCTTTACTTGGGATGAATGGGACAAGACTAACTAATGGTAGAAAGAAGGAAGAACTGCATAATGAGTGGGGTGGACAAAACCAGGAGAACATTGTAACAGCAGTAACAGCCACATTGTACAATAACCAACTTTGATAGACTTAGCTCTTCTCAGCAATAATCTAAGACAATCCCCAAAATCTTATGGTAGAAAATGCTATCAACATCGAGAGAAAGAACTAAGGAGTCAGAATGCAGATCAAAGCACAGTATTTTCTCTTTTATATTTTTTCTTTCTGTTGGTTTTTCTTGTTTGTTCTGATTCTTCTTTTACAACATGACTTACGTGGAAATATGTTTAATATGATTATGTGTGTATAGACTATATCAGATTACATGCCATCTTGGAGAGGGAAGGAAGGAAGGGAAGGGGGAAAAATTAAAACTCAAAATCTTATAAAAGTGAATGTCAAAAACTAGATATAATTTTAAAAAAACATTAAATTAAACCTATAATAAGTCTGATTCTGTTTTAATAGTCTTCATATTATCCCAATAAAGATCTATATGATTAAAAATTGCATAATTTTAATTTTACTCCTTTTTTCAAATGCCAAGGAGACTGGTCTTTGCATTAGAAATGATAACACTCCCCTAAAAAATGGTTAACAAGAAATTTATATGCAAGATAAGTAAAGGAGATAAGAGCACCTAGGTGCCATTGAGGTCTAAAATTCTCCCGACCCAGATGAATTTAGGTCCCCAAAGAACCGGCAGAAGTGATTGCTGGATCAGTCACTAGTAACTAAAAGACTGTGGGAAATGTGAGTTATCACACACTTAAAAAATACAAAAATTGTCTTGATTTTTTTTAAAGAAAAAATTGAATATGCAAACTAAGAGCTTGACTTCAATTCCTATGGAAATTTAAAACAGATCATTAAGAGATGGTTAGTGACATCTTAAAAAGGAAATAGTGATTACCAAGAGTCAAAATGGTTTTTATCAAGAATAACTTGTGCTGGGTAAATCTTACTTCAATGTTTAACAAGGTTACAAAGTGGGTAGATAAAGAAAATTCTTTTGATAGACTGTAAGAAGAACTTACCAGCAGGAGAAAGGGGGATGGGGAGGGGAGGACTAGGAGAAAATTGGTATTCTAGGGCAGCAGGCTGCAGAAATGGTAGGATGTCCTAGAACTAGGAGGCCATAGGCAGTGAGGGAAGTTTTGGGAAGAGATAGCCCTAGAGATATGATTTTGAAGGCCAGAAAATCAGAAACAGGGTTGTGAGGGGACTGTAGCTAGGCCAGCCTTGTCCCTTTCCAGAATGGAGACTCAGGAAGAGATGAGACAATAATACAGTTCGATGGATTCAGATTTGACTTGATGTTCACTGACAATATGGAAGGAAGTCTCAAGTACAGTACTTATATAAAGCCATAGAAGGCCTGCTCACCAAATTTATTGATGGCACTTCCCAAGAAAGAGATACAGAGAGAGAGAGAGAGAGAGAGAGAGACAGACAGACAGACAGACAGACAGACAGAGACAGACAGAGAGAGACAGAGAGAGAGAGACATAGAGAGAGACAGAGAGACACACAGAGAGAGACAGAGACAGAGAGACAGAGAGACAAAGAGACAGAGAGACAGAGACAGAGAGACAGAGACAGAGAGAGACAGAGACAGAGACAAAAAGAGACAGAGACAGAGAGAAAGAGAGAGACAGACAGAGAGAAAGAGAGAGACAGAGAGAGACAGAGACAGAGAGACAGACACAGAGACAAATAGAGACAGAGACAGTGACAGTCAGACAGAGAGAGACAGAGAGAGAGAGAGACAAAGAGAGAGTCGGAGAGAGAAGGAGAGAGGGAAAAAGAGAGAGAGAGCTCTAACACAGGGGATGATAGAGAGTTAGAATCCAATGCCTTTAGTAAAGGGCTAAATCTAATAAAATGAAATTCAATAGAGATAAAGGTAAAGTCCTACATTTGAATAGAAATGTCAATTTCCCAAACAGAATGTAGGAGAAGCATGGGTAGATATATTATCTAGAAAAGATCTAGGAGTTAAAGTGGACTACACATTAATATGAATCAACAGTGGGACATGGAAGTCAAAAAAGGTAATATGAATTTGGACTGCATTAAAATAAATACACATTCCAGGAATAAAGAGGCAGTAGTCCATGTATAATCTTCCATCATGAGACTGCATTGAGAGTACTGTGTATACTTCTTTGT
Organism: Pseudocheirus occidentalis; assembly: GCA_028646575.1. NCBI lineage: Eukaryota > Metazoa > Chordata > Mammalia > Diprotodontia > Pseudocheiridae > Pseudocheirus > Pseudocheirus occidentalis. The sequence goes on along the minus strand of CM053597.1, from coordinate 25,350,199 downwards.
GCCATGATTTAAGGACCTAAATCAGCTGGAGAACATCTGATGGAAAGCCATTGGGATGGCGAAGGCTTTCAGTTCATGTTTTATGCAGATAATTTGACAGAAATAGGGTTAGTTAATGTGGAGAAGAGTGAAACTAGGTATGTCAGTTGTGTGCATATATTTGAATGGTTGTCATGAGGTAACTAGGTGGTACAGTGGATAGATTGTCTAGTCCAGAGTTAGAAGACTCATCTTCCTGAGTTCAAATTTGGCCTCAGACACTTACTGTGTGATCCTGGACAAGTCCCTTAAAGCTCTTTGGCTCAGTTTCCTCATCTGTTAAATAAGCTGGGAAAGGAAATGGCAATCTACTCTAATTTCATCTGCCATGAAAATTAAAAATGGGGTGACAAAGAGTCAGATACCACTTAAAAATGGCTGAACAACAACATATGGGAGAAAGAATAGGCTTGGTTTATTTGGCTCCAGCAGACAGAACAGTGGTTAGGCCATATGAAGAATACAATTAAGCTATGTGCCAAGAAAATCTTCCTAAGAATTGTACCTGTTCCAAAGTAGAATGGACTGTATGGAGTCATAATGGTTTCCTATTGTGTGGGAAGTCTACAAATCAACATTAATGTCAACTGGTTGGCCATATCATCCCGGTGATTCCTTTTGTGTATTGATCAAAATGGATACCTCCTTAATCTCTTCTAACTCTTAAGTTCCATGATATTTGATTCATATGTGTTCTTTTTTTTTCCTTTAAACTCATTTTATTTTTTTTAAATTAACTTTTGTTTATTTTTAGTTTATATCACTCATTTCCACAAGATTTTGAGTTACAAATTTTCTCCCCATCTTTCCCCTACCCACCACCCTAAAACAGTGATCCCACTGTATACCCCCTCCCCCAACCTGCTCTCTCCTATATCCTCCCCTCTTACCCCACTGACTTTCCTGTAGGGTGAGATGGATCTCCTTACCCCAGTGCTTCTATAGCTTAATTCCCAGTTGCATGCAAATAATAATGATAATGATAGTAATTATATATCTATATCCATCTGTATATATGTGTATATATATATATATATATATATATTTAACATTTGATTATAGAACTTAAAATTCTAGATTCTTTCCCTTCCTCCCTCATCAGCCACCCCCACTGGAAAAACAAGTAATTCAATATTGGCTGTACATGTGTAGTTATGCAGAACATCTCCACAAAGGACTTGTTGTGAAAGACTGATTATATTTCCCTCTCTCCTATCCCCCCCGTTCTATTCTCTACTTTGTCCCTATCTCTTTACAGAAGTGTGTGCTTCTAACAACCCTCCCCCCAACCCTTTCCACCCCTCCATCATTCCCCGCCTTTCATCCCCCTCCCGCCTACTTTCCTGTAGGGCAAGATACCCAATTTAGAATGTATGTCATTCCTCCCCTAAGCCAAATTCAATGGGAGTTAGGTTGACCCATTGCCTCTGGCCTTCCTATTCTTCCTCTCCGTTGTAACAGTTATCCCTTGCGTCTTCTATATGGGATGAAAACCCCATTCTGTCTCTCCCTGTCTCTTCTCATTCTATTCCTCTCCCACCTCTCAATTTCACCTTTTAAAATATCATCCTTTGCTATTAAATTGATCCTGTGCCCTCTGTTTATGTATACATATATACACATACATATATATTCATATGCACATATGTACCCTCCTATATAGACATATGTATGTATACATATATATGCATACATACATATATATGTGTGTATGTATGTATATACATATATATGTACATATACACACACACATTTATATTCCTTTCACCTATCCTCATGCTGAGAAAGTTTCATAAGTTACAATTATCGTTTTTCCATGTTGACATGTAAGTAGTTCAACTTTGATAAGTTCCTTATGATTTCTTTTCCATGTTTACCTTCTCATACCTCTTGTATTTGAATGTCAAATTTTCTCTTCAGTTCTAGTTTTTTCAGCAAGAATGCTTGAAAGTCCTCCACTCATTGAATGACCATATTTTCCCCTGAAACATTATACTCAATTGTGCTAGGTAGGAGATTCTTGGTTTTAATCCTAGCTCCCTTGATCTCTGGAAAATCATATTCCAGGCCCTTTGGTCCCTTAACGTTGAAGGTGCTAGATCCTGGGTTATCCTAATTGTGTTTCCACAGTATTCAAATTGTTTCTTCTTGGCTGTTTGTAATATTTTCTCCTTGATCTGGGAACTCTGGAACCTGGCTATAACATTTCTAAGAGTTTTCTTTTGGTGATCTTTTTCAAGAGGTGATTGGTGAATTCTTTCAAGTTTTATTTTGCATACTGGTTCTAAAATATCAGGGAAACTTTCCTTGAGAATTTCTTGAAGGATGATTTCTAAGTTCTTTTTTTGATCATGACTTTCAAGTAGTCCAGTAATTTTTAAATTGTCTCTCCTGGATCCATTTTCCAGGTCAGTGTCTTTTTCAGTGAGATATTTCACATTGCCTTCTATTTTTTCATTTGTTTGAATCTGTTTAATAGTATCTTGATTTCTCATAAAGTCATTTGCTTCTATTTGTTTTCCTCTAACGCTGCAGGAATTGTTCTCCTCAGTGAGCTTTTGAGATTCTTTTTTCCATCTGGCAAATTTCACTTTTTAAGACATTCTTCTCATTGGCTTTTTGGGCCTCTTTTGCCATTTGATTTAATCTATTTTTAAGGTGTTATTTTCATCTGTCAGGTTGTTGACTTCTTGCATCATTCTCATTTCTCTTCCCAATTTTTCCTCCACTTCTCTTACTTGATTTTAAAAATCCTCCTTGAACTCCTCCATGGCCTATAACCAGTTCATATTTTTCTTGGAAGCTTTTGGTGTAGGAGTTCTGACTGTGTTGTCTTCCTCCTGCTCCAAGCTTTGATCCTTTTTGTCCCCAAAAGAGGAATCTAAAGTTGGATTGCTGAGCTTGGTTTGCTTCCTTTGCCTGCTCATGTTACTAGTCAATTAATTTTATTTTTGAGCCACAGTAGAACTCTGCTTTCAGAGGGGAGAGCTTTGCCCTAAATTGCTGGGGTTTTCACAGCTGCTGGAACTATTAGGAGGTACAGTCTTTTCAGCCCCTGCTGGCTTTGGCTCACTGAAAACACACCTCAGGACCACCACCTGACCCAAGTTGGTTATGGCAAGAGCACTTAGCCTCGGAATGATTGCTTGGCCCCCCTTTAATCTGCAGTCCATGTGCTCCTAAGCAGCCATGAGAAGGCTGCTGCAAGGCTACCCTTCTGCTGCTTTCTTGCCCTGGGGGCAGAAGGCCAGAACCACTTTTCTCCCCCAAATTTAGCCAATTCAGCTGACCTTTCACTTTGTCCTTGGTTCTTATGGGTTGATAGTTCTGGAAACTGCCACAGCTGCTGGTGATCCATTCTCCTGGAAACTCCAGCCACAGCTTGTCCTAGCCACCCCAGGACTAAGCCGTGGTTTCAGGCTGTGCTAGGCTCAGCTCTCAGCACTCTGCCATGAGCCATTCCTGTTCTACCTGTTGGGCTGCCACCAGGAGGAGATGTGATTTTTTGTAATTTTATGGGTTCTGGAGCTCTAAAATTTGTTTATACTGATATTTTATAGGTATTTGAGGTCATTATGGTGGGAGCTGCAGAGTTCTCCTGTGTCTATGCTACAATCTTAACTCTGTCCCCCTCTGTGTTTCTATAAATAAAATTTAAGCTGAGTAGAATGTCATGAGATTTTTTTTTGCCTTTGATCTATCTCTTATTTTGATTCATTTAAGAAAATATAGTCTCAATTTGGCAATTATCATTTGAAAATAATTCAGCAAATTCCAAAATGTCACTCAAATATTGGGAAATCAACTGCCCATGCTAACTAGATTTGAGGGCCCATGATATATCAGATGAAGTATGATTCTGAAGTGCATTTATACATACTATTTTGGTTGAAGCATACTGAGATCTCTTGGACTATTGTTTCAAAAATCAATCAATATGATATTCAATAAGAACTGATAACCTCTCAATGTCCAAAGAAATCAAGGAAGTCCCCAAGCATATTGAGTGAACCCACTATGGCAAATGTGTATGGGGGCATGGATAAGAGCCACATGGTCTACACAAGGATGGATGGCTTGTGATTATATGACTTCAGAAATAGTTCAACTCAGATACATCCAGGAAAATGCTACCCAGCCTTTGTAGCAGATGCAATGAACTATGACACATAACTCTGAAAGAATCACATCATAGAATTTTAGAGTAACCTGAGAGGTAAAAGTATGGAAGCCTTCATTCTGCAACTGAGGGCATTGAGGATCAGAGAAGTTAAGGGATTTTCTTGATCTTTCACAACTAGTTAGTGGCAGTGACTAGACCAGGTTCCCAGGCTAGTGTGTTATCTACTATGAAACCTACATTTTCATTGGAGAAATGTAAGATTCATACCTTTTCAGGTAAATATGAAGGCAAGGTTGTATATGATACTTCAAATAACTAATAGACTCAATGACTAATCAAGGAATTTGGAAAAAGGAGAGATTACTGTGTATGCAGAGTTTCATGGAGATAATGAAAAGGCCCATGGTGACTGGGTCAAATGTACACAGGTAGAGAGGAGGAGGGAAAGTATTCCAGGTGGTGGAAACAATACGATGAAGCATGGAAGTAATGGGAAAGGAAGAGACCTTTATGAAGCAGAACATGGAGTAACATGGTGATCATGAGGCATGTAAGACTTTGAGGAAACAGAGACCGCAGGTGCTGGTTAAGAGTTCATTTCATCACTTGCCATCTGTGATTTCCAAACACAAGGAACATGCAGGGATATCTTATGGATGACCTTCAACGCCCCACACCTGGTATTATTGCACTGGTGGGACGCTCAGTGTTCTGTAAACTTTTTCACAGAGAAATATACCAAATATAAGGCACTAAATTTCCTTTTACAAAGGGGAGATGCATATTAACTCTTTTTTTTAATTAAGAGGAAATGTACATGTATTTAATAAATTCAACAAATAAAATATAAATATTGTTTTATATTATGGTCAGTAAAGCGAAAACAGAGATAGCAAGACACAGAGAACTCCCCAGGGGGGAGAGATAGAGACAGAGACAGAGACAGAGACAGAGACAGAGACAGAGATTGAGTACTGGGGTAGGCACAGTAGTCGCTAAGGTGAGTATGTTAGTAAATAGTTCTTACCACAGATACCTGCCTGATTTTGGCTATGGACACCAGATTAAGCTAACAACTGCTATGACTGCCTTTGAATTCCTTGGTAGCTCTCTAACAGTATAGAAGCGCCTTTTCTACATTGGCAAATGGCTCGTCAGCTTTTATTGTCAAGCTGAAAAGGTTAGTTTTGAAACAAAGACTTACTTTCCCATGGAATTCTGAACATTTTACTTGCGCATGAAGAAATGCTTTTGGTTTCAGACTTGTACTTTGGATGCTTTGAGATGATAGTCATATATAACACTAGTGAAATCCTAAAAGTTTCTTTATCCTTCCAAAGCTGACATGTTGCCTTGCCTTAGTTCTATATTTGACAATACCAGAAGGTTGTATTTTTGTCTATAGCTAATTTCATTATGCTTCTTTTGAAAACAAATCCAGTAATTTGGTTTATGACGGTCTTAATTGGTATATTAAAAACTGGAGGAAAAAAAAAGAAACTAAACTAAGCATATGGTGTAGGAGTCCTTGAAAAAGAATGTCAACACAGGGCCACAAGTACAGTAGGCAATAATCATAATAGCTAACATTTGTATAGGCCTATGAATCTGGTGCTATATATATCTGGTACTATGTATCTGATACTCTACTAAGTGCTTGGCAAATATTAATATAATTTCATCCTCACAACTCTGGTAGGTGAATGTTATTACGATTTATGTTTTACCCATGAGGAAACTGAGACAAAGTGGCTTGAAAGGTCACCCAACTAGTAAGTTTCTGAGACTAGATATCTGGGCACATTGGTAGCACAGTGGATAGAGCACCAGGCCCCAACTAAGGAATATCTGAGTTCAAATCTGACCTCAGATACTTAGCACAGGTGTGACCATAGGCAAGTCACTAAACCAGTCTTCCTCAGTTTTCTCCTCTGTAAAATGGGGATAAGAATACCACCTACCTCTCAGGGTTTTTGTTAAGATTTATGAGAGAAGAATTGTAAAGCACTTAGAAGAGTGCATGGCATATGTAAATGGTAACCATTATTATTAGCTATTTAATAATTTTTTTAAATATCTACAAACGTGAATACCACAGATGATAAAGAAGAAAACTGCAGTATGGGGAGCTCTTCTTCAAAAGCACATGGGTTATCTGGAACAGGCATTTGATAAATGTAGGTTGATTTTTGTTTGTTTCATTTTATTTTTAAATAATAATAGCATTTATCTAGTGCTTCAAAGTGTTCAAAGTGCTTTTCATAGATTTGCCTGCCATAGACACCCTTGGATATGTCAGCCCACAAGCATTCTGAAGATGCCTACTGTGTGCTAGGAGTGTCCTAAGCACTAGATATGTAAAAACAAACAAAACCAAAACTCCCTGCTCTGTAGGAGCTCAGAGTTCAGTGGAAGAGTCAGCTTACAAACAATTTACAAATTAGACTTACAGGGGAAAAACTGGAAATAACCAATAGAAGGGGTTAAGAAAGATTGGGAAGGGAGTGAGGAAGGAAATGCACATTTATGAAGCTTTTATTGTGTTTCACATACTTTGCTAATACCAAAAGTCTTCTTGTAGAAGATAGGATTTTAGTTGGGACTTGAAAGAATCCATGGAGGGCAAGAGATGGAGGAAGAGAATCCCAGGCATGGGATACTGCCAGTGAAAATACCCAGGATCTAGAGATGGAGTATCCTGTTTGAGGAACAGCAAGGAGATCAGTGTTACTGGATCACAGAGTACAAGGAGTAGAGCAGAGTCAGAAGATTGGAAATACAGGAAGGAATCAGGTTAAAAGAGCTTTTAATTGCCAGAAGATCTCACAATTAAGGAAACTGAGTTCCTAGGTAGGTTTGACCTCCCTCTAGTCACACATCTAAATTAGTTGACAAAGATAGGAATTTAAACCAAACTAATGTGACTCCAAACTCAGCATTCTACCCAGTATGTCATGATGCCTTTGAATTGATGAATGAGTAAAACATCAGTGTACACATAGTACCCTCCAGCAAATGGAACCTTTTATTTTTGCTTTGCTTGAACCACTGTCTATCATCCAACACTAATCTCATATAGCCTAAAGCCCAGACCTTGGCTCTCATTGGCCTCCTTTCTTGGACATTGTTGTGAATTTGGGGTTTTACTCTTCCTTTCACCTCTGGTGCCACTTCCCACCTCCATTCCTTTTGTACTTGACTTATTAATGCTGTCAATATTATTGTTTTGGTATACCGTGTTCTGTTGGAATGATTCTACTATTCTTTTCACCACTCTCCAAATAGGAAGAAGTACTCTTCATTCAGCATATAGGGACTTCATTTATCAGCAGGCAAACCTAAACTCAAAAGTTCAGATGCTCACACTCCCTAAAGTCCCTTCTTCTACCAAATAGGGAGGTGAAGGTTATTAACTTGGCCCTACATTGAGGCAAAATGCTGGAGTCTCTGGAAAATCTAGCCATCCTCATTTACCTCTGCTCCAGTTCCCAACTCTGGAGAATTGCAAAAACTCCTGTAGTTGTTTTGCTGTGAACAAGTCTTCCTCTTCCCACTCAGAATTCTATGTATTCACCATTTGTCTCTGAGTCTGGCTTATGTCCAAGGATGCATGAGTATCTTATCATTTGAAAAAATGCTATCTGTGTGCCAATTACCATTTTTTCTCACTCCCCATTCACCTTCATTAAAGTACACCTTCATACTGCATTCCACGTCAAATCCCATGGGGCCAACTTAGCTAAATATAGAACCTCATGATCAGAAAGCTGAATACCAGGTAATGAATATTTTGAAGCATAATAAACCACGGAATAAATTTTAAAAAATGAATGAGTGATGAAGTGAAAAAATTGTGGTGGGAACGGAAGAATTACACAGCTCTTAGATTCATTACATAGATTAATGTATTAATTTGTTGCTGAGTCATTTCTGTCATGTCCAATTCCTTGTAACCCTATTTGGGATTTTCTTGGCAAAAATACTACAGTAGTTTGACATTTCCCTCTCCAGCTCATTTTATAAATGAGGAAATTGTAAGTATCTGAAGTCAGATTTGAACTCAGGAAGATGAAGTCTTCCTGACTTCAGGTATAGCCCTCTCTCCGCTGTGCCACCTAGGTGCCCTAATTTATTGATACTCAACACTATCTTTGTCCAAATGGACACACTAGTGGAGGAATCAGATCATATCCATTTGGATATTATTAAATTCTGCAGATAAAACCATCAGACAAAAAAGAAGATACAACAAAATGGAGGGGTGGCAGGCTTTCCTTGGAGATCTGACCAGTGGAATTGAGGAAGCTAATTCTGTCCTTTTTTCCAGGGACAACACAAAAGAGTGTTTCCTGGTTCATTTGATCACCTTGCCTTGAAGTACTCCTAATGAGCAAAGAGACCACCATGAAAATAATGACAGTTTATGAGCCAACATCTGTTAGAGGTTTAGAAAAATAAAAAAAAAACCTCTGAAGAATGTAGCAAAATGTGAAATTATGAAGACCCAGCTTGGCTCCAAGGAAGAGATAAGAAGACAAATTTGTAGAAAAGAGGGTCCATAGGAGTAGAATATTACAAACAATCTCTTTTTTTCAATGACTTCATTATAGGTATGGGGCTTCACAGGTGTGAAACATTACAAATATTCTCAGAATTTTTTCAATCAATTTTCATTGATATTCCTGATTTTTTTTTCTCTTGTTCCTCTTTGTTATAAAAATAATTTTTGTAGTGAACTTTAGGCATAGGGATGTATGAGAAAATTCAGGAATTATGGAAAGAAAGTATAGTAATAAAATCTATTTTTTTATGTTACAAAAGTCTTCAAGGTAAGCCAGTATGCACCTTTATACAAAGTGACTTCAAGGAAAAAGTGGGCACAGGGTATAATGTTGCAATTGATCTTGGAAAATGTGGCTCAACATGAACATACAAACTTTTGTGTTCTTCACTTAATCCTCATACCCATATACCATGAATGTAGTCTTTAATAAAAGAATCCAAAGGCGCTGGGCATGATGAGTACTGAACAATATTACAACCCCTGGGCAAGGGAGAACAAGTTTGTATCCTTATTGCTGGGAAGGCTGAACCTGGTACGTTACTTGGGCTTAGAATTTCTGAGCTACTTTAGAGCTAAACTAATTGGGTGTCCTTGTTATGTCCAGCACCAAAACAAACTATCAGTATCAAGAAGCCACCAAGCTGCCCATATAGTAGTGAACCAGGCCAGGCCAAAAATGGAGTAGGCCAAACATCTCATGCAGATTAGCAGTGGGATCAGGTCTGTCAGCGGCTACTCTGCTTATATGTTGGACAAGATAGGGACACTGAGTTTCAAAAAATGCGAAAATGAAACGATCTGCTTTCAGAGAAAGAACTGATAAATAGAAGTATACGTAGAAAAATTGTGTATGTGTATGTGTGTTTGTGTGTGTATCCATTTGTTTCTAATAGTAGCCATTTTTAGGTCAGGGGAGGGAAGCAAAAAGGGGGTGGCAATCATATGATAATTTTGTTTTATACGTGAAAGGATAGCGAGTTGTGCATAGTAGATTTACAGTTTCATATGCAATCAACCTTTTTATTGTGCTATGTTATGGAAATGCTTATTTTATTCCATGAATTAAAAATAAAATAAATTAGCATAGCAAGGGGAAAATGCAAGTATATTAATAGAATGGAAAATGAACCATTATACACATTGTATTAATTTCAAAACCAGCTCTCTATGTGCGATCAGATTACTACCTGGCTTGAGCAAAGGCCAGACTTAAAAAAAAAGAAGCTGATCAGAAGAAATAAACTTGAGAAGACAGTATGTGCAATTAAATCAATTCTGACAGTACTTATTAAAAAAGCAAAACAAAGCAGTTCAAATCACAGAATGTCCCTCTACAACTCTACCCAAAAGTGGTGATCCAGACTTTGATTGATGATCACAGATGTAGAGGAATCTATCACCTCCAGAAGCAGCCCATTCCGCTGTGGGATAGCTCTAATTGTTAGAGATCTTTTCTTATATTCTTGCTAAATATTTCTCTTTGAACCTTTGACCAGTTACTCCCAGTTTGCAATCTGGGACCAAACAGAAAAAGCCTAATCCTTAATCCATGGGATAGACCTTCAGATAATTAAAGATAGCTGTCATCTTACCTTCTAGTGACTATTTTCTTGGAAAAGAAGACTCAAAATGGGATATGACTAAGTATAAATATATTGAATCTATCACAATTCCTTTGGAAAATATAACTTATGCAAAACAGTTGCCACAATGAGGAGGTTGACAGAATCCCCAAATGGCCTTGTTGAGTAAATGCTTCACTTTCTTGCCAAACAGAAGGGCCTACCTGTGGAAGATAATAAATATTTAGAGTATCAGCCCATTTATGAAAAATCTGGAGGAGGATCATGGAAGTCCATGAGTAACATCACTTCACAAAAGACAGTGAAAGTGTGTGAAGGCAGGTCTACATTGATTCAGAAGGGAGACCCAACTAATCTAGTTAATCCACAAGAGTATTTGCTGGTGAAAATGGGAAAACAAAAAGACATGGAATGGACTATGTTTACAAGCATCATTATAGTGATGTTTTACCTTAGGAGAAATTTGTTTTGGGAGTAACATTTTTAAATGCTTTGAAGGATCAAATGAATGGGCAGTTTAGGATTATTGAATGTGACCTCTGAATTATTAATTGCCCATAGATGGAAGGGGTGTGTGTGTGTGTGTGTGTGTGTGTGTGTGTGTGTGTGTGTAACTTGTAGCATTTTTCAGTATGGTCATACTTAAATAGTATTGAAGTAGGCCAGTCATGTATTGAGAATGACAGATAGTAGATCCCCAGTCTATATGGTACACTGGCACATTGAAGAAAAGAAAAGAACATGCAATTGGCTCTGTGTGTGTGTGTGTGTGTAGACCTAGGCAAGAACCACATAAAAGAGGAAGTCATAAAGGAGGTTTGTGATTTACTTTATTCAAGAAAGTACTAACATTAATGAAATGCAGTCTCCAGACTAATGAAGATGATATAAATTTTAAAGTATTTTATTATATATAGACGCCCAATGGAGGTAAAAGACACTGTGAGAGCTATTGAAAAGGGCCTTCTATTCCTCATCATCTGTGATCCTAAGCATAACAATGAACACGAAGAGGGTATTTTATGGACAAAAAGCGTATCTGTGAGCATGTCTGCCTCAAATCTTTAAGTGGTGCATGGTGCAAGTCACTTGGGCACATTTTCTGGAGTCCTATGGAGGCAGCAGTGGGATCCAGTTCATAGGCCTTTATTAATATTTTCCATGAGCATAATTTTCATTGATTCATTTTGCTCCAGTCTCAAATTGTGTGGTCCTCTTTCTGGATAATATGTATATGTATGTGTGTGTGTGTGTATATATATATATATATATGTAGTTACATATGTTGTATGTATATATAATATATTATACATTGTTACATATGTTGTGTGTATATACAATATATTGTTACATATATAGTGTGTATACACACACACACACACACACACACACACACACACACACACACACACATATATATATCAGCCAGCAGGATGGATCTGAGGTCCTCCTTCCTTAAGCAACCTTGTTTTCTGTAGGAGAGATTTCACTAGGCAAACTGAAACCAGGCAGGTTTGTTGCCTTTAGTAAAAGGAGTGATATTAATAGAATCTTGAGCTGCACATACTAATATAGCAGACTGTATACCAGACAGTGACTTTGTTTAAGTAAAGCTAGTCTTTTCATAACAATATGTTTGCTGAGGTTAGCTGGCTGTTTATAAAATATTGGGCTGCCAAGATCGTTTACTCACCAGCTCTTTAATTGATTTTGCCCAAAATGAGTCACACCTTGACAAGTTTACAGGTTTGAGGGAAGTGTACTCCAGATCTGTTTATTTAACTTTCAGAGAATGGAGCAGAGGCACTGTGTCCAGTGGTTAGAGAGTTGGCCTCAGAGCCTCCCCTCTGAAATCTACAGACTGTCTTACCCTGAGAAAGACAGTGAAACCCTTAATGCTCCAGCAAAACGTCTAATATTATACAATGCAGAAAAGGAGTTCATATTCATTGGAAGAGGGAGTTTCCTTACTGGGAGTTCCCTGTGCAACAAAGAGAGAAGAAAGGAAGGAGGAGAGGAAAAATGAAGGAAGGAAAGAAGGAAGGAAAGAAGGAAGGAAGGAAGGAAGAGAAGAAGGGAGGAAGGGAGGGAGGAGGAAGGGAAGGAGGAATGGAGGGGAAAAGGAAGAGAGGGAGGGAAAAAAGAAGGAAGGAAGGAAGGAAGGAAGGAAGGAAGGAAGGAAGGAAGGAAGGAAGGAAAGAAGGGAGAAGGCAGGAAGGCAGGAAGGAAGGAGGAAGGAAGGAAGGAAAGAGGGAGTTTGTTTTTGAGTCAGTCTTATCCATAATCAAAATGGTTTCTCTGTGAGGCTGTTATTGAGTACAGGTGGAGTGTAACCCTTTACTGACTGACTGTACAGTGGTACAGTGATTATATTACCCCTGTGAGATAGATATGAGAAGGAAATTCTTTTTTTTCTGTGTTCATCTGTTCTCATTTTCAGGCTATTGTAGCATCTGTGGTACGTGCTTGTTGGAGGAAAAATCTGGTGAGAGATTCTTCTTTAATATCCAGTACAAAAGCAAAACTCCAGGTGGGAGAGTCTTCTTGAATCTACCTTGTAAACAAAGGCATAAGCAGTCCCTCCACAAACACTTGAATCTGAGTAACTCGGTGTTTTCTTGGTAGATGAGGACTTTGCAGTCTGTGCACTGGATGAGCACATTGTATGTACCTGAAGAGATCATGATGACAAAACCTTAGAGATTCATTCGTTCATTCATTCGTTCATTCATTCATTCATTCACTCATTCATTCACTCACTCATTCATTCACTCATTCATTCATTCACTCACTCACTCACTCACTCATGCATTTGTTCATCGCATGTGCATTAGTGCCTACGGCATGTAAGGTGCCATGCTAAGTGTCAGTATTACAAAACCCCAAATCAAAACAGCCACAGTCCTCAAGTTATTCACATTCTCCTAAGGGAAGTTTGTATTAGGACTAGTTCCTACCTGCTCAGATAGTGAAAGTTTATCGGAAAATATGCACTGTAAGCATTCCTTCAAAAATCAACCAGTGCTACACAAAAGGGTTTGGTTTGTTGTTTTGATCATTATCTGGACTTTAAAAGTGATGGACAAAATGGTAACAATGAAGAATCGAGCTTAAGATGTGTCCTGTGTACATTTTTTTGAGAGTGAGTTTTTATTGTTCAGCCATTTTAGCCAGGCCCAACTCCTTGTGGTCGTCATGGCAAAGACACTGAAATGGATTGCCATTTCCTTCTCCATCTCATTTTACAAATGAGGACACTGAGGCAAATGGGGGTAAGTGACTTACCCAGGGTCACACGGCTTGTAAGCGTCTGAGATCAGATTTGACCTCAGGCAGAAGAATCTAGGCCCAGCATTCTCTCCACTGTGTCATCTAGCCATGACAGTGGGTTGTTATACATTTATAAGCACACCTCTGTCCTGGAAGGAATATAAAATCTGGGAGAGTCCAGAAAGGATTGCATGTAAGACATGGCACCTAAGCTGTGCTTTCAAGAAAACTGTGAATTCCAAGAAATGAAGGTGAGATGAACTTATATGCCAGATAGGGGGGACCACTTGTAATGGACAAGCGGTTGGGAAGCCACAGTCTCCCACATTTTTTCTTTCGGGGTCTGATTATTCTGAAAACCATTTTGCTGTGTGTGTTCAGGAAGATTCTTTTGTCCTAGGTATGCCTGTCATCGTAGCTGTACGTTCAGTTTCAGTGAATTCATTGATGGAGGGATAACTTTTCACCTCCTTCCCTTCCCTTCCTCCACCCAAGGCACTGGGTGATGCATTTGCAAAGAATGTGCACTGAAGGCAGAGATGCCTTTTGCGAAATTTTATAAACTTTTATGGAAAAATAAACGTCGCCCAGTGTGATGAAAATGAGTTCCTGACAAAGATCAATAAATGCTGTATGCTGCTGAATGGATTTATCAAAATGCAAATGTTTTAACCAAAACAGAGGTTAACAATTGCCCTGTGAATGCCTGAATTCCCTCAAAGCCTACCAGAGACATTTTCTAGTTTACATAATGTAATTAAATTCAAGGCTGATGAATTCAAATTCATCCCAAAGACATTATTGGAAACATGATCTCATGTGGTGATAAAGCTGAAGATGTGGCATGTTAGCAGGCTGGGAGAGTATCAGAAAATCCTCTCTGAAGCAGGCACCAATTGTTTGCAAGAATCCCTGGGCCAAGATCTTCAGGAGTGTTGTTACAAAAAAAAGAATGTCAATTGCATAGCCTTCAAAAACAATCATTTTCTTCAAAATGCTCCAAAATAGCAAATACAATAGATAGAGGAGAAAAATCAGTGTATACTTTTAAAAATGGAAACATTTTCTGCCTAGTGTTCTTATAGGTATGAAGGTAGGGAGGCCATGGCTTAATTATCTGCAACTGGAAATTGTAAACTACAAATCTACTGTCTCTTTGTAGTTAGCCTGTCCTTCCTTTCACATGATGATGACACCTTGAGTGACAGATTTTTATTTTTAAGGATTGTAAATCATATCTCTGAAATATAACTAGCTTGGGAATGGGATTTTGACTATTAGCTAGACATGGCTTGAGAAATGCATCCAGTAAGGTAACCTACAGCTTTTGATTGTCCTTTACTTTGTGGATGGTTCCTAGGTGGGGGTGATCACCTCACTGACCAAAAAACAAACACAAAAAAAACATGGAAGGAAGGAAGGAAGGAAGAAAGGAGGGAAGGAAGGAAGGAAGGAAAGAAGGGAGGGAGGGAGGAAGGAAGGAAAGAAGGAAGGAAGGAAGGAAGGAAGGAAGGAAGGAAGGAAGGAAGGAAGGAAGGAAGGAAGGAAGGAAGGAAGGAATGGAGGGATGCCTTAGCAGATGGTGTTACTGAGAGGGTCATGCTGCCATAGGTTAACTGCTTTGATTCAGGCAAATTTCCTTTCTTTCTGAGATTTAGATACTTGATCTTCAAGAATGAAGTTTGGCCATCTTGACTTTTGAGGTCCCTTCTTTTTAAAAAAATATTATTATTGTTTTTAGTTTCCAACATTTACTTCCATAAGATTTTGAGTTCCAAGTTTTCTCATCTCTCTTCCCAACACTTCAAGATAGTATGTAATTTGATATAGGCTCTACATATACATTCATATTGAACCTAATTTCACATTAGTCATGTTTTAAATAAAAATTAGAACCAGTGGGAAAAACCATGAGAAAGAAGAAACAAAAAAGAGAGATTAATAACTTGTTTTAATCTACATTCATACGCCATAGTTCTTTTTTCCAGATGAGGACAATATTGTCCATCATGAGTCCTTTGGAGATATTTTGAATCCTTGCATTGCTAAGAAAAGATAAGTCTATCAAAGTTAGTCATAGCACATCGTGGCTGTGTACAATGTTCTCCTGGTTCTGCTTATTTCACTCAGCATCAGTTCATTCAAGTATTTCCAGCTTTTTCTGAAGTCTACCTGCTCATCATTTCTTATGGCACAACAGTATTCCATTACATTCATATACCACAGCTTGTTCAGCCATTTCTTGGTTGATGGAATCCTCTTAATTTCCAACTCCTTGCCACCACCAAAAGAGCTGCTAAAATATTTTTGTCCTTTTACCATTTTATGATCCCTTTGGGACGTAGATCTAGAAGTGGTAGTCAATTTTTTAAATGATTAAGAAGATACAATTAATAGAGAGGAGTCATCATTTACTCTCCTTCAACAATCTATTTTATTTCATGTGTTTAACTGATATATCACTATAGCAAGTGACTATCAAAACTTCAGAGTGCTGTAGGACAAGATTAAAATGTAATTGAAAAATTATTAACAAAATAAATAAAATAAAATACGACATAGATATTGTTAATTCATAGTGTTTTTTGTTGTTTTTTGCTTTTTTGAGGGGGGGAAGGAAGACAAGACAACTGGGGTTAAGTGACTTGCCCAAGGTCACATGGCTAGTAAGTGTTAATTGTCTGAGGCCAGATTTGAACTCAGGTCCTCCTGACTCCAGGACCAGTGATATATTTACTGCACCATCTAACTGCCCCTAATTCATGGTTTTCTAAGACAATATAATGCTTCAAGGATCCTCATGTATGATTTAGTGAGCTCTATCGACGAATTCATTAGCAGCTGGAACTGGAGTTCTCGAGCTGGGGAAAGAGAATGTTCCTGCCAAAGTTGGTATTTGTAGGAATCTTGAAGTAAAACAGGGATTCCAAGAAGGGGAGAAGAGGGAAGGAAGCTTTTCATATCATATTGATTCCAACTGGCCATGGAATGAATAGTGATTCTTCTATTTTCATGGACTAGTCAATTATTTCATGATAGTTCCTAGAGTAGACACCCATGATTCACCCTTTTGACTTCTTCATGTTCTCAGAATTAAAAAGAAAAGAGGGAGAGGAAGAGAAAGTGAGTGAAAGCAACCACAACCTCCACAATGTGGCATTCTAGTTGATGAACAAGGCAGTTATAAAGTCAACTCTTTGTTTTGTGCATTTCCTTGTGATTCTCCCTGCAAGAATACACTTTGGCTTGGCCAGTATCCAAGAGCAATATGGCAACACAGTTCAACCTACAGTGTCTCCCACTAATACCCTCCACCTATTTCCTCTACCTTGAAAGGAACCAATCCCAAGATTAACCCATTGCCTTGCTTCATTTCTCTAAATGGGATAAATGAATAACTTCTTAACTTGCCAATATCATATGACTGCCCTAATGTTGGCAATTACTCATTCAGGCAATAAATATAACAAACTCTTTAATCTTTTTAAAATTACATTTTTTGAGTTGATAGTTTGTCAGACAGACATATATTATTCTTATTGCAGTTTCAAAATCCAATAAAACTGGTATTGGTTCTGTTCTATAATGGTATATAATGCATCTCTATCTCAATACAACATAGACCATTGTAATGGAGACCATATATTTAGAATTGGAAGGGGCTTTAGAAGCCAGCTAGTCCTACCTCCTAATTTGATGCACAAAGAATTTAAATAACTTGTCCAGGATTATACAGCCTGAAAGTTATCAAAGGCAGAGTTTGAGCCCAAGTCTACATGACTCCAAATCGAGTGCTCTGTCCCTACTGGACAACACAACACTGGTGAAGTGGAAGGATTTGCCAGTATGTTGAATAGATGGATGAGTGGATGGATAGATAGATAGATAGATGGATAGATAGGTAGATAGATAGATAGATAGATAGACACATAAGTATGTGTATGTATGTATATACATCCAAGTATGAATCTTTTTTTAGTAGGAAGTAATACTTTATTGGAAGAGAGCCTTCTGATGTTTTGCTCTTCTAAATTAAAGACTTTTTATAATGCAAAAACAATAAGCATAATGGGAGTCTATAATCTTTGCATATTTAAGTCAACTGTATTGCTGAAAGAAAAAATCTTCATGAAGGCTTCACTCTAAATAAATCAGGCAGGTTCAGGAAAAAAAATGTGGCAAAAGGAACTTATTTTTACATACAAGACATATGGATTGCATCGACCTGCCCCTGAACTCAGGCCCTGCTTAACCATTTTTTGTATTAACTTTTGTTTATTTTTAATTTACAACTTTCATTTTCACAAGATTTTGAGTTACAAATTTTCTCCCTATCTTTCCCCTACACACCACCCCCAAATGGTGATCCCACCGTATACCCCCTCCCCCAATCTGTTCTCTCCTGTATCCTCCCCTATCTCCTCTCCTACTTCCCAGTAGGGCAAGATGAATCTCCTTACCCCATTGCTTATATATCTTATTTCCCAGTTGCATGTAAATAATGCTAGTAATATAATAATAAAAATAAAAAAGTAATAATACACACACGCATGTATACGTTTTTAGCATTTGATTTTAGAACATTAAATTCTTGATTCTTTCCCTTCCTCACTCATTAACCACCCCCACTGGAAAGACAAGCAATTCAATACAGGCTGTACATATGTAGTTACATAGAACATCTCCACAATGGCCATACTGTAAAAGACTGACTATATTTCCCTCCTTCCTATTCTGTACTCCACTTGTTCTATTCTCTACTTTGTCCCTGTCCCATTACAGAAGTGTGTGCTTTTAACAACCCTCCCTGCCAAGCTGTTCTCCCCACATCATCTCCCTTCTCATCCCCTTCATCTGTACTCTCCTGAAGGGGAAGATACCCAATTTAGAGTATATGTCATTCCTTTCCTAAGCTAAATTCAATGAGAGTAAGGTTGACTCTTTCCCTTTTTGCCTTCCTGTTCTTCCCCTCCATTGTAACAGTTATCCCTTGCCTTTTCTATGTGAGATGCTTAACCTCATTTTGTGTCTCCCTGTCTCTTCTCATTCTATTCCTCTCGCACCTCTCAATTGCACCTTTTAAAATATCATCCCTTCCTATTCAATTGATCCTGTGCCGTCTATGTACACATATATACATTCACTCTCATATTTATTCATATGCATATATACCCTCCTATATAGACAGATGTGTGTATATATGTGTGTATCTATATCTATATAAATGTCTATATCTATATCTATCTACCTATCTATCTATCTGTCTGTCTGTCTGTCTGTCTATCTATCTACACATTTATATTCCCTTCACCTCCTCACACTGAGAAAAGTTTCCTAAGTTACAAGTATCATTTTTCCATGTTAGCATGTAAATAGTTCAAATTTGATAACATCCTTATGATTTCTTTTCCATGTTTACTTTCTCATGCTTCTTGTATTTGAATGTCAAATTTTCTATTCAGTTCTGGTTTTTACAGCAAGAATGCTTGAAAGTCCTACATCTCATTGAATGACCATATTTTCCCCTGAAACATTATACGTAATTGTGCTGGGTAGGTGATTCTTGGTTTTAATCCTAGCTCCCTTGATCTCTGGAATACCATATTCCATGCCCTTTGATCACTTAATGTAGAAGCTGCTAGATCCTGGGTTCTCCCGATTGTGCTTCCACAGTATTCAAATTGTTCCTTCTTGGCAGCTTGTAATATTTTCTCCTTGATCTGGGAACTCCGGAACCTGGCTATAACATTCCAAGGAGATTTCTTTTTGGGATCTTTACTCAAGAGGTAATTGGGGAATTCTTTCAAGTTCTGTTTTGCCCTCTGGTTCTAAAATATCGCGGTCATTTTCCTCGTGAATTTCTTAAAGGATGCTTTCTAAGTTCCTTTTTTGATTATGGCTTGCAGGTAAGCCAAAAATTTTTTAATTGTCCTGGATCTATTTTGCAGGTCATTGGTTTTTTCAAGGAGATATTTCACATTGTCATCTATTTTTTAAATTTGTTTGGACCTGTTAAATAGTATCTTGGTTTCTCATAAAGTCATTTGTTTCCATTTGCTCCACTCTAATTTCTTTTTTTTAATTCATTCATTTATTTATCTATCTATCTATTTATTTGTTTGTTTATTTTATGTTTTATATATTTTTTAAATTTAGTTTTTATTTGTTTTCTTGTTTACATTATTCATTTTCATTACATTTTTGAATTACACATTTTCTCCCAGTCTTTCCCCTGCCCAACCCCAAAACAGCAATCCCACTGTAAAGACCCTCCCCTGCTCTGCTCTCTTATTTTCTGGTAGGGCAGGGACGGTCTCCTTATCCCAGCACCTGTATACCTTAATTCCCAGTTGTAGGTATTGCAGAACTTTAAATTCTAGATTCTTTTGATTCCTCCCCTGTCATCCACCCCCACTGGAAGGACACTCAGTTCAATACAGGCTATGGATGTGTGACTATACAGGACATCTTCATAGTGGACACACCGTGACAGTGATCATCTGTCTCTCCTTCCTATCCCTCCCCCTCCTTGTTCCGTTCTCTACCCTGTCCCTGTCCATTTACTGAAGTGTGTGCTTCCAGCATCCCTCCCCCA
>CM053597.1:25311000-25329525 GCA_028646575.1 Pseudocheirus occidentalis | reverse complement strand
CTCCCTGCCCTACCAGAAAATAAAAGAGCAGAGCAGGGGAGGGACTTTACAGTGGGATTTCTGCTTTAGGGGTGGGGCAGGGGCAAGATGGGGAGAAAATTTGTAATTCAAAAATGCAGTGAAAATGAATAATGTAAACAAGAAAACAAATAAAAATAAAATTTTAAAAAATTTTCAGGAAATACTTAACAAAATAAAGATACAACAAAACTTAATATGTGAAAAAAAGCGAATGGTGAAAACTAAAATAAATAAATAAATAAAACTAGTTTATAGAACACACACACACACACACACACACACAGAACTATTATCTGGGAAACTCAGAAAACAATGGATTCTATCTACGAAGGAGACTTCTAATCTCCAGACATATAGTGCATCACTCAAACACTCTTACTCAACCTTTCCATGTATTTTTTTTAATTCTCCAAATGGAAATACAAGGCTCTTGCTTCTTATACCTACGGAAGAAATTGACAAGTCACATCAATGTGTTATCTTTTCCAACAAAATATTTGAACTCTCTTGATAGATGATATTCCTAAGGGATATTTCTCAAAATTCAACTGGGTCAATAGCATGCTCAATTCACTTAGAGTTTGAAGTGCTTTAGGTACATTTTGAGATGAATCAAATCAACATGTATTTTCTGCTGAACACATGTCCCTGGGCTAAGTAAATATGGGAATAAAGTTTGATTGTCTAGTTTATAGGATGATAGATTTATGGGTGCTAGATGGCTCAATAGTCATCTTATAAAATACTCTATTTGATGATCCTGCATGAGTCTTAGCACAACTCAAATTGCCCCCAGAATTCCATTGTTCCTCTATTTCAAACTTTGTCATTAAGCCTTGATTCCAGATCCTATTCCAGCTGCAAGCCAAGAACAATTTGGGAAACTGGAAGTTAATTGGGTGATCAAGGAGGACCAAGTAATAAGTTTGTCTTGAATTTGCAAGGAATGAGACTCTACCTTGACCTAAAGGGTGGATTCCTAGGAGCTAGTCTGAAGTCAGCTGCCATGGACTTAATTGCCATCTCTGTGCTGATGATTCTCAAGGTGCCTATTCTGCCATAACCTCTCTGTTGACCTCAATTCTCACATCTCCAACAGTCTTTCAGACATCTTAAATGGGATGTGCAGTGGACATTTTAAACTTAACTTGTCCAAAAACTCAATTTGTTCTCTTTTACCCTAAAGTACGTTCCTCTTTCTACTAACTTCCCTGTTACTGTTGAGGGCCCCTCCATATTCTCAGTTCCCCAGGCTTGCATGTAAGATATAATCCTTGACTTCTCATTATGTTTTACACCTCACATCTAACCTGTTGACAAGACTTGTTAATTTTACCTTTGCAATATCTCTTCAATATGCCCTTACCCCACTTTGCTCTGGTACTTCTGCATCCCAGGTACAGACCCTCAAACCTAGGCCACTGCACTAATGTGCTGGCTGATTGTCATGTCTTAACTCTCTCTCCACTCTAGTATATCCTGTATTCAGATTAAAAAGTAATTTCCCTAAGTGACAGGTCTGACTAAAGTCACCTTCATACTCATTGAACTCCAAGGTTCTCTAACACCCCTAGAATTAATTATAAAAATCTCTGTTTGGTATTCAAATTACTCCATAACCTAGGCCCCTTTACTTTTCCAGCTTTTACACTCCTCACCATATAGTCTTTGATCCAGTAACACCTACATCCTTACTGTTGAAACAAGATGCTCCATCTCTTAGTTCTTGTTATTTTCCCTAGCTGTCATCAGTGCTTAGAATGCTTTCCCTCCTGATTTCTGCATCCTGGAAATTTTGGCTTCCTTCAAGTTCCAATTAAAATCTTATCTCCGACAGAAAGTTTTTACAAGTCCCTTTTCATTCTAGGTACATCTAGATCTTAATTATTTTCTATTAATCATATATACATACATAAACGCAAACATACATATCTACATGCATGCTATATATATATATATATATGTATATATATAATTTTTATATATTTTGTAATATTTCTTTATATTCTCAGTTCTTCACACAGTTCCTGGCACACATCAAGACTTCATAAATATTTATTCACTGACAGACAAAATCTTAAGAGTTCTAATTAACTACTGGGCTTCTATTTAAGGAGCAAAAAAGTCTCTACCTCACAACAATCATTCTGATCACAAAAATCAGTCACTAATTCTAGTTTGACTACTTCTGCTCTATGTGTACATACACATGTGTGTTATACATGCCTTTATATCTGTGTTATTTCTCTCCGTGTATATGTATGTGTAGATATGAACACACATGTGTATATGCATGTACACATGTGTGTGCATATATATGTACATGTGTATATAATATACACACTTTCACAGAGCAAATATGCATAAAATGAAACAACCAGCATTTTATAAAAGAAAGAATTCTAAATTTGGAATGGGAGAGACTGGGGTTTAAATCCTATTCTACTTCCTAGATCACAGGGAAGTTTTAGGCAAAGTGCTTTCCAAACAGGAAAGACCTATATTAATACATTATAATAATAATAATAACAATTATCATTATTATTATTAAATGTTCTTTTAAAATATGCTTTTTTAGTTAGATTGATTGTTAAGACGAGACCATTAATTAAGTGGTATGTATTCTCTCATTCAGTTGAGCAAATTTCTCATGTATTGATTAATTTATAATAATTCTCAACCTTGTTATTGTTGTTTTGTCCTAATTCGAGTCCCTCGTTTTTGCCTCTCTTCTTATCCCCAAAAGAAAACATAGTGCTTGACTCATCATAAATGCTTAATAAACACTTGTTGAAGGAGAAAATGACATTAAAAAAAAGAGTCAATCTCCAGAAAAAGATGGTAGCCACCATTGGTTAGGGAATGGTTAAATGAATTGTGCTAAATAAATGTAAAGGAATAGTATCATGATATAAGGAACAATTAATGTAAGGAATTCAGAAAAACATGTGGAGACTTCTATACACTGATGAAAGTTGATGTTAGCAGAAGAGTTGAATATTATATACAATAATAACAAGAATGACAATAGAAAGAATGCTACATTGAAAGTAGATTCTGGCAACTATGAAGCCAGTGTTGATCAGAAAGAAAAAAAAAAACCAAGAAACACCTCTTCCCTTTAATTAGAGGTGTGTGTGTAGGAAGGGGAGGGGAGTTGCTAGAGCCAGAATTATATTTGCTTTCAGAAACGGTCATTGTGTTGTTGTTGTTTTTCTTAAATGTTTTCCTTTATTGCAAAGGACAATTCAGTTGCAGAGGAGGACATAGATAGAGAAGGAACATGATATCAAAATTAAAGGCATCAATAAAACTTATTTTTAGAAACATATGAATAAATGTGTTTTTTAAAGAAGGCACCTAGCTGCCTTGAAGATGTATTTACTTCATAATCGTCAAAGGATAAGAATGTGTAGAATATTTAACATTTGCCATTTCCAGCAGCGTCTGACTGAGTAACGTAGTAATGAAACAGAATGATATCATCCCTTAGTCTCATATTTAATCAATCTTCACCACATTCCTCGTTCTCTCCTCTAAAAGATAATCATTCAGCATTTCATCTATTCAGGAAAATGTCATTACTTTGAAAAGACAATAAAAGTACTAAAAATCACCCAAGTGTTCTTTTATATGCTTCAAACTGAAGTAGAGTGGAAAGTTTTCTTCACCTTCAAGGAAAAAAAAAACAGTGGAGGCAGGGATGAAGAAAAAAAAAGACCATAGATAATACAAGCATGAAGAAATATTCTTGCTTTGGGCAGCTTCCATAGTTTTAAAGTACGAAATTACTTTGGAGAGACTTTAAAATTAGATAATTTATAATTTTCTTTAAATTCTTTAATGGGTAACATGAACTCAAAATAAAACATCTTTTTAATTATGTAATTGAGACTTTATTTTTGGTTGTGTTTTTTTTCTTTTTTTCTGGAAAAAAGAAAGTTTTTTCCTTGAGGAAATCTTTTCTGTGGTAGATTGGTGGGGGAGGTTGCACTCAGGAAAAGCTTTACCTAAGGAAAGTCAACTCACATCTCAGGAACCACTCTTGAACAAGTGGACTAATCTACCAATGAGTTGTGGGCCCCACAGTGAATGTTTCCAGACCCTTTCAGTCCTTGACATTGATTGAAAGTTGAATGGAGATGATGACAGAGTACAGGCAGCAAGCCAGCTGAATTCCCCCAACATTTCCCTCCAAACAACTTCAAAATAACTTCTGAAGTTGAATTTTGGAGAAGCAAAGCCAACTAGAGGCCAGAGTGAGATTATTTTTTTTTCCAGACTAACAACTTAGGACATGGACAGGAAAGGCCTGTGACACTAGGGCAGGAGTCAGTTCATAGCACAGAAACAGCATCAGTGGTAGATTTTGGATGTGGTTGCAAAAGCAGCAGCAGCAGCAGCATCTTCAGGAGCTCCCAGCCCAGAGCTGCTTGACCAAGTCTAAAAGAGATTGCAGAATTAGAGGAAACTCTTTGCTCACCCTCAGTACAGCTGGATTTGATTAGCAACATTATTGTTCATAAGCAGTCCTGTGTCACTGTTGCAGGATAGAGAGGGGCACTTCTCTTTGGTCACAAAATAACAGTGTCCCTGGTTGTAGTCCCAAGGTCAAGAAGAGCACTAGTACTTGTGGCTGTAGGGCAACAGGGATTCTTCCTAGGTAGATTAAAAAACATACCAGAAGAGCAGTGACCACACCTCTCCCCAGATCCCACCATATTTGAAGCACTAAAAATTTGCGGACCCCTACAACCTAATCTGAAAACTGGAAGCACAAAAAGGTCTAAAGCTTAGGATAGCTTTAAATCTTCAGATGCATAGAGCCCAAATTTAAATAAAGGTCAAAGTCAAAAGACAGGCTAGAAAAATAAACAAACAACAACAGCAAACAGAACTTGACCATAAAAATCTACTACAAGTAGCTTAATATTTGCCATTTCCAACAGTGTCTAAGACAGTAATAGACAGAATGATATGATCCTTTAGCCTATATTTAATGAATCACTACCACAAATTGCAAATTTAACTCAAGTCTATCAAGAATTCTTGGAAGCACTAAAGAAAGAGATAAGGGTGGTAGTAGAAAAATGTGAAAAAAAATGAGAGTGATGCAAGAATATTATGAAAAGAGAATTAACAGCTTTGTAAAACAGAAATAAAAAATACTGAAGAAAATAACACCTTAAAAATAGACTTGCTCTAATGGTGAAAGAGGCCAAAAAAAATCACTGAAGAAAATAATTCCTTAAAAAAGCAGAATTGGACAAAAGAAAAAAGAGGTACAAAAGCTCATGGAAGAAAGCAAGTCCTTAAAATATAGAACTGGGTAGGTAGAATCTAATGACTTAATGAAAAATCAAGAAACAATTAAATAATGTCAAAATAATACAAAAAATTGAAGATACAAAATATCTAATAGGGAAGAACAACAACAACTGACCTGGAAAAGAGATCAAAGAGAGATAAGTTAAGAATTATTGGACTACTTGAAATCCATGATTAAAAATAAAAGAGCCTACACATCATATTTTAAGAAATTATCAAGGAAAATTGATCTGATATTTTAGATCCAGAGGGTAAAGTAGAAATTTATCTATCATATCCTGAAAGAGACCCCCAGATTAAAACTACCAGTAAATTTATAAACAAATTCCAGAGCTCCTAGATCAAGGAGAAAAGCTTTCAAACATCCAGAAAGAAACAATATACATATGGAGCCATTGTCAAAATTGCATGTGATTTATCAGTTTCTGTATTATAAGGGTAGAGGGCTTAAAATATGGGATCCCCAAAAGCCAAGCAACTACGATTACCACCAAAAATAACGTACCCTGCAAAACTGAGTAAAACCTTTCAGGAGAAAATAAATGCATATTTAATGAAATAGAAGACTTTCAACCATTCCTAATGAAAAGACCAAAGCTGAATAGAAAATTTTAAGTTCAAATATAAGCCTCAAGAGAACCATAAAAAGGTAAACATGAAAGAGTAATTATAAAGGACTCAATAAAGTTCAACTATTTGTATTTCTATGTGGGAAGATGATACATGTAACTCCTAAGAATGTTGTTATTATTAAGACAGGAGCATTGTCAGAGGGTATTGGTATAAATTGATTATGTTGGGATGATACCCCTACTCCCAATAATAATGAAGGGTGGAGAAGGAGGAATGTACTAGGAGAGGGGGAAAGGGAAAGGTTAGAATGAGGAAAATTTTCTCACATAAAAATGGTATGCAAGGAGGAGCTTTAAGGGTAGTGAGTGGGCAATGTTTGAAACTTACTTTTATTGGAATTGGTTCAACTGGGTATATAAATTTATCTTACTCAATAGGGAAATGGGAGAGGTAGGGAGTAAGAGATGGGGAGGGGGAGGGATGATAGAAAGGAAGGCAGATTAAGGGAGGCAGCGGTCAGAAGCAAAACAATTTTGGTAAAGGATAGTATAGAAAGTGAGTACAAAATAAACAGAGGAAATGGGATGGAGGGAAATACACATACAGTAATCATAACTGAATGTGAATGGAATATTCTCACCCATAAAATGGAAGCACGCAGCAGAATGGACTCAAAATTAGAGTCCAGCAATATTTTGTTTACAAGAGACACAGTTGAAACAGAAAGACATAAAAAATTGGAGCAGACTCTAGCATGCTTCAGTTGCAGTAAAAAAAAAAAGAAGGCAGGGGTAGCAATCATAATCTCAGACGAAAGCAAAAGCAAAAAGTGACCTAATTAAGAGATAACCAGGGAAACTACATTTTGCTAAAAAAAAAAAAAGTACCATACACAAGGAACAGAGCAATATCAAAATTATTTGGAGCAAATTATTTTTTTCTGAAAAAAAGATTTAGAAAAAAATTTAGAAAAATTACAGCCATTCTACAATTAATACATGGTCAAAGGATATGAATAGTCAGTTTTCAGAAGTCAAAGCTTTCTATAATCAAATGAAGAAATGCTCTAAAATACTATTGATCAGAGAAATGAAATTAAAACAGCTCTGAGATACCACTTCACACCTGTCAGATATGACAAATGTTGGATGGAATAAAGGGAAATAAATACATTAACCAACTGTTGGTTAAGTTGTGAACTTGTCTAATCATTCTGGAGAACAATTTGGAAATATCCCCAAAGGGCTATAAAACTGTGTATAACCCTTTGACTCAACAATACAACTTCTAAGTCTGTATTCTAAAGTGATCAAAGAAAAAGGAAAAAGATCTCCATGTACAAAAGTATTTATAGCAGCTCTCTTTGTGGTGGCAAAGAAATGGAAATTGAGGAGATGCTCATCATTTGAGGAGTAGATGAACAAGTAGTGGCATATGATTTTGATAAAGTACTAGCAATGTTGAAAAGGGTGGTTTCAAAAAGAAAAAAATAGTGTGACAAGATGTACGTGAACTGATGCAAAGTGAAGTCAAAAGAACCAAGAGACCATTATGTACCATAAAAGCAATGTTGTAATGATCGCCTGTGAAAGACATTGTTATTCTGAGCAGTACAATGATCCAAGACAATTCCCAAGGACATATGATGAAAAAATGTTACCCACCTGCAGAGAAAGGTGAACTCTGTGCAAATTACCACTTTTATCCCTTTTTTTTTTTGCTTTTTCTTGTTGTTGATATGGCTTATATGGAAATGTTTTGCTGATTTCACACATATAAATAAAGGATCACAGACCTAAAGGATACCAAAACCTGAAGGGACCTTGGAGATCATGTGGTACAAGTCCATCCTTCATTTAACATAAGGGGAAATTATGAAATTAGTTGAAATGACATCCTAAAAGTTTCATACATACCTCATGAGAGATAACTCCAGGAAAAAAATTCCTATCTCCTAGGTCTGAGCACTCTTTCTCATTATTCCTCTGTGTCAACAAGTATCTGCTAAGCTTGTCCAGGCATTGAATCCTGTAATGCTTCCCATCCTCCCCCATTTATTCTTTGTTGTCTATGTGTCATGCATTAGAAAAGTGAGAAACAAAATGATGTTTTGAGTGACTGGGTTTATCTAAGAAGAGTTAAGAGTTCAACCAGGCCCAGGTCATATTATTCAATGATAGCTAAACGCTGAATTTAGGAGCATAAAATACATAGAATCACAGAATCTGAGAGTCTTAGGGGCTTCAAGCAACCCTCTGCTGACTCACACACTGAAAGCATGTCTGTTTTAATATGTTAAAAATGCTGTTGTCCAGCCTCTAACTGAAATGACCCTTCACTCAAAGACAAGGGAATCTCTGATTCCCATGGCATCTTATTTTTTTTATTTTTTAGTTCATGGGCAAGACATGTAATGAAAGAGGAGAGAAAGTACTATTCATTATGCTGAGGGCAAATCCAAATCTCGTCATGGTTATGCCATTCTGTCAGTTAGATTCCATACTCTAAAATGCTTAAAGAAGAAGGCAAACTAGGGAGATTAGCAGTACTTATGTTTAAGAGAGAAGGGGATATTGTTCTAGACAACCTAGAAATGCTGTAGGGAGAGATCAACAGGATTTTTAATGGATAGACTGTCTCTGTTTCACAGCGATTGAGTTGGTGTACCAGGGCCAATGTGCAACATCTGGAACGGTTTCTCTCGCTGTGCTTAAAGAATTCCAGCATTCCTCCACTCAATTCCTCAGAACCCAGCACATAGTAAGCTCTTCATAAATCCTTGGTGATTGACTGATTGATTAGATAGTACTGTGACTCATCTTGGAACAATTCTGAAAACACTACTTATTGATTAATCAACAAATATTGATCATGCAGTGATTATGTGCCAGGAACTATGTTAGGCACTGAGGACTCAACCAAAATGCAAAAGGAAAATTATTTCTGACCTAAAAGACCTTCAATATGCTTATCCTTATAGGTCATGCTACAATACTTGAGTAGATCTCAAGTGGAATGGGCAAATTGTTTTTTTTTTTCTTGCAGGTCTTAGAACAGAAGTCACAATTTGAATATGAGGGCATCAGTTCAGATCCCAACTTTGATGCTTCCTGCCCGTGTGACTGTGGGCAATACCACTTTATTTCCCTGAAAGTCAATCTCTTCTTCTGTTAAAATGACTAGGTTGGATTAGATATCTGCTAAAGTCCCTTCCACCTCTCGATTTATAATACTGTGTTGATAGGACCACTTTTAGAGTATATGATAATGGCGGGGGGAGTTCTTGCTACTGTGGTGTTCAGTCATTTTTCAGTTATGTCTAACCCTCTGTGACCCCATTAGCATTTTTCTTGGCAAAGATACTTGAGTGGTTTGCCATTTTCTTCTCTTGATGATTTTACAGACAAAAAACTAAGACAAATAGGGCTAAATGACTTGTCCAGGGTCACACATCTACTAAGTGTCTGAAGATTGATTAGAATACAACTTAGAAATATTTAGCAAAACTAAATTAAAAGATAATACCGATAATGCTAATATGTGGTTTTCTGAGTCAACAGGTGATCCACAGGGATCTTTATGTGTGATTTCATGGCTCCTATTTTTGAGTTTGACACCGCAGGTTTAGATGTTCCTTGAAATTCTTTATGACTTTAAACCTCTGATTCTGTGTGAATGGAGGTCAGGGAAGACAAAGTGAGAATGGCAGCTATGACTATAATAATTTAACCTAAGTATGAAAGGCTAAACAACAACAATGTGGAGCTCATGAAGCAAAATTGTGAGAGGTAGAAAACCAGTTGGGTTGCCAATCTTGATTTGGGGAAACATCTAGGGTTTTTGAGGAAGGGTGGGTCTTTTTATTTTTCATTTCTTTTTTATTAATTTTTATTATGGGTGGGGCAGTTTCTTCTAGTCAGGAGATTACTGAACTAGCTGAAACCTGTTCCATGGGATGTAAAATTTTATTTAAGGCATTAAATATTCCTTAGATAAGAAGCAAAAAGGAGAGTTAAGGTTTCCCAAGTAATTTAACTTGAGGAATGAATTCCACTGACTTACTCTGGGGGAACATAAATCTCTTCTCTCAAATCATTGTGAACCCTCAAAATGTAGTTTAATTTATACTTTGACTTAGTTTACCAATAGATTATGTTTAACTAGGTTTGTTTCCTTAGGGGATGTATGAGAGTACAATTCTGTTTAATTTAGTGTGTTAAACTTTTGTGACATTGAAAGAAGGCTGGGATTAAGAATCTGTCTCAAAAAAAAACCTCATAGACTAAAACAAATGATGAGATCGCAATATGTAAAAGAATTATTTCTCTGTCACTCTGAGGTATTTTTTTTCTATTATAAAAAGTCTTTTTTAGATTTCTATTGTTTGTTCAGGGCTTATTTTTTGACCCCCTCTGAACCTGTGCTTAAGCATAATAAGCAAATAAAATCACCATATAAAAACCAAAGTTTTTACCTCCATAATTGCTGTGTTGTGGTAGATCTATTTTGGCAACAGTTGTATACTACAGGAACTCAAAAAGGAGATATTTCTACCATAACAGTGGGATACAGCAAATGATACATTAGGATGCCAGTACTTGTATCCCAGTACTTAGCCTTGTGCCCAGCTTGTTGATTGATAGATACAATACTTCAGATCACAGATAAGAGTAGCCAAATGATTGAAGGCAGATCACTTGGGGTCAAAATATATGAAGCCAATAGTTTTATATTAATGGTTGGATTATCTCCTTTTCGGTATAACAACCCTGTACCTTAGATGCTGGTGAAATAAAGGCATTTGTCAAGTGTTAGACATCAGGAAGAATCTGAAGGCACTTTTGAATGTAAGTCTCTTGACTGAGTCTAATACCCTCCTCCACCTAAGAAACTGCAGTGAAATTTGAAATATCATGGAAACAGGGGGAGACCTAGAAACATTCATCCATATAACTCCCAATTTTATATCTCCTAAATGCAGATCTGACTATATATCATCACCCCCTCTCTAACCACACACTTCCTATAAATCTTACCTAGAGTATTTGATTTTGTCTTAGATCTGTAAATTCTCTGGCATTAGGAACTCCTAGTGAGGAAAATCCCATCAACCTATGAAAATTGACACCTAATCTACAATTAAAAGGGTTTCTTGTGGGGTAACTAAGAGACTATGTGACTTGCCCAGGGTCATAGAGCCAGTAGGACCAGAACCCAGCTCTTTCCATCTCTAATGACGATCACAAGACCATGAAGTCTCTCTCGCCACACATAGGATAAACTAAAAGATCCCCAGACTAGAATTTAAAAGCATTCAAAGTCTAATACCCAGTGCCTTTCTAGCAATATTTCATAATATTCCCTTTTACACTCTCTTGATTCCAGAAAGAATTGTTTCCTAGTCACCTCTTGTATAAAGAATGCCATCTTCTGTCTCTAGCCTAAATTAAAGGGATCCCTCCCCTATGTGACTTGTACTCCCTCCATTCCTGCACTGGTTATTTCCAATTCCCTTTGGTATTAGAAAGCTCTTCTCCAGGAAATCCCTTTGAACTATTTTATCTAGATTTTGAATTTACTTATTTGTGCATTTTATCCATAGATTGTAAATACCTAGAGGGTAAGCACGGGTAATTTTAATTTGTTTTATTTTTTCTTAGTGATTAATTGAATTAAATGGAATTAAAAAGTGATTAGTAAAGAGACTACATGTGTTCAGATTGAAGTTCATACGGACATATTGAGAAGGAATGAGAAATAGGTCAAAAGAGATTATGTAAAGGGGTTTGAACACCTTAAAGGACAATATAAATGATGATGATGATGATGATGATGATGATGATGATGATGATGATGATGATGATAATGATGATCATATGATGACGACGATGGTAATGATGATGCAGAAAAGGCAACTAAACTTGCAGAAAGACACTTTTAGATTGGCTAGATAACATCTTCCTAACAACTGGAGTTACCTAAATATGAAGTGATGAGTTTGGGGGAGGAAGTGGGCTGCCCCTTCCATAACAGTTTTCTTCAATTCATTAGTCAATCAATAGGCAAGCATTTATTAGGCATCAACTCTGTTCCAAGTACTTTGCTAGACAGTTGAGAATCTTGCCTCATTCTTCACCAAAAATGACTGCCACTTAAGGAGATCTCTGATTCGATTCTCCTTTTCATTTCCACTCAGATGCGTCTTCCCTTCATCTCTTCCCTCACCCCAGGTTCACTTAAAGAAGTGGTCCTTCTTCTCAAGTCAAACTGCTCTCCATGCACAAACGATCCCAGATTCCTTCAGAAGTTTGCCCCCTCTAGCATTACTACTCACTAATATTTAATTGCTTCTTGTCTACTGGCTCCTTTCCTCCTTGATCTTCAAATGAGTTCATGTCTCCCATGTCCTCAAAAATCTTAATTTAATCCTTCTATTCCCCACTAACTGTTGTCCCACCTCTTCCCCTGATGAAATCATTGAGAAGACTATTTCTATTAGATGCTTCCACTTTTTTTCTCTCTCAATCTCTTCTATATTCTCAGCAGCTGAGCTTTTGATCCCATCATTCAACTGAAAATGTTCTCTCCAAAGTTAACAATGGTATCTTAATCACCAAATCTAAGTCTTTCAGAATCCTTCTTGACTTCTCTGCAGCCATTTGCCTTGTCAATTAGCCTCTTGCTGATACTATGTTCTCTCTGGTTTATTTTATGGGTTCTCCTTCTACCTGTATAACTGTTCCTTCTCATTACCTGGGTCTTCATCAAGGAGAAGCTCAATACTCAGTGGTGGGTGACCCACACCATTCTATTCTGGGTCTGCTTCTCTTTTCCTTCTATGATTTTACTTGTTCTCATCAGCTCCTATGGATACAATTATCATGTCTATGCTAATAATCCTTGAATCTACTTATTCAACCCTAACCTCTTTGCTGACTTCCAGTCTCACATCTTTAGCTGCCTATTAGACATTTCAAATTAGACATTCCATAGACATCTTAAACTCAGTATGTTCAAAATGGAATCCCTCATTTTTCCCTCTTATCTCTCAGACTTCCTTATCACAGTGGAGGACCCTACTATTTACCCAGTTGTTCAACCTCTTAACCTTGATGCAATCGTTGAATTCTCATTCTCTCTCACCTCTCACACCCAATCAATGGTCAAGTTCTTTCTTTCCTACCTTTGAGACATTTCCTGTATAGTTATCCTTCTTATTCTGAAATTTCACCCTGGTACAGGCCCTCATCCGTAATATTGGTATCTTAGTTCTGATTGGTATCTTAATTCTCTCCCCAAGCCAATCCATCTTCTAACCGTTTATCAAACGATCTTCCTTAAACACAAGTCTGACCATATCACTTCCTAGTCAATAAACTCCAAAGACTCCAATGATTCCCTATTACATGCCAGAGCAAATATAAAAACCTTCTGCCTTTTGAAGTCATGTAAATCTAGACCTTCTTGGCTTTCCAATTTTTTTCAATATATTACTCCCTGTATGTACTTGTGATCCAGGGACAATAGCTTTCTTACTATTTCTTGAATTAGATACTCCATCTCCTGAATCTTGGCACTTTCTCTGACTGTTTTGCTTTCCTTTAAGGCTCCCCCTCCTTGTCTCTGCATCTCCCAGCTTTCTTCAAGTCTCAGCCAGAGTAGCATTTTCTGCCAGAAGTCTTTCTCAGTCTGCCATTGTCCTGTCCCTCTGAGATTCTCTCCAATATTTCCTGTAGATATCTTGCTTGTACATTCCTGTTTTCACTTGCCCCTATCCTTCCCCATTAGACTTTTTTTTTGCTTTTTGGAGGACAATTGGGGTTAAGTGACTTACCCAAAGTCACATGGCTAGTTTTGTGTCAAGCATCTGAGGCCAAATTTGAACTCAGGTCCTCCTGACTCCAAGGCCAGTGTTCTATTCACTGATCCACCTAGCTGTTGCCCCAGTAGACTTTGAGTTCCTTGAGGAGAGAAACTTCTTTTATTGGGGGGAGGGGTGAAGGGGCTCTCCTCATCACAATGTCTGGCATATGGTATTCACTTAATAAATGCTAATTGACTGATTATTATCCAAATATCCCATTTCAGGAAGGAAAAAAAACAGTCTCAACTTTATATTGTACAAACTCCAAATGGATCCTTATATAAAAAAAGGCTGCTACTGAGACTGCCTTGTAGGTGCTGAATCTAGAGGGTCTGATACCACTTGGAAGCTTTTACCAGTAAATAATCAAATAGTTTAGTCCACATTAGAAAGAATAATCAGTTCAAATACAAAATTATTAGATGGGTACCTTGGGTGTGATCTTTTGACTGAGCCCAAGTTTTACAGAGTAAGTCCTTGTATTAAGAGGGCTTGTCCCATGAAGTTTGGATTCAGTTAAAGGGCTGCACTTGGGGACCTAGATGGCCATACCTGGTCTTGAGGTCCCCGGTTCCCCACCCTGAGTTAGGGTTAACCCATTTCCCTCACTCCTATCCTGCTCCCTTCCTGTACAACAGCCTCTCAGGAAGCAGCTTAGCGGCTTCTCATTGGTATACCAGGGTCTCTGTCTCCTTGATTTGAGGCAGGGTATCTTTTCCCCACCTCTAGGTCACCCTCCCCCCACCCCAAGGTCCTGTTCTGTGCTCCTTGGCCCAGGTGCCTAAATTCCTGTTAACGGTTTTGAATTTGAGTCTGTCTTAAGGAGGTACATTCAGGAGGGTAGTTAGGAATTCATACCCAACAGTATGAAAAAAAGATCTTTTTTTGTTTTTTACTCTGATAATCAGCAGAGTCTGTTCATAGATATCAGGGAATAAACTGCAGAAGTAGAAAGGGTAAAAGATTGCTCCCCCTGAAAAAGAAACCTAGTACAAGCAGTCCTGAGGGGAAGTGAGTGGGGGGGGGGGTGTAGGGGGAAGTAACCAACACACATATACATACATACACACACGCACACACTTACAGACAAACATAAATACAGAGACAGGTAGAGAATACAGACTGTGGAGATGGGATGAAACGCTAGCAATCCATGAAGTCAAGGACTGAGAGTTAAATTTGTCTTTGGTCGAACTACATGTGAGAGGACTTGAAGATATGGCTAGAAGGACCAGCCAAGCTCAGTCTAATTAATATCTGTCTTAGCTAGTCCAATACTTGATGCAAGCTGTGGATTTAATCTTCCTTTTTAATGAGCCGGTCAAAGATAGCTGTGTTCTTTGGAGCTCTGTTCCACTTCACTCCAGCAAGTGGCTACTTGTGTCTACTGCTAAACTGAAAGGCCTGGTGGAAAGCGTAATCAGTTAAACACCATAAGCCTTAGGGAAAATGTCCTTTCTAAAGAGCTGTTGAGGCCAAGTGTTACCATCTTTAAGAAGAAATAAAGGATCTACTTCTTCATTGGATTTTTCCTGTTTTGGACAAAATGCCTTTTCAGCTTCAGACCTTGATCCACAACCTCCAGGAATGGTGGGTGGGGAGGGTGAAAGCAAAGCTAATTACTGGAACTACTTTCACATTATGCCAGAAAACAACTCTGGCAAGTGTCTCAGCTTCAGGCAACTCAGTGCCATGAGAAAAAGTTGCAACCCAACCTGCTGAGGACCATGCAATTAGGTAAGGGCACATTTAGAAAACTGTGAAGGTGTTGGTGAAACCTGACAAAAAGGAAGGACATTTTCCACCAATCCTACAGGAAGAAAGATGGATTCTTTCTGTCTCTTTTTGCCTCTCTCTCTTGATAGATGGATGGATGGATAGACAGACATATATGTATATGGGGTGAATTAAGATAAAATTCCTTGAGCCAGTTTGTAATGTCATCTCTCATAAAAACTAAGGATGGGGGGTGTTTTCTTCTGCAAACCAATATTCCATAAAAGATATATTTCACTGACTATAAGTTAGATATTAGCTGTAAACAGACTATAGATAGATATAGATCGATATAGAGATAGAGATAGAGATAGAGATATGTGTGTGTGGGAAGATACACAAATACAGATGTTTATATGTATGCCCATATATTTATATGTATCTATACACATTTCTGGATGGCATATATGTATGTGTGTGAATTCATTTGAAAAAAAATGTGTATATATATTAGTGACTTTTCTGAAATAGTTTAAATGATATATGACATTCTATAATTCTCTTACCTAGTCCAGTACTTTATATAAGCTAACACCCTCTAAACACATGGATAAAACAACTGAGCTCCAAATACAGTGCATACACACACGTATACCCCAAAGTATGTATCTGTGTGTTTATTTGTGTGTGTTGTGTGTACATAGGGGTATGTATATATGTACACATATATGTATAGATTCTCCTTTTCTTTCTCTACACACATGTACAATTTGCGTGTATATGTGTGTGCATTGTGAACCATTATAAAAAGTTTACATAAATGTGTACACACATTTTATACATGCATTTTTGTAGTTTGTATGCACACATATATGTATGAACATATATGCACCTATTGCTTTGGAGTTCTGTCCATTTCTTTGGTCTGTGCATGGATGGTCAGTTTATATCAATTATTGGACTAGATAAGATATATGTGTGTGTTATATAACCTATTTGTAAAAAAATCACCACTCATATACATACCCAATTTACTTTCTATATTTATACACGGATACGTCCATTCATCTATCTATCTATCTATCTATCTATCTATCTATCTATCTATTCACCCACTAGTTCTTAGCCTGTCCATTTCTCTCCTGTATGTATAGACAACATCAGTTACATAACCTACTAGGTTAGGTAGATATACCTCATATGTAATAAGAAGTGCATGTCACATACAAAATATTGTACCATTTGAGTACTCTCATATACATGTGCATACACATGTATATATGTATATACACACATGTATATACATGCACATATTTGTCAATATGTGTATATGTGTGAGCCCACTCCATTTCATAGATATGTCCGTTCATGCATATATGTTTATGTATAAATGTACAACTCTACCTATCAGAAAAACTAAATCATTCAGTGACCCATATAGCTATTAAAAAAAGATACAGGGTGAAGTCAAGATGGTGGCATAGAAGCAGGGGAACTCTGTGGGTTCCCCCCATAACCACTTCAAATAGCTATAAAATATGACTAAACATATTTTAGAGCTCTAGAACCCACAAAATGACAGAGAAACAAAACTCCCACTGAAGGCAGCCTGGCAGGCAAAGAGGAAGGGTTCATCACAGCACACTGGGAGACCAGCCTGGCATGAACCCACAGCTTCAGCCCCAGGGTGGCCAGGACAAGCCACGGGTAGAGCATTCTGGAGAGTGGATCTCTGTCAGCTTTGGCAGTTTCCAGAATTATCAACACGTAAGAGCCAAGGATAAAGTGAAAGGTCAGTGGAATTTGGCTAATTTGGGGGGAGAGAAGCAGGTCCAGCCATCTGCCCCCAGGGCAAGAAAGCAGGAGAAACAGCAGCCCTGCAGCCACCTCCATGTGGCTGCTTCAGAGCTCCCAGCCTGCAGATTTCATGGGGTCCAAGCGCCCATTCAGAGGCTAAGTACTCTTGCCTTAACCTGCCTGGATCAGGCTTGTGGTCTTGGGTGGTGGTCCTGGGTTACTTTTTCTGTGAGCCAAAGCTGATGGGGGTGGCAAAAAAAATGGTGCCCTCCCAATAGCTCGGGCAGCTATAAAAACCCAGTGATATGGGACAGAGCTTTCCCTTCTGGAAGCAGAGTTTCCCCACAGCTAAAAAAAATCAAGTAATTCACTGGCAACATGAGCAGGCAAAGGAAGCAAAGTAAGAACAATAATCAAACTCTAGAATCCTTTTTTGGGGACAAAAAGGATAAAAGCACGGAATGGGAGGAAGACAACACAATCAGAACTCCCACACCAAAAGCTTCCATGAGAAAGGTAGACTGCCTACAAGCCATAGATGACCTAAAGAAGAATTTTGAAAACCAAATTAGAGAACTGGGGGAAAAATCGGAAATTGGAGGAAAAATTGGAGGAAAAAAGAGAAATGAGAATGATGCAAAAAATCACGAAAAGACAGTCAACAACCTGACTGAAGAAAATAACACCTTAAAAAATAGATTAACTCAAATGGCAAAAGAGGCCCAAAAAGTCAGTGAGGAGAAGAATGCCTTAAAAAGTTGAATTTGCCAGATGAAAAAAGACTCTCAAAAGCTTTCTGAGGAGAATAATTCCTTTGAAATTAGAGTGGAGGGGGCAGAGCCAAGATGGCGGCGTAGAAGCAGCAAGGTCCCACAGCTCCCACACCGCCACCCTAAACACCCAGAAAATATGAGCCCAGACAAAGTCTAGGAAAGTCTAGGACTCTCAGACTCACAAAAATACAGAGAACCATCTCTCGCTGAAGGCAGCTCGGCAGCAGGGGCTCATTGCGGCAGCTGGAAAGGAGGTTGGAACACCCTGAAGCTAAGACTGTGGCCAGGCCAGGATGGTGGGAAGGAGCCTGACTGAGCTGAGCCGAGCCCCGCAGCCAGTCTTCAGAGGTTCTACAACCTCCAGCACCTCCACATCTGCCAAGGCATGAGGAACGGGGACAGGAGAGGGGCAGCTCGCACCACAGCGGAGCAGAGAATGGCCAGCCCAAAACC
>CM053597.1:25289384-25310500 GCA_028646575.1 Pseudocheirus occidentalis | reverse complement strand
CATCATATCTATTACCCATTCAAGTTACCAGAGAGGAAAGCATCAACATCTGGGTTTTTCAAAGTGGGGGGGGAGGTGTTAGGGGGGGGCTCAACAGCTTCCCAGAGTCTCATCTGGTCAAATCACACAACTCTTTTCAAAGTGAGACCCAAAGCAAAGCCTCACATCAGGGCATATATATAGGCTTCTCCTGGGTCAGCCCTCTTGACCCATTGTCCAATTACAAAGCAACAAGGTGTGGCCATTCCTCCCAAAAAACAAGCTTCTCCCCACAGGCTCCACATGAACATTCTCAGAGCCACTTAAGCAAAGGGGCTAGGGGTAGGAAAGAGCTTCAGATTCCCATTACAGAAACAAAATACAAAAAGACCAAGGGAGAATTTGGAATCTGATGAGCATAACTCATTACAATAGTTACTTTTTATGGTGAGATACACAAGTTGTAAATATCACAGAAAAATATTTGCAAGGTCTGCTAAGCGCTATGGAAGAAAAATTAGAGGTATCCTTGGATGTGTAGAAAAAAGGAAATAAGAAAAAGATTAAAAAGGAAGAGCATAGCTCATAGGAATGTAGATTTAGAGTTAGGGGTAGGGTAGGCTGAAAGGCCATCTAGTCCATTTTACAGATGAGAGAACTGAGATCCAGAGAAGTTACATGACTTATCCAATGCCACACAAACTCTGTCCTCCCTTTTCTCTTTTAGTCAATCTGCTTCTGTCTTGGAGAGACAACTGTGACATGAAAGATGAAATGCTAAAGTTGTCTTCTAATCAGATCATACTTAATACCTGTGGGATCTTGAGTAAATCACATAACCTTATTAAGCCTCAGTTGCCTCAACTGCAAAATGGATAGAGGGGCAGCTAGGTGGCATAGTGGATAGAGTATTAGGCCTGGAATCAGGAAGATTCATCTTCCTGAATTCAAATCCAGCCTCAGACATGTACTAGTTGTGTGTCTCTGGGCAAGTTGCCGAACCCCGTGTACCTCAGTTCCTCATCTATAAAATGGGTTGTAGAACAAAATGGCAAACCACTTCAGTATCTTTGGCAGGAAAACCTCAAATGGGGTCATGATGATTAAGACACAACTGAAATGCCTGGATAACAACAAAATGGATTTAATATCTATAGTACTTACCTCTCAGGATGGTTGAGGATCAACTGAAATTAGGCACATAAAGTATTCTTAAAATGTCAGTCATGATTAAGTTGTCCAAGCTGCAATGAACCAGGTATATTAAATATTTTTAAATGTAATTAGCCAGAAAAGAGCATAATACTTGTGGCTTTGCATGGAATATTGTAACTATTCTTACTATGTAAGCTTTCATTAGCAATGATGCTAGTTGGTATTTACTTTACGTGATCTCATTTGAGCCTCACGAGAGCCTAGTGAGGTAGAAAATGTTTGTTCTATTGAACTGAAGCCATATTTAGTGGATGAAAGAAACTGAGCCCAGAGAGCTTAAGGAACTTGTCCAAAGTCAATGAATATTAAATGGCAGAGCTAAGAATCTAACTGAAGTCTTCTGAGTCCAAGGTTAGTGTTCTTTCTCTCTGCTGCACAGGGTTGGTGTAAGGAAAGTGCATAGTAATTCTTCAGGGTTTATATAAAAGTGAGTTATTATTATAATATTGATGCTGCTTGTTATGCAACATGAACCTTAGGGATAATACAGGAAAAGCACAGGACATCCTTGTTGCCTCCCTTAGGCTTTTCCAAATCAGTTATTTTTAATGAGATTGATTTGTAAATGTTATGTCATCCTCTGCTTGGCAAAGCATTAATGGTCTCATTTGAACTATTGAAGGATCTTTTCCCATCCTTGCTTCCCACCTACCCCACCACCCAAAATAAAAATATAAAAAATTCTGCTCTTCTTATCACTTGTTATTACAAGTACTACAAAGAGCACAACTCTGATGGGTTGGCCATGTTGCTCAAATGACAAACATAGACTTGCCTAAAAGACTATTTTATGGAGAACTCACACAAGTAAAGCATTCACGTGGAGGGCAGAAGCGAAACAAGGATACTCTCGAGGTCTCTCTTAAGAACTTTGGAACTGATTGCATGACAGGGGAGACACTAGCACAGGATTTCCCAACATGCTGTGCCCTCATCAGAGAAAGTACTGTGCTCTATGAGTAAAGCAAAATTAAAATACCTCAGAAGAATTGAGATGCACAGATTTAGAGAATCCACCCCCAAATGTTCACATGGAGTATTCGTGCCCAACCTATAGTAGAGCCTTCTGAGCTCCTATTGGTCTGATCAGCCACAGTCTGGACACAATGTAACTTGACTGTAACATAGTGATGTCATGTGATCCTCTTTGAGACTGGACAACCAACCAACAATTAGAACATTTTAGAGCTAGAAAATGCCTTAAAATTCATTAATGCAACTTACTCATTTGACAGATGAGGAAACTGAGGCTTAGAACGATGAAGTGGTTTATGCAAGGTCGTATTTGTTGTTGCTGTCATTCAAATGTTTCAGTCATATCCTACTTTTCATGACCTATTTGGGGCTTGGCAAAGATGTTGGAGTAGTTTGCCATTTCCTTCTCCAGTTCATTTTATAGATAAGTAAACTGAGGCAAACAAACTTAAGTGACTTTAAAGATTACACAACTGAAATGCCTGAATAACAACAAAATGGATTTAATATATATAGTACTTACCTCTCAGGATGGTTGAGGATCAACCAAGATTACACAGTTAGTAAGTGCCGGAGGCCAGATCTGAAACTCAGGTCTTCCTGACTCAAGGCCTGGTCCTCTATCCACGGCACCACCCAGCCACCCTATGTTACATAGAAGTTCTTAATAAATACTTATTGACTGACGGGCTGACGGAACTGATTGCAACCTCCCCTCTCAACCATGTATTAAAAATTAACAACATCTTTAAGATTTTTTTCAATTCATTTAGTAGTCCTTATGCATTAAATAATATTATACAGAGAAACAGATGTAGACAGTTAGGCAGAGCACTTATTAGGTGCTCATTATGTGACATTCACTTTCCCAAAAATTGAGCCTACAAATGCAAGCCAACAAAACAATCCCCATCCTCAAGAAGTTTACATTTTTATGGGGAAAGATCATACATAAAGGGATATTGAATATAGGAGAGAGAGGGAAGAGACAGTACCCTAGTAGGGCCACAGAGAAGAGACTACAAAGAGTACTATGGAATTCTGGTTCCCAGAAAGACAGGATCAAAGGTTCATTTATTAGGGTGGAGAAGATAGAGATCCAAGATGGAGTCTAAACTTAGTATGGAGTTAAGAATGGGGGAAAAAATAAACATTTTAAAAAAACACAACAGGAGCAGTTCTTGCATTTCTATGAGATCTACCTTCCTGAGAAGTGGGTTTTCTCTACAACCTTAGAAAAAGAATAAGTCAGTTGTCATCATCTTGATGATAGATAGTACAGTCAGTTTCCCAGAACGGGGTATTTCTGACTTGATCAATGAAACCATCATGTACTTTTCTCCAATACCACTGTATCAGGTGAAAACGTGTTTTTTGGTTGGTTTTTCAGCCACAGCAACCCATGCAAACTATCTATCAAGGCATAGAATAGTTGGAACCCAACTTGGTGGAGGAAGCTGGAAGGAAAAAGAAAAGACAAGGAAAAAACATTTATTAAATGCCTACTGTATGCCAACAACTGTGCTAAGCACTTTTCCAAATCATCTCTCATTTGATTGCAGAAGTTCAAAATCACTAAACAAAGGATGGAATCAACTGTCTATCTGATGTTCAGCATATTTCTATTGTGTCATATGCTCTCCAATTTCTATTCTTGCTCAAGAATCCCCAGAAGAATTTTCCTCCTGAAAGGAAAAAAAAACACCACCTAAAAGGATCATTTGACTTACCAAATCAAAAATCCTGTCTTAGAGGGAAGTTATTTTGGAGTTGCTATAAAATTGTTGTGATCCCTATGGTAACTAGCAAGTGTTGCTGTGGAGAGCAAAATTAGCTGGCCAGTCCTTTTACTTTTTGAGGACCCTTTTAGAAAAAGATAGAGCTAAATTCTCCCAGACCAGGACTATTTCTATCCAGGAGTCTCGACTGAGCAATGCCTCCCATTGCGGTCCTGCTCCTGTCATGCTCCATGACCCTTTCCACAGATGGTGGAGACCTTGCCTTAGAAGTCCCCTGGCTTTCTTCCCCTTTATCCTTTATTTTCTCATTTAAGTAGGAACTGGACACTTAGTCACACTGTTAAAATAATATTTTTGCTAGTCAAAGGCAAAAGAAAAACCCAAGTTTCAGTTTAAATGTTAGAATTGTCAAATTATTGATAAAATAATAACAGTTCCTGGGCCCCCAATAATTTTGCTACCTTACTCTTTGCCACATACTCTTCACTTGAATGACACTGGAATCCTGGCCACTCCACAAACAAAACACTCCATCTCTGGGCTCCGGGCATTTTCTCTGACTGTTCACCATGCATGAATTACTCTTCTTCCTCACCTCTGCCTACTGTCTTCCTTTAAGTCCTGTCTAAAATCCATCTTCTAGAAGAAGCCTTTTTTCCAACCTCTCTTAATTCTAGTGCCTTCCCCCTGTTATTTTCTACTTATTCTGCATAAAGCTTGTTTTTATCTATTTGTGTAGACATTGTCTGCCTCCTTGGATTGTGGGATTCTTAAAGGCAAAGTCTGTCTTTTGCCTCTGTTTGTATCCCTGGTGCTTAGAACAGTGCCAGGTTTATTGACTGATTGATTGATCCATTTATTCATTGACAGGTAATGGAATCTCTGCTCTGTCTTAAATCCTGTGTTAACTTCAGCTAGTCCCTGCCATATCCCTGTACTCCATCAATGTACAAAATGTGCAATAGGCAGATTTCATGGTTAACCATAGATTTTACATAGGAAAAAGGTGAAACCAGAATAAAATACAGTTGAGGAAATGCAAATCATTTTAAAGTGGCTAATAATGACCAAACATAGAGAGAAGAGAAATTGGAAGGAAAAAACCTTTCCTGGGCTTACTCAGTGCCTCCAAGAAAAACAGTTCAGCCACTTTTCTTAAATTTCCTCATGATCTATGGCTTTGCCAGCTTCTCTGACTAGAGTGCCATCTCTGTCTTTCAACAGATCACTGTGATTGCCTCCCATCCCTCTCCTCAGGTGCCAGTGGTAGAAGACATCACTACTTCAGGCACTCAGCTCTCAGTCCTCTCTACAAATCAGTTAAAAATCTTCCCTAACCATACCCCCAACCAATCTGAGTCACATGTTGTTTCATCTCCTCCTAGGCTAAGAAGATGAAAATAACTACAAGCCCCAGGGTTCTCAGCAAGGGTCCAAACTATTTTATCTGTGAAGTGTACAGCACTGCCCCCTACCGACAGGAAGAGAGTGAATACCTTGTTATTCTTCAAAATCCTGCTATTTTTCTATTTTTAAAAAGAAGATGAATGGAAAAGTATTATGATGTGAATGGTCACAGACAGTATAATAAAGGAGAAAAATACTGGAAGAGGCTAGAACTGAGGAATGAAATACCAACTGGGCAGACCAAGGTAGAAACCCTCCATTTATTTTGAAGCAATCTGGATTGTTGTTCTCATTAGTAAAGGGAATAAATACAATAATAGTGACATTTACACATCTCAGCCTTTACCCTGGCTCTCAGACACTGAATCTTTATGGAACCTATTAACAATTTTCTGAGATTGTTACCAATATTCATCCCTCCTTCTTTCTTGTAACTGCCACCTATGACTAAGAAATAATTTAATGTCTCAATCAAGTTGTTCAATTATTCTCTCTGGCTTCTTCAAAGGTCATGCTCAGATGAAACTGTTTGGAGGATAGGGATTAAAACGTTATATTATGAACCCAGGAGGCATTTGGTAAAATTGAAGGCTCATTATCATAGTTTCAGCTCTCAATTTGGCTTCAATCATCGACTG
This sequence comes from Pseudocheirus occidentalis, assembly GCA_028646575.1. NCBI lineage: Eukaryota > Metazoa > Chordata > Mammalia > Diprotodontia > Pseudocheiridae > Pseudocheirus > Pseudocheirus occidentalis. The sequence continues at coordinate 25,304,547 of CM053597.1, read as the reverse complement.
TTTCTATTTCCCATCACCATATCCTAGTTCATTGTTTCTGACTAGCTAACAGATGGAAATGGAGATAAAATCAAGCTAATTAAAACTTAGCTAGAAGAATTAGAGCATCAATTCTAACTTACAGTAGGTGCACAGATAAATGTTTCTGTAGTTAAATCATGTTCAACCTTGACAAGAGACTGGGGAAATTTTCAAGGCTTTCAGTTTTATTATTATTTCTCACAGATTTTTTTATTTGTAAATTGTAAAGGCTCAAGGGGGAAATGAGAGAGGGGAAGAAGCTGGTATGTATCAGTCATCACCAAAATATCTGTTCATTTTCTCATTGCTAATAAGCAGTAATACTAATACACATATGTCAATAATACATATGTGATTCAATGGATCCATGACAAAAACATAGGTGTTCTTTACATGTCACAAACCAGATATTCATCTTCATCTTGTCCAGTTTTTATTGACATTTTCTCATAAAGCCTCCACAAAGGATTTACCCAATGTGCTAAAGGCCTTCCTCTAGGTCATACATTTTGTGGGCACCAAAGCAACACTCTGGCTTCCCATCCATGAAGAAACATAATTATAATAAAACCTCATATTTCTATGATGCTTTTAACTCTTATAAAGCATTTTCTTCACAATAACCCTGCATATTAGACAGTACAAATATGGGACAGTACCAAATGTTGGAAATGGAATTGGATGTTAAGTCAGAGGACCTCTTTCTCTCTTTCCCTTCTCCCTTCTCTCCCTTTCCTCATCTCTCTCCCATCCATTCCCATGTGTTTATTATAACTATGTAAATGATGACCAAATTAATATAGCTAGCCTCAGTCTCTCCATTGACCTACAATGCCAATTGCCTATTGGGTATTTCAAACTGCATGTCTCTCAAAGCATCAATATCAATAAATCCAGATCAAAAGTCAATAGCTTTTCCTCAAACCCACCCCTTTCCCAGGCTTCCCTATTAAGAGAAAAATCATCTTTTCATATACTGTTTTATGACCTCAGCATCATTCTTGACTTCTTATTCTCCGTCACCTCACATATCCAATCAGTTACCAAATCTTGTTTCTTCAACCTCTGCAACCTCTTTGGCACTCACTCCCTTCTCTCCATATGCACAATCACTACCTTAATTCAGAACCTACCCCCTTGCCTAGATTATTGCAACAGTCTCTTAGTTATTCACCCTGACTCAAATCTCTATCTCACAGGATTCTTGTATGGATTGGACAAAATAATGAATATACACATGTGTGTATATGAATGCACATATATATGTGCATGCATTTATGTGCATCATGTTTGTGTATAAATTTGTAAATGTATTGCATATATATGTGTGCATATGCATACACATTCCTTTATATCTCTTAAACGATGTATCACTTTTAGTTATTATTGGTTTTGCTAACTTTTTCTCTTTTGTGTATTGATTTTCTTTATTTTATTCTTCATTTTCTTTATTTTCTCACATTTGTTTATTTATTGTTCTCTTTTTATTTATGGTGTTCAAATAAAAATGGACAAACTACCATCCTACTATTTATTTTTACATGTAACGCTTGGTGGTAGATTGCATACACCAATAAAATGACTGCTCTTTATGAAAGTGCTGGGATATAAATTCATCTTCTATAGGCTTATAGAAGGCATCTTTGTAACAACTCCAGGGCCAAATAAAATGACAAGACTATGTGCTCTATCCTATTCCCATGTAATTATGATTATTATCTCAGTCTCATCTTTTTGATGATATTTGCACAATACAGTCCTGGGTGATGTTGCTATTCTTCTCTTAGTATACATATTTGATGTTTAATGGTAACCATCTATCATAAGAATGGATAAAGTAACTGATTTTTATGATTTAATTAAATTATTTGAATGTACGCTCATCCTGTGTAGACTCATTGAAAACTGTGGCACCATTCTAGTAGCAGAAAGGACTACAGGGATGAGATTGTATCTCAACTTATTTCCATAAGAATTTTAGCTCCTTCACTACTAATAATAATAATCATGATGATCGTGATGATGATACATCAGAGTTTAAAAGGAACTATAAAGGGTAAATGGTGAATTTTATAAAAGATGAAATTGACTGTATTTTGATGAATGTTATTTGCCAGATTACATTGCTGATGTAGAAGTCACTTTGTGTGGTCAGGCTATAGATTAGTTAGAGCAAATGCAAGACTCAAAATAAAGCAGAAGACAGGGTCAAGAAAAGATGATAACATCCCTTGAAATTGCAATTCTAACACAACCTATTAAAAGAAACTGTTGGCTCTAAAGAAAATGGAAAATGCATAAAAATAAGGACATTAACTCTATCGGTATTTCCTATAGAAAGTTAAACCATGTAAAATAACCACAACAGAGATGAAAACAACCCAGAAGCACTTGTTCATCAGTCAGAAAATTTGACCTCCTTGCTAAGTGGAGAGACATTGCAGTCAAGGGAAAAACCATTTTAAAGTAAGAACTAATTGTAAAATGTTACAGAGAAGGAAGATTAAGAGCCATATCACTTCACGAGATAGCAAACATGGGTGAGGGGAAAATAGGTTAGCATAAAGCTTGGCACAAGATCCAACTAATCTACATCATCCCAATAGTATTTTTTGATGAAACTGGAAAGAAAACAACAAGAAATGGAAAACAAAGTGGATTTAGCATTTTTAGTGATCTGTTCTCATCATTGACTCAGGCTCCAATGAGGAAGTTAAAATACTATTAAAGAACTTTTTCCTAAAAAGGCCAAGTTAGATTGCATTTGGGAAATCATGCAATATTTTAATGATCCTGCATTGTTCCTACACACAGACACAGACACAGACACAGACACACACACACACACACACACACACATACCTCCTTAGCACTTACATTTTCTCCATAGTACTATGTAGCAACAAATCATGGAACAATGTGATCTCCAAAGAATGAGCTCTTATTTGTGTTCTCATTTATTCTCTCTCCCTCTCTCTCTCTCTCTCTCTCTCTCTCTCTCTTTCTCTCTCTCTCTCTCTCTCTGTCTCTGTCTCTCTCTCTCTGTCTCTCTGTCTGTCTCTCTCTCTCTCTTTCTTTCTCTCTCTCATTATGTACATTCTTATCTGCTTACATACTGAATTCTTCATTGAAAGCTAGTTGAAATCTTTTTTTATTTTGTTTTTTTTTATTTCCAGCACCAAGAATAGTTCTTACACAAAATAAACCTTATTGGCTTAGATTGAATTGGAATCTTAATTGCGGCAACTCAAAATTCATTGGAGGCTTCGAAATATTAACAATGACTTGCATATAAGTGGAATAAAAGATATCATTAGGAACATATATGATTGGAAAAGGAAGAACATCTTTAATGTATTGGGGTGTGGAATAGCAACAAAAAAGAATTGTGCTACTGTCCATGTAATTTTAAAGGAACTAGAGGAAGGTCTGCAACATGGTGGAGAGTCCCTCTTTGGCGGCATTTTGGGAAGAATATAGATAAGAATCATACAGAGTGAGAAGGCCCAGATTGTGATATATATCAGTAAAGGCATAATCCCAGTTAATGAGATCATGGGTTGAATAAGAGGTCCAATAGAGTGGCATAATAAATTCAATGGGTAAGGGAAGAGAGAGGAGAAGGAGAAGAAGAGAAGGGAGAAAAAGTAAGAAACATGGAGAGGAGAATGGAGAAGGAAAGAGAAGAAGGAAAAAGGGAAAGTGATGGAAGAGACATGGAGGGGAAAAGGAAAAAAAAAACATGATCAATAATGAAATTCAAAGTCCTGAAAAAAATTAGAAGAGATGCATTCAAATGCAGCAAGAAGAAAGTCCACCTCAACCTCTGAGAAGAGAAGGAAAAATGAGATGTGAGATGACAGAGAGAGACCTTGATGTGTGGAGGAAGAGAGATAAGGTAGTTGAGTCTGGTAGACTTGATCTTACAGTAAAATTAAAGCTACTTATACTCCATGCTATGTTAAAACTAAAATGTTAGACTCATATTTGTGAAGATGCCAAATTTCTTCTTATGAAAACAGTGAATAATTAGAGCTGTTTTTATTTACCTGCATCTTGCTTTTAAAATGTCTTCTGTGGACTAAGCCAAAAGATTTCTTGGGCCACATCTGACATAATAGACCATTTGTCACCCCAGTTTTATGTAATAAGACCAATGACCATCCTACATATCCCATTGGTGTCCTTGAAATGTAACAAGATCTAGAGTCAGAGTCCCAGAATATCAGGAGAACCTCTACAGAGGATTATGAAAAGACATGAGCAACAATCAAGCAAGATGAGGTGAGAAGAGTGTATTCAAATTGATGGGCTCACAGGTCCATCCAAGAAATCAAGTTATGTTGTTGGCAACAAGTATGCCTCTTTGGCAGGTTCTGGTATTCTACTGTTTCCTTCCTTAGTGGCTGCCAGTCCCATCTTCCTAATGGAGCAAAAGGGCCATCAATTCGTTATAACACTGCTTAATAAGGATATAAATCACTACAAAATATAAAATACCTACTAGAGAGTAAAAAACATAAGTTTCACTTTTTCCCTGCATTCCCAAGAACCTGCTAATCAGCTATGCTTTATAAAAACCCAGGGTGACATTAGAGTTTAATTAGGTGTACAGGAACTAGAGATCTTGCATTAATTGAAAACATCCAAAACTCATTAGGAAGGTCTTAATAGCTCTGGTTTCCCAAGTCCAGGGTCACCAAAATTTCATTTCCTTCCATGAAATAGTGAATGAAAATCACACTTAATAACTTCATAAATTTTCTAGGTCTCAGTTTCATCTGTAAAATGTGAAGATTGAACTAGGTGACTTTGAATGTGTCTTCTAGATCTAATATTCTGTGATGCCTACTCATGCTAAATGTACAACCTGAGAGTGAGTAAACAAAAGGTCTCTCTACATTGCCCCTGTAATATCACATGCTACCTACTACACATGACAGGTGTTTCCCCAATACCTCTACAATGGATGGCACTACTATGACTTTAGCTGAACATGTGGATGTCAAAGGTGAAACAGTTACATGGTAGCTAGATGAACTGATCAGCAGGAAAACTATTAGAGGCATAGGGTTTGACAAATACCTAATGCCAGACTGAACAGAGCTATTCACTTTTTTTTCTTAGCAAAACATAACCTGTGTGGGAAAAATCCTAGATATGTTGAATTACTAAATTGAAACAAGTTCATTATATTAACCTTCAGGGAAACAGCAAAGATCTGCAACATCAAGAGTTTTAAATTATTACATGAGAAATACAAATGTGAATCTAACAGATGTTCTCCAGAAAACATAAAACCTTAATGCAAGTTTCCATGTGTTTATATATGCTATTAAAAATACAAAGCACTGTCTGCAATTAATCCATTGTAAGCTTGATTTAAAAGGCACAGGTCCATGATTTTGATGGATGTAAGCAGCACAATGGATGTTGATGAAACTATGATGGGGTAATTATGAAAATAAAGTCTGTGGCCAAATCCATATGGTGAGAAGTAATCTCATCTAAACCAAACCAAATCTCTATATTTTGCTGTTATCTGAATAAACAATATGAATCCTTTGCCATCCTAAAGGCAGTGTTGCATAGTGAATAGATTGCTTACTTGGTACCAGGGAAACCTGGGTTCAAATCATACTTCACTAACTGGGGGATGCTTGAGTCAGTCACTTAACTTCTCTGGGTCTTGTTCTGTCATCTTTATAATGAGGGAATTGGTCTATACGGTCTCTGAGGTCCCTCCCACCTCTAAATTCAACATCCTGTAACACAGAATCAAAGAATCTCATAACTGAAAGGGACCTCAATGGCTATCTAGCCCAACACTTATCCAAAAAAAATTATCTCTACAACTTACCATAAAAGGCTAAGTCTTACTTAAAGAATTCCAGTGAGATGGAACCCATCACACACATAGTTTATTTCACTTTTGGATAACTAATAGTTTGGGGTTTTTCTTTTCATCAAGCCCCAAATCTGAGACTTAGGAATGTCAAGTGATTTGCTCAAGGTACCCAGGTGGCAAATATTTGAGATGGTACTCAAACCTGAGTCTTTGTGACATGACCATCCTTCAAATACTTAAGACAACTTTCAGGTTCTAAATGTTCCATAGGTTAAAAAATTAACCACCACCCATGATTCTTTCCATTGATCTTCTAGTGGTAAGTTCTCCAGTCCTCCTAAACATCCCACTCTTTTTCTCCTGGATGCTTCAACTGGTCTATATTAAATGTGACTACTACACATCATGGAGCACCAGACAGGTGTAGTCTTCTATAGTAATAGTGAAGACTGATGGCTATCATGCTATAGACCAGGACTTCTTAAATTTTTTTCCACTCATGACCCCTTCAGCACTTCTCAAACTGTGGGTCACAATAAGAAGCACTGTGTATCACTTATGTGCCTGAGCATTAAACACAATGTGTAAGCCTGGCTACTTCTTTTGAGTCTAATGACTTTCTACATTGATCCAACTGTATTTATCCCTCACCATCTGGATGTCCTCCAGCACATCAATGTACATTCTAAAATGAAAACAAGATTCTACATCTGATCTCTTCAAGGAAGCCAAAATCAAGAATAGGGCAGACAAGTTACAGAGCTGGGTTTTCAAATGAGTTTGATGGATTTTTATATTCTCCAAACTCATTTCAAAACACGTTCTATACTATAATTTGTCTTATAAACCATCAAGAGGCAAGATTCAGGGTTCATGTTACGGCATTTTGATGCTGTGCCAGTTTATTACACAGTGTCAGCCTAAACAAATGAGGAAATGAGTGTACTTCACTTGACTTCTGGACACATTTTATGTGCAAGCTCTGACACTCATATGTGACTGACTTTCCCTTCTAGTTTCTTCTGTCATCTCCAACTGGAAAGTTAAGCCTGCTGTTCTCCCCTATAATTCTCCAGAAGAACAGATGGTTAAAGCTCTAGACTTTTGAGTCAGAATGACCAGGGTTCAGAACCCATCTGTGATACTATCAGTAAGTAAGATTAGTCCCTCATCTACAAAATGAGAGGATTGGGTTAAGTGGTATTTCATGTCCTTTCTAGATCTACAGATATGAACCAAAGTTCTTCGAGGCATCAGCCTAGAACATTTTGGCTTCTGTAACAACCAAGTTATTAAGGTCACACTCTAATGACCTTCTTGACACCAAATCCAATGGTAGATATTTTTTATTCCTAATGTAGGCAGTGTTGTATAATGGAAGAAACAGTAACTCTGAAGTTACAGAACATGGGTTCAAATTTCATTTCTGATGCTCACTACTCATACGACCTTGAGCAAATCAATTTCATCTCCTTGCACCTTTATTTCTTCCTTTGTAAAATATGAGGGATGTACTAGAAGAAATCTGAGGTCCCTTCCAGTCCTAAAGTTATAACTCTATGAACTTCAACCCCTTGACTTTTTTCAGCATCCCACCACTATGGACCCACTGTTGAAATTCTCCTTCTTGGGTTTCTAAGTTTCTATAATCTCCTAGCTCTCTCCTTCTAGCTCTTTTAGTACTCTTTGGTCTCTTTTAATGGTTTCACTTAAATGTCAATGTCTTCCACAAGGCTCTGTTTCTTTTCTCTCTCTCTCTCTCTCTCTATATATATATATATATATGCTCTCTCCTCCATTTATCTGTTCTCCTATATTTAACTAATGTGTGACATGGTAGAAGGAATGGAATGATAGAGGTAAGGAGAACATATTCAAATACCACCTCTAATGTTTATTATCTGTGTGACCCTGAGCATGTCTTATCACCTCAGTGTGCTTCAGTAAACTGATGAGGTTGTACCAGATGACCAGAAATCACCTCTAGCTCTAGCTAAAACCCAGTGATTCTATGACCCCTATATGGATGCCTTTCAAATCTCTATCTCCAACCCTAAACCTTGTTTTCACCCAAACACCAGACTTTTATCTCCAACTAACTACACAATGCCATGGTACAGTGAAAAATAAAAAATATAAAGCTCTGGAGTTAGAGATCTAGAGTTTGAGTCCCATTTCTGACACTTATCTATGTGACTCAACTTCCCTGGGCCTCAGTTCTTCATCTACAATTGGAGAAGACTGAACCAGATAAACTCTAAGGTCCCTTGCAGTACTAAATTGAAGATCCTCTATATACTTCTCCATTTCCCCTTCCAGGGTTTCCATAGTGACAATGCTTCCACTCCTACAGGCTCTTCATTAGGTTAGTGAGTTCCTCTCTGAAGCATTTGAGGAAGTATCCATGCCACTCACCATGCTCTAGGATGTCCCAGACTCATCTTCCCTCCTTCTTCCTGCTTTTCAATTGCCTTTTAAATGTTACCCTCCTATTAGAATGTACATTCCTTGAGGGCAACCAACTTTTCTTTTTACTTATATTTGCATTGTCATAACTTATCACAATGCGTGGCTGGTAATAAGCACTTAATATTTTGTCTTTAGCATAAAGCTTTTCAGTGTAGCTTGACCTTGCTGGGAGGATCTTAGGAGCCTATTTCTTCTCAGCTTTGAAAGAAAAGAAGCTAACGGCTTGGGTCTTAAGGGTGGGGTTGCTTTTTTCTCATGGACAGTGAGAGGTTTTTGAGGGTCTCTATAGAGAAGACAGAGAAGAGAGGGGTGGCAAGGGATTCACCAGGACACATAGGGAAGTAGCATGGGTATGGCAGTCCATGGTAGCTGTATCTATAATTTCCTTCTTCAAACCCAAATTTACATGGGAAAACATCAGTGGTGACCTCTAAAAGGAAAGATGGAGAGATATCCGACTGTGTGCGGTTTGTTTTCACCACAGGACTCAAACTCTAGGTCTCTAACTCCAGAGCTTAGTATTTTTATTTTTATTTTTCACTGTACCATGGCATTGTGTAGTTACTTGGAGATGAAAGTCTGGTGTTTGGGTGAGAACAAGGTTTAGGGTTGGAGATAGAGATTTGAAAGGCATCCATATAGGATCACTGGGTTTTAGCTGGAGCTGGAGGTGACTTCTGGTTATCTGGTACAACCTCATCGGTTTACCGAAGCACACTGAGGTGATAAGACTCGCTCAAGGTCACACAATAGCTGGAGCACTTAATGAAAATGTACAGAAGGAATTCGAAGTCTTTACCCCTCAAGCCTTGTCTTGCTCCAGCTCGGTACAAGAAGCACTCACTCACTTCTGTACCGTTTTCCAAATTCTATCAAAAGATACATTGGGCATATCTAACCTTATTTTTCATTAACACCCACAGTTGACTCTGTATGTTTCTTGGTCTTCCTTTGTTCATGGCATGAGGATAGAGGACAGCTCTGAAAGCCACACAGGAGAGAGTGACCTGCCCCTCCCCAGTCTTTTGGAAGAGAGAGCTTCTCTCTAACCGAATGCATTATCAGGAGCCGTTTCACAACTACATTTCTAAAGGCAGTATTACTACAGACTAAGGTCATTTTTAAAACCCTACTCATCAGACATGAGTCTATCACAGTGACCAAGGCTTGTACTGCAAACAGGTAATTGACCCTGTGTTATATAGGCAGACTCTAGGTGTCATTCACCATCAGTTTATGACAACATTCCATTAGAAGTATATTTCCCAGAAATCTCTTCTATTCACAGTTTAGTAAAGATGGCCCTGGGCTTAGAGTCAAGAAGACCTAAATTCAACTGTCACCTGTCATATTCATTAGCTGTATGACTCTGGACATGTTATTCAATGTCTCTATGAATATAATGCTTAGGAGAATCTACCTTATAAAAGTCGTCTAAAGCTCAAATGAGATATTGTGTATTTGCTTTGCAAATTTTAAAGAGATGTGTCAGTTATTACTAATGAATTAGGAATAAATTAACATAAAAAGAAAACCCTCCTTGAATGGAACACCAAATGGTCCCCTTGGGATGCTGTAAAGTAAGTTGATAGATTTTATACTCTCCACTGAAATTTGTAAATGACAAAGAAAATAAATTAACCCCAGACAAAATCTTCCTCCAGTAGTTACCTGTACATATGCATATATAATCATTATCTTGGGAAAATGGAATCTGAAAAGTAAATTGAAAGATAGTGGAAATGTCATCAAAGGTAGAGAAATGGGAATAGGAATCAGAACCGGAATTTCATTGGTATAGAGAACTTCTGAATAAGTAAATTCCCTTACCCAATGGAGATTGCCACCATCTCTAAAATGTATAGTCTTAGGGAATTGCCAGAGTAGGGATGTTAAAGAAACTGCCCCTCTTGGAACCAAATTAAAATGTAACTGGGAAACACTTAACAAAAGAAATAAAAATGCAATAAAACATGGATAACATTACATTACAAAGCTAATTCAACTTGTGCCCCAGGGATCCTTACGTATAAATTAATGGTTCTCATTCCTATTTGAGTTTGATATCACCATCCTTCAGCACTGGGAGCTTAGATGACATAACCAAGGTCAATAACCAATATGCATCAGAAGCAAGTATAAGGGGGTAGACCAGAATGGGAATGTGACCTCCCTCCACAGAAAAAAATATAAACTACTTTGAATAAATGTAAACAGCAAAAAACGCTCCAACTATCCCATGGACAAACTTGCACATGACCCTGGGTCACCCTGGCACTATGCCTTCTTTGTTCTCTTTCTATATAATACCTGACCTAGGCTCAGTGTGGGGTTCCACTTTTTTCTACTACCACCCAGGATGACTTGACTTCTTAGGAGTAAACACCCCCATTTAATCTAATTAACCTAATAATAACCAAGCTGGCATAAGCCCCTCTTTCTTTGGTACCTCAGTATTCTCTAGTGCATGCTACTCTACAATTGATATAATTAGGCCAGAACAGATCTGAGCCTCTTACATTTGGTGTAGTTGGCAAAATAATCTGCCCTCTTGCAGCAGGACCTAAACTCAGGTTTTCTCGGCTCAAAGTAGAGTTTTCTATTTACTTTGCCTCAATGCTTTTCATAAGAGTAATAAATAAGTTATATTATATGGGAAACCCATCCCCAGGAAGCTAAAGTCCAAGACTGCTAGCAATTCCCTTTTGTCCTTCTAGTCCTATATCCTTTACAAGCCAGGACTGACCACGCCATTCCCTAGACACTCAGGGCTGGGTTCCCAATTCTTTCTGCAGCTTGAGGGAGAGGAATAATACCCTGTAGGTGAAGATCATGGTGCACAAGGGTGAGATGGTACTGCATAGCTTGAAGTTGGGCAAGCTCTCCACTCCCGGGACAATCAGAGCACCCTGTATGACCACAAAGCCTTACTAGTTAAGTATGAGGACAAGACTTTTGAACAACTCAGTCCAGTGGGGTAAGAGTTACAGCTTGGAAAGGAGGCTGGCAAAATAGTAATGGAGACAGAATACAGCTTTGTCACTGCTGAGAAGTTGAAAACCTGACTCAAACAAGTAAAGAAAGTTGAGTTCATTGAAATGTGGCAAAAGTCTAGAAAAATAATGATCAGAATTCTAAGATTTCCTGGAAGAAATACATGCAGGTAACCTATAGCTGTTACCTGGGGACTGCAGAAGAATTTCAAGATGCATCTAATCAGCATACTTTCAAGAAGACACTTTCCCAGATTTGCATCAATTGAGAAATACCTAAACAAATTACGTTGCATGAATGTAATGCAATATTATTGTATTGTAAGGAAAAACAAGCATGATCAAGACAAAGAAGCATGAAAAACTTAGGTGAATTGATATAAAATACAGAATGCAAAGCCAAGAAAATAATATAAACAATGGCAAGAATGTAAATATAAAGGATGAGCACAAAACAATAAAAGAAATGCATGTTTCAAAATTACAATGAACAAGTTTGACCCCAAAGAAGAGATTGTAGTGTTAGAGACAGTGGAAGAAATCTACAAGAATAAAGATGAATTCATGGACCAGAGCAAGTATATTGAGGATATGATTGAATGGGAGAAAAGTAATCCAGGACCAAGTGGAAGGACGCAATGCAAATAATTTTAGATTTATAATAGGAAGATCAAGTACATCTAGTAGAGATTGGCCTGTGGGTTTTTCCTCAAGATTATGACCACACCAAAGAGGAAGAGAGGCATTAGTATGGATACCAGTTCAAAGGAAGGATTGATAGTTAACCAAAGAGGAGATACTGAAACATGGTGCTTTGCAACCAGACTACCAACTACAGGAAAAACTTTATCCAACAAAAAAATCCATAAAAATAATATCTCAGTTTGACCCTTTTGTCTGATACTTGACATGGCTTCCACAGTCTTCTAATTCACACTAGCATCTCCCCTACCAAGCTGTTATATTACCTCAAAGTAGAAGGAAAATAATCTGTTACTGGGATTTCACCTAAAGAGATTTAGTTTTTCCTGTCATCTTACTTAGATTTCTCTCGAATTCTCTCTTATCTTTTGTTCTCAGTAAATAGTAATGTTTAAGGGATATACTTTGAGAACATAGCTATCATATAAGCTTTTTTTTTCAAATGATCTTTTAAATGGAGGAAGACAAAGTTTGTATAGGGTCATAGCATTCTGTCACATACCTAAATACAACTGAAGGGTGTAGACTGGGGTAGACCTAGGATGCTCATGGGTTTGGAAAATTCAGCTTTGCCAAGTAGGCAAGAAAAGACCAGGACCAGGTGCACATAGGAAGATCCTCCTGAAAGCAAGCTTCCTTGGAAAGTACTCTCTCTTTTCACTTTCTTCTGAATTTAAAAATGTGAACTAGTACTGTAAATGTTTTCCATGACATGTGGAGTTTTGCTTTGTGTAGACTTATTAATGTACACAATAATCCCATTTTTAATAATTCAAGGGCAGTTAGACAATGTGAACTAGAAAGGTGAGGAAAACGTAAGTGACTCTGAGCCTCCAAATGAACCATTTGAATTTTTTGCATCTTACATGTATGATTTAATTACTGCAGGAAATTCCCACTGTGAAAACTCCATTCATTCATGTAGACTTGGTGATTTTATTGTGGTTTAGAGTTTCCTGGGACTAAAAGTTTAAGGGACTTGTCCAGGACCATACAGGAAATAGGCAGTAGAGACAGGCTTTGAGCCCAGGGCTTTGGACTCCAACACCAACCTTCTGTCCACATCAAGCTCTCAGGGCATTTGAATAACAACATAGAATGGGGAGCTTAAATATTTTTTAAAAAATAATGGAGAGAATTTCTCCCAGGATTCCTTTGAGATAGATCTGAGTCTTTCTTTTCTTTTTTTTCTTTTAAAAATGCTTTTTTTTGGGTCTGTCTTTAAAATGAATTAAACTTCAGGTTTTCTCCATGCAACTGCTCTCTAATGAGGTTATGTAGTTTCCAAGGATAAGATGTCTAATCTGGTATCTCTGCTTTGGTACCAGCACATCACCAGCCAGAGTAACACAGGAATAAGGAGAAGGTAATGACCAGTTCAGCAGGTAAGGACATCTTCACAAGTTTAGGAATGCCATCTTGTTCTAACTCAGAAATGAAAACAATAAAAGAGTTCACTGGGGATGGAAGAGAGAGGGAGGGAGAGGGGAAGAGAGAGGGGAGGAGGGAGAAGGGGAAAGAGAGGGGGGAAGGGAGAAAGAGAAAAAGAGAGAGAGAGAGAGAGAGAGAGAGGGAAGGAGGGAGGGAGGGACAGAAGGAGGGAGGGAAGGAAGGAAAGGGAGGGAGGGAGGGAGAAAAGGAAAGAGAGAGAGGGGTGGGTGGGTATGTGTGTGTGTGTATACATAAATTTATTGTGTAAGATAAACAGCTTAGCCTTTTAGAAATTCATTGATTAATGGATATTAGGGGGAAATGTTTTGAGTTCTTTATCCCACGCCCATAAAAATAGGTGAATCATAATATTTTTGTTCTGGTTCAAAATATGGCTTCAGGTTCTATTACACACCATTTTTAGGAGTACTAAATATTTTTACAGTTTTACATTTTTAATTCGTTTAACTCACCAAAAATATAGTTACTAGTGATCTCCAAGTCCATGGCATAGAGGAAAGGGGCCTGGCCCTAGTCACAAAAGGCCATGGACCAAATCTTGTTTCTGAACACAGAGTTAGGTGAACTTGGCCAAATCACTACCCATAGGGGACCCAGGTTTTTCCTTTATCAAGTGCAGGAACTGGATTAAATGGCCTCTGAGGTACCTTCCAAGTCGACATCAGCAACTCTGTGATGTTATGGCTTCTAATTGTATTTTACCTATGAAACATTTCTTTTCAGGGCCCAATAATAAAAAGCCAACGAGACTGCTTAGATTCCATTCATCTTGATATTGTTTCTATCGGACACTTATCATAATAGAAGTGCTTCCTATGCTTATCTCTAGTAGCAAGTAGACTTTGTGGAAAGAAATTCAAAATGAAATCCAAGAAATAAATTTTGAGTGATCTGTTACATCTCATAATTTTACAGGCTTTCAGATCACTGACAGTTTTTTGGTAATATTTTTATATTACTATTTTCCAAAAAGTTTTGAGCACTTTGTAATATGAGTTTCATGCAGCAACTTCAACTTAATTCAAATGGCAAAATATTCATTTTTCATTGCATCCCATCTTTGAGGATCCACAAATTCCCCTCTCTAACTTTAGATTCACTATGTCTTGAAATTGTATTATTTGAGATAATAAAAATCTGAACCATTTTGAACCTTTGCCTTAATATTTTCCCCATTAAACCACATGGAACATTAGCAAAAAAAGTTTTTCAGAAATAATTAGTCATTTACTTAAGACATTTTTGTTTTCTGTAATCACATTTCTCCTTTGAAGCCAAAGTTTTTAATGGTGGGTTTTTTATTTTTTAATTGTGATTTTTCATGCTGATTTTTACATCTCTGAAGTACCAAATAAAGTAGTAGTGTCCTTCTTAAGTTCCAATAGATATTCCAATAAAAATTTCATAATTAATGATCCTCAAAAGAATTCCATTTTTTAAAGAATTCCTAGTGGGGCGGAGCCAAGATAGCAGCGTAGAAGCAGCAAAGCACCGCAGCTCCCACATAAACATGCTAAAAACTCATAAACTGGGACTCTAAAACAGATTTTCAAGCTCCAAAACTCTCCAAAAGACAGAAAGCACATCTGTTGCTACAGGCAGCTCAACAGGTGGGGCTCTTCACAGCAGTCTGGGAGCCGCGGCCAAAACCCTAGCCTGGCCAGGCCCCAGGGCATCA
>CM053597.1:25272618-25288884 GCA_028646575.1 Pseudocheirus occidentalis | reverse complement strand
CCTCTCCCATCCCGTTCCTCACGCCTTGGCAGATGTGGAGGTGCTGGAGGCTGTAGATCTCTCCTGCAGACTGGCTCCAGTGCCGCTTGACTCAACTTGGCCAGGCTACTTCCCACTGCCCCAGGCCTGGCCGAGGTCTTGGCTTCAGGCTGTTCCAGCCTCAGTTCTCAGCTGCTGTGATGAGCCCCTGCTGCCGAGCTGCCTTCAGCAAGAGATGTGTTCTCTGTATTTTTGTGTGAGTCTGAGAGTCCTTGGCTTTATCTGGGCTCATATTTTATGGATGTTTAGGGTGGTGGTGTGGGAGCTGTGGGACCTTGCTGCTTCTACGCTGCCATCTTGGCTCTACCACCCACCATTCGCTTTTACAAGATTTTGAGTTCCAAATTTCTTCTCCCTCTCCCTCCTCCACAAGATAGTGAGCAGTCAGATATAGGCTATACATGTACAATCATATTAAACAAAGGGCCACATTAGTCATGTTGTGACTGAAAAATCAGAAGAAAAGCTAAAAATCATGGAACAGAAAAAACCCAAGAAAGTAAAAATAGTATGCTTAGATTTACATTCAGACTCCATAATTCTTTCTCTAGATGTGAGTAACATTTTCTGTCATCAGTCTTAGAATTGTCTTAGATAATTGTATTGCCGAGAAGGGCCAAGTCTATTGTAACTGATCATCACACAGTGTTGCTGTCACTGTGTGCTGTGATCTGGTTCTGATCACTTCAGTCAGCATAGTTCATGTAAGTCTTTCTAGTTTCATTTTTTTTTGTGAAATCTGTCTCCTCAAATTGTTTTATTGAGATTTATTTATTATATAATATATGCATATATTATATATTATTTTAATTTATTTATTAATAAATAATTATTTATTAGCCTCCTTTATTATTTTAGTGAGTCTATATAAAATCAAGAAGGTCTGCTTTTAAAAATAGAATATTACTATTAAAAGAAAAAATTATGTCAAAATAGAAACATCAAATTCAAAAAAGTAATGATTTTAAATTATATTCAATGTTTATGTATTTCTATCATAGAAAATATCAGGATAGTTTATGAACACCTTTGTTCTATGAAACCTATCATTTGGCTTCCAATTCTTTCTATGCCTTTCTTTTTAACAAGTTAGCTGGGTGAATCACCCAATTTTTATTGGCTGGAAGGATTAAAAGAATATTCATTTACATTATCACATATACTTTTCATAAGCTGCACATGATTCCAAGTTTCCCCTCTTTGTTTATTTTTTTTGAGGGAGGAAGGCAAGGCAATTGGGGTTAAGTGACTTGACCAAGGTCACACAGCTATTAAGTGTGTCAAGTGTCTGATGTCACATTTGAACTCAGGTCCTCCTAACTTCAGGGCTGGTGCTCTATTTACTGTGCCACCTGGCTGCCCCCCCTCCTTATTCTTCATTCATATCTGTATGGTGATCAAATAATTTTCATTTGAAATTTTGTTGTTCTGCTTGCTTTTTCAGTTGCTTTTGACTCTTCCTAGCGACCTTTCATTTCAGTTAGGATGTCTTTTCTTTGTTGCATGCCTCTCCTTTCCAGGATGCTATCCTAGGGGCAGCTAGGTATCACAGTGGATAGAATTCCAGTGTATGTAATCAGGAAAACTCCTCTTTCTGAGTTCAAATCTTGCCTCAGACCTTAACTATCTGGGAGACACTGGGCAAGTCACTTAACCTTGCTTGCATCAGTGTCCTCATTTGTAAAATGAGCTAGAGAAGGAAATGGCAAAACACTCTAGTATCTTTGCCCAGAAAACCCCAAATTGGGTCACAAAGAATCAGACATGAATGGACAGCAAAAAGGAAAGCAATTCTTTGTATATGGAATTTACTATTTTATAAGGTACAACAGGGCAGAAGTGCAGACAAGTCAAAAATAAGAGTTAGAGGAAGATGGGTTCCTGTCTAGGTTACAGGATTGAAGGATAATACACTGGGGGGCTATGAGGTAATGATGGAATTCAGGGGAGTGCTTGGATGGTTTAATCAGTTTGGCTGGGACACAAAAAGAGAAATGGTATGAGAGAAAGTTTAAAAAGAAGAAAAAGGATATTGGAGTTAGGCAATGCGACAAGTGGATAAAGAGGAGGCTTACTTATAGTCAAGAAAACTTGGGTTCAATTTCTGTCCCTGACACCTATTTGTCTTGTGACTCTGGATGTATCCATTTAAGCTCCTAGGGTCTCAGACAAGTAAGTCTTGCCCAAAACAAATGCTTAATAAAGACTTGCTGATTTACTGGATGTGAATTTCAGGGGTGTACTAATCTGCTTTTGTAGGGGGAAGGAATCAAGAATTTATTGAGTGACCATCCTAAGTAATTTACAAAAATTATCTTTTTTGATTATTTAATATTATATCATTGATTGGTAGGGAAAATTATCTACACTGGTGAATCATTGATTGATAGGGAAAATTACCTACACTGGTGAAATCACAGGTCAAATATAAATAATGAAATACACAGATAAATAGTTAAGTGGATGAATGGATCAATATACAAAAACATAGATGGATAAACAAATGAACTGACAAATAAGTGAATAAATGAATAAATGGATGGATGGATGGATGGATGGGTGGATGGGTAAATGGATGAATAATAAGTAGGAACTGGATGTGGAAGGGTCTTGCATACCAAGATAAGAGGTATAGAATTTATTTATGTTTCTCTACAAAGCTATGTAAGTTTGGTGAGCAGTACAATGAGTTGAATGTACACTTGAAAGGTTATTCTGGAATTGATGATTAGGATAGATTGGAAGAAGAAATCATAGGTCAGTGGACTGGTTGGGAGATCCATTCAATACTATAGATGTGAGGAAATGAGGCCTTGAGAAAAAGTTATTCAATCAGGAATGGAGGACAAGTCTTGGAGATGAGTAAATATTGTGAAAGGTAGGATTTTTAAATTTTATTTTAATTTATTATTAATTTTTTATTTAAAGTTTTGAGTTCCAAATTCTATCCCAACTTTTTTCCCTCCCCTCTTCCCTTCCTGATATGGTAAGCATTCAGATATAGGTTATTCATATTCAATTATGTAAAACATTTTCATATTTTATACAAGAATTCAAATAAAAGAAAAAATGAAAGTGAAAAATAGCCTGCTTCAGTCTGTATCCAATCAATATATATTCTTTCTCTGGAAGGAGATAGGATGCTTCATATTAGTCCTTTGGGATTTTCTTGGATCATTATATTGCTGAGAATAGCAAAGTGATTCACAATTTTTCATCAAACAATATTGATGTAAATGTGTACAGATTTCAACTGGTTCTGTACATTTCACTATGAATCTGTTCATGTCAATCTTGTCATTTCTAATAGCACAACAATATTCCATTACATATACCACAGTTTGTTTAGCCATGTCTCAATTGATGGACATCCCCTCAATTTTCAATTCTTGGCCACCACAAAAAGAGCTACTATAAATATTTTTGTGCATGTAGGTCTTTTTTCCATTTTTTAAATCTCTTTGGGATATAGACTGAGAAGTGATATTGCTGAGTGAAAGGGTATGCACATTTTTATTGCCCTTTGGACATAGTTCCAAATTACTCTACAGAGTGGTTGGATCACTTCACAACTCCACCAATAACACATTAGTGCCCAAGTTTTCCCACTTCCCCTCCAGCATCCAACATTTCCCTGTTTGCCATATTAGCCACTCTGATAGGTATGATATGATACCTCAGAGTTGCTTTGATTTGCATTTCTCTGATCAATAGTGATTCAGAGCATTTTTTCATATAATTATAGATAGCTCTAATTTCGTTGTCTGAAACCTGCTAGTTCACATTCTTTGACCATTTATTAGTTGGGGAATGACTTGTATTTTTTTTATAAATTTGATCCTGTTCTCTTCATATTTGAGAAATGAGGCCTTTGTCAGTGATATTTGTTGCAAAATATTTCCCCAGTTTTCTGCTTTCCGTTTAATTTTGACTGCAATGGTTTTGTTTGAGGAAAAAACGTTATGTCTTTATATAATCAAAATTATCTATTTTACATCTTGTGATACAAACTATGTATTCTTTGGCACTAAATTATTCCCTTATCCACAAATCTGACAATAAACTATTCTATGATGTCTTAGTTTTCATATGGTATTACCCTTTATATGTAAATCATGTACCCACCTTAACCTTATCTTGGTATATGGTATATGAGATCTTGTCTGTACCTAGTTTCTGCAATATTGTTTTTCAGTTTTCCCATCAGTTTTTGTCACATAATGAGTTTTTATTCCAAAAGCTTGGGTCTTTGGTTTTCTTATATATAAAATCACCATGGTCATCTGTTATAATGTTTATTGTATCAATTCCACTGATCCACCACTCTATTTTTAGCCAGTACCAGATTTTTTTGATAGTCAACACTTTATAATACATTTTGATACCTGGTTCAGCTAAACCACCTTCTTTTGCAATTTTTTCATTGATTCCCTTCATATCCTTGAACTTTTTGGTAGACTTGCCATTTTTGGCTTTGCCTACCCATGAGCAATTAATATTTTCCCCAATTTTTTAGATATGACTTTATTTGTTTGAAAAGTATTTTATAGTTGTGTTCACATAGTCCCTTTGTTTGTCTTGGCAGGTGGATTCCCAAGTATTTTCTATTGTCTACAGTTATTTTAGGTAGAATTTCTCCTTCTTTTTGTGCTGCTGGACTTCGTTGGTCATATATAGATATACTGGTGATTTTTTTGGATTTATTTTGAATTCTACTTTGCTAAAGTTGTTAATAATTTCAAGTAGTTATGATTCTCTAGGACTCTCTAAGTATAACTTCATATATATATATATAATCTGCAAAGAGTGATAGTTTTGTTTCCTTATTGCCTTTTCTAATTCCTTTAATTTCTTTTTATTCTCTTATTTCTGTATCTAATATTTCTAGTACAACATTAAATAATAGAGGTGATAAGGGACATCTTTGTTTCACCCCTAATTGTACCGGGAAAGTCTAGCTAATCTCCATTACAGAAATGTTTGCAAATGATTTTAGATAATTTCCATTTATCAGTTTTAGGTAAGATTTATTTATCCCTATGCTCCATGGTGTTTTTTTTAATAGGAATGGGTACTATATTTAATAGGAATGGGTACTATGTACCAAATACATATACTGTATCTGTTGAGATAATCATATGATTTCTGTTGGTTTTGTTTTTGACATGGCCAATTATGCTAAAAGTTTTCCTAATATTGTGCTGCATTCCTGGTATAAATCCTACCTGGTGATAATGTATGATCCTTGTGATATATTGCTGTAATCTTTCTGCTAATATTTAATTTAAAATTTTTGCATCTATATTCATTAGAGAAATTGGTCTACAATTTTCTTTGTTTTGGCTCTTCCTGTTTTGGGTATCAGTACCATATTTGTGGCATAAAAGGAATCTGGTAGGACTCCTTCATGTATTTTTAGAAATAGTTTATGCAGTATTGTATGGGATTAGCTGTTCTTTAAACTTTTGGTAGAATTCACTTGTGAATACATCTCATCCGGGGGATTTTTTTGTAGGAAGTTCATTGATTGCTTGTTTAATTATTTTTCTAAGATTTTATTTTTTCTCCCACTAATCTGGGTAATTTATATTTTTACAGACATTCATCTATTTCATTTAGATAGTTAAATGTATTCAGCATATAATTGGGCAAAATAGGTCCTAACAATTGTCTTAATTTCTTCTTCATTGGTGGTGAATTCACCCCTTTTACTTTTGATATTAGTAATTCACTTTTCTTCTTTCCTTTTTTAAAAATTAAGTTAACCAATGGTTTATCTTTTTTTTATTCCCCTCCTCCCCCCAAAAAAACCTAGCTTCTAGTTTTAGTTAATAATTCAGTGGTTTTCTTACTTCCAGTTCTGTTAATCTCGCCTTTGATTTTCAGGATTTCCAATGTGGTATTTAATTAGGATTTTTAATTTGTTCTTTATCTAAATTTTTTCTAGTTGCATGCCCAATATATTGATAATCTATTTCTCTATTTTATTGATATAAGTGATTAAAGATAAAAATTTTCCTTTCAGTACCACTTTCACTTACTCTCATAAATTTTGGTACACTGTCTCATTATCATTTTTAATGACATGATTTGTTCTTTAATCCACTTGTTTTTATTAGATTACTTAACTTCCAATTAATTTTTAATCTCTCTTTCCATCAAATGAAAATTGTATTGCATTATGACCTGAAAAGGTGGCATTTACTATTTCTGCTTTTCTGCATTTGGTTATGAGTTTTTCTATCTCTTAATATATGGTCAATTTTTGTTTAGGTGCCATGTACTGTTGAGGAAAAAAAGTTATATTTCTTCTTATTCTCATAATATTTTTCCTAGAGATCTATCATATTTAACTTTTCCAAATTTTATTTACTTCCTTAAATTCTTGTTTATTTTAGTTAGATTTATCTAATTCTGAGAGGGGAAATTTGAGGTCCCCCACTAGTATTATTAGCTCTTTGCTCCTTTAAATCATTCAAATTCTCCTTCAAAAATTTAGATACTATGCCATTTGGTGCATATATGTTTAGTATAGTTATGATTTCATTGTCTGTGGTATCTTTCAGCAAGACATGTTTTCCTTCTCTGGGGTAGGGTTTCACTATTGGTAAACAATCAGATCAATGATAGCAGGGTGGCTGGGATGGGACCTTGAGGTGTTCACTTGCCTAAGTAGCTGCTGGTTTTGAGGAGGGCAGGTATTCATTGCCCCAGGCTTGCAGTCTTGCTGAAATTTCCCTGCTATGAGGATGGCTGGCTGCTGTTGCTCTTGGACTTTGCTACCCTCACACCCCAGTGAAACAGACCTTTCATGCCAGACTGGCAGGCTGTTTCCCTGCTCCTAGTTCAATTCTGAGGTGCTTTTCTAGTTGTTTGGAAGGAAATTTGGGAGAGCTTCAGAGGGTTTCTTCCTCACTCCATCATCTTGGCACTGAAAGTTGTGAGATATAGTCTCAATGTATTTGATAACTGATTGGATGTCGAAGTGAGGAGGAATGAAGTCAAAAACAACTGAGATTTTGAGCCAAGATGTGGTGTCATTAGTGGAATTTTGTCTGATCTCATCTGTCAAACAATTTGATAATTTAGCTACCATCCAAGCAACTCACTCAATTGGACTGACTAATTAAATACTTTTTGGCATAATGTAAATGCACAGTATAGCATAGTTGTTAATTAAATGCTTCCAGATTCATTTCCATCAAACATATATAAAATAAGATTGGTGTGAATTTTCATCATATTTTTTCACCTATTTGCCTCTTTAATTCGATTCAGTTGATATTTGCTTAAAGGTTAATTAAAAACACTCACAGATAAGGAAATTATTTTACTTGATCTTTGACTTACCTTCCTTTTGGTCTCTAAAACCCATGTCAAATATCTTTTGCCTCCTAAAACCGACAATCCCCACTCACTTCAATTCAATTCAATTCAATTCAGTTGAATTGAAACCAGTACAATTTACACAAGAAATGTTGAATTTCTTATGGGTTGTATACACATACACCAAACGTGTCTGGTAGTTTCTTTCACAGTGTACACAGTATCAGTATTCATGAAGAGGAAAGAGAGGAAAATATGACCTTTCATCTGAAATACATAATCTGTGTTTAGATTTTAAAGTAGTATCTTCTATCAGAAACCAATCATGTGAATTTCCCCTCTACAACAGACTTATGTTTCTTACCAATTTGTAATCTTGACTATGAAATTCTGGGGTTACCTTCCAATTAGCATCCCAGAGGTACAGCTATCAAGCTGATAAAGTTTGCCTGCCTAAAGGCTCTCTCTGTGTTAAAGGTGAGTCTTTGTTTATCTCTTGAAAATTCTTTTATAGGAGGCTGTGGTAGCCATTTCCAATATGGAAAGGGCCAGTTGATCAGATAGCAGCAAAACTAATGAAAAGCCTCATGGAAGTGACAGCAAGATTAATTAAGTTCCTCTGGCTGTATTCACGTGTGGCTGTGCAGAGTTCCTTTGGGTACCGCTCCAGTTAAATGGTATTCATGGTGACAAATACTGTAGATTTCCAGAACTGACACTTTTGAGTCAAGGGTAAAAAACACACTTGGTGGTTTTATCCAGTGGAAAAGAATCAGGGATCAGTTCCTTTGGATATTTTTCATGATCAGAATGAAATCGAGACCTAATTGAAAAATATACAAAATGGTAGGATTTCCTAGTAAGCATGCAAGTATGGTTGCTTATAAGTACATTGTGTGTTTAGGTATGTATGCGAGTGTATGTATGTATGTATGTATGTATGTATATACACAAACATAACATATATATGTATATATGTGTGTATGCAGATGTACACACATAAATATATGTGCACATATACACACATATGCATATATGCCCATGTCTATATGTGTGTGCATAAAATACATGCACACGTGTATATGCACAGGCATCTGCATATGTGTGGATACATGTATATGTATACATATCCATTTACATTCACTGGGTTTAACTGAAGACATGCAATTACATACACTGAGAACCAGTCTATTACTTTTGTGCATCCTTGCTCTATGTGGAGAACACCACTATTGTCGCAGCATATTTAAAAATGAAATATCCATGACCTCAAACATTCAAAATTTACTAGAGCTGTACTCCATTTGTCTTAAAGGGTTGCTATTCTTCAAGGTAAAAGAAGAAATCCAGTGTAATGTTCCCTTCTTCCATTTTGTTTTCAAGTACATTTTTTCCCCTTTTGGATTCTGAAATAGCTGCCCAAGAACCATAAATGAAATTTATCTTAAGAAAAATTGGAAACCTCTGAAGTGTATGAGATCTTTCAACCAGCTACACAAGATCTATTAACCTATGTTATCGCATTTCCAAGTGTCTTTGGTGGCATATTATTACATTTCAACCCTCAGATATACTTTGAAGTTCATTTGTTAGCTCATCCATTCATTCAGCAAATATTTCTTCTGCCACCTGCAAAATAAAATCCCAACTCCTTAGTCTGGCATTTAAGGTTTCAGACAAATAGGCAGCCAGAGTGGAAAAATCACGGACCTTGGAGTCAAAGAGACCTGAATTTGAATCCTATTTCAGAAACTTATTAGCTCTTTGACCCTGGGCAATTCAAATAACCTCACTCAGCCTCAGTTTCCCCATCTGTAAAGTGGGGTTAATAAGAGCACCTATCTGACAGAGTTTTTGTGTAAGTTCAGTGAGATTATCTTTCTAAAGTGCTTTGCAAACTTTGAGTATAATACATAAATAAAATATAAAGTCTAGTTGTTATTAACACTACCGTCACTGCTATGATTGTGACTACCTAGTCCCTACCCTCTGCATTCAAATTTATCTTTTTTTCTTCTATACTACCATTCCATGTAAGTCAAGCTGATCTCCTTATTATCTCCAACTACTGTCAGTTAATAAATGTTTATTAATTGCATATTATGTCAGTTACTGTCTTCCCCCTCCATTCATCCTATGGGGAGGGACTTTATCTGTTTATTAAATTCTACTCTTCCTTCAAGGTAGAGCTCAATATCACCCTTTTCTATTAGTCCAGCTTTCAATTATAATAGTTACATAGATGTCAAGATGGATTTATTGCTGTTGTTGAATGGTTTCAGTCACACCTGACTTTTCATGACCCCATTTGGGATTTTCTTGGCAAAGATACTAGACTGGTTTGTCCTTTCCTTCAGTAGATTATTTTACAGATGAGGAAACTGAGGCAAACAAGGTTGAGTGACTTAGCCCTTGCCACACAGCTAGTAACTCTCTGAGGTCACATTTGAACTCTGGTCTTCCTGAGTCCATGCCTAGTATTCTCTGCATTGTCCTGCCTATCATAGTCTCTCAGGCTCCCCTCATTTTAATGATGAGAAACATGGGGCCCAGAGAGTTTAATTATATTCCATCTCTTCTGTCTGGGCTTCAGCAAGGCTATCTGTTATACTTGGATTCCGTGCTGTGGCGGAGTCCAGAGGCAAAAGATAGAACATAGTTATTCAAAATCTGGGTTATTGAAGCAATAAAGGGCCTCTGGAATTTACTGAGTAGGAGAAGTCACACACTCTCAAATATTTTCTTTATATTTTGGTTCTTATATCTTTTCCCTTCAACTTCATTGACAGCTCTTTGAGTAAATGCTATATTCGTGTAGGTTGCTCGATCCTTGTCTACCATAGTGTCTTATCTCTAGTAGATGCTCCTTAAATGTTTGATGGTGACGGTGATGGTGATGGTGACGGTGACAGTGACGGTGATGGTGAAGGTGATGGTGATGGTGATGGTGATGGTGATGGTGAAGGTGAAGGTGATGGTGATGGTGATGGTGATGGTGATGGTGATGGTGAAGGTGATGGTGATGGTGATGGTGATGGTGAAGATGATGGTGATGGTGATGGTGATGGTGATGGTGATGGCGAAGGTGAAGGTGAAGGTGAAGGTGATGGTGATGGTGATTGAAATGATGATTAATATGTCCTACACACTGTGCAGTGAGATAAAGAAAGACGGAGATACTGGCCCAGCCACGGGGGGATGGTTCCTTTGGAAAGAAGGCGCACGTGAGAGAAATAAATAGCTAAAGGAAGGATCAAACATCAGAGTAAATTATATACAAAGTGCTAAGGGTGCCAAAAATAAGATGAGGAGTGGCCTGGACTGGGGGCAAGAGGTGCCAGAGCCCACTCTTAGGAGTTGGGACTTAACTATGAAATTTTCATGGTGGAGTATTTACAATTGGCAAATTGGCAAACACAATAAATCAAGGCTTGAATTGTGCCTTTGCTAATGTTGTTTAAGACTTAAGAAATAATAAAGGAAATGTCCATAATGTATACTGAACTTATATGAGTGGTTTACATCCATTTTCCCCTCAGTTGTTAAACATTTCCCAGAACACCTTGGTTGGAGATCATGGCAATCTCAGAAGTCATGTAGCCTGACTCCCTTCATTTTACAGATCAAGAAACCAAGACAGAGAAAGGTTAAGTAATATGCCTCAGGTCACACAGGTATACCATCAGAGGAGGAATTTGAACCCAGATCCTCCAAAATCAATGTACCCTTTCAGGAAAGACTTCAAAGAAGACATTGATGCTCATTTTCTCCATTTAAAGAGGAGTCAAATTAGCCAACACGAATGTACAATTTAGAATAAGAATGTACCATTTAGAATAATCTCATCTACTTACTGCTACCAACATTAGTTACCATTGAGATAGACAAGAATCAAGGCATTCTGGAGAAAGGACTTAGAAAAGAGTGGTTCAGACCTCTTGAAGTGTGGCCTGGCCTCCCCAGGTGCCATTACTTCCAAGGGAAGAAAGTTTGGTGTCCCAATGAAGAGGATGAACAGGTCTATTCATGCAAATTGATTTACAGAGCAAAACAATATTTTAAAAAATCTGAAATCTAGAGAAATAGAGACCAGACAAATGGGATCATATTGTGTTATTGACTATCCTTGGAGGCAGGAAAACACCATAGGACACTTTTCAGCAATTGGGGAGAGTTTGTTGAGATCTAGATTTTTACCTCATCATTATCAATTTTTTTGTAGGCAATTAATTTCCTGCAATCAAGCCATAAGAGATCTCAGGCATTAAGTCTCTCTGGGATAGAAAAGCCACTTATCTTGTGACTATATCTATATACTGCCAAAACATCTGGGTGTTACAGTCCCCAAATCAATCAAATTAGGCATTTGGTGGAGAGCTATGACTTGGAATTGTTATGCCTGGGACAAATTCAATTGAATGGAGCTCCACAATAGCAAAGAATTAGGAAGGTGTTCTCATGAAGTCATGTCAGAAGAAGGGATAGACAGTCCCTCTGAGGACACCCCCTAATCCCATCACATGGAAAAATGAACCCTGACATTCTAACCCCTAGGATTAATCAGGAGGGTACATCTCTGGGGAAAGTGGACTCTAGGAGAGGGGCACCAGGGTGATGGGATCCTAGGGATAATGGTATGGGTCTAAATGAAGGAGTAGGCACACTCATTTTATATAAAATAGGCAGGCCAGAAGAGGAGCACAGTAGCAATGGAGGTGGCTGACATGCATTGGATAGAGCCCAAGGCATGAAGTGAGGAAGAACTAAGTTCAAATTGGACCTTGGACCAAATGTAGCCCTGGGCAAATAATTTAACCTCTTTTTACCTCATCTTCTTGTAATATGGTGGTAATAATAGAACCTACATCTCTGTGTTATTCAGATCAAATAAGATTCTAATTGTAAGGCACTTAGCGCAGTGCATGGCACATAGTATGCCCTCTCTAAGTGCTCATTCCCTCCCCTTAGAAACATCTTACTTCACTCCAGGAGCCTAGGGGTTGGGGGTGGGAAACAAAAACCCTTCATCCTTTGCCCTAGTTAAAGCTCTGCTTTTCTCATTCTTGTAAGAGATCCAGGGATACTTTCAAAGTCTCTCTAAGGAACTTAGGAATCACATCAAAGAAGGCACCGTACTCTACAAGCAAAGCAAAACTGCAGTAGCTCAAAAGAAACATAAGATGTATGTATTTAGTAACATCTCCACTCCAAGTGTTCATGCGGACTATTAGTGCCCGACTTGGGGTAGAGCCTTCCCAGCTTGGGTTGGTCTGATCAGCCTCAATCAGACACACTATACCTTGACCCCAACATAGTGATGTCATTTTGATCTTCTTCAAGATGAAGGACAACCAAACAACTTGTCAAATTTCAGTCAATTTTTTATTTCACTTTCAAGTTTATTTATTTTTTTATTTTTTAGCAACTTAAAGTATATAACCAATGTTACCTGGCTTAGAGAAAGCTTATAACCCGTTCATATTGTTTGATTAATTGATATTTATCAAAAATTTGTCTTTATTGTACTTATGTCAATGACACTTACTTGCCCAAGGCATTGCTCTAAAATGAAAAGGGATCGATGGATACCTATATATTTCCCTAATAATACTATAACGTCAGATATTTACATTGCCAATGGGAAAATATAGTAATTTAAAAAAAAGCAAAGCAAAAGCAAAATGCTTTTTCCTAATCAACTGTTCTTCCTTTCATTTTATACTTGGATCACCAAGTTTCTAAAAATAAGATGTTCTGGGGCGGCTAGGTGGTGCGGTGAATAGAGCATCGACCCTGAAGTCAGGAGGACATGAGTTCAAATGTGACCTCAGACACTTGACACAAAAACTAGCCGTGTGACTTTGGGCAAGTCACTTAACCCCAACTGTCCTCCAAAAAAGCAAATAAAAAGAAAAATAAATAAAAATAAGATGTTCACAAGTGTGAAAAGTGAAGTTTAGGAAATTCAAAATGATTTCTTGAAGTCCAAAGAGAAGGTAAACCTGAGGAGCTTCAGCTCTCTAGATTTCAATCATTTGCTGAATCATCTAATTCCCTGAGCTCTAGATAAGTGGGTATTAAAAATTTAAAGTATCAATTTAAAAATTAAATAAAATCAATGTAAAAAATAAAATATCAATAGGATATCTTATTCATTACAATAGAGAGGGGGATTTGACATTTCTGAGAACAATCAGGATGATTCATTGCTCTGTTTGTCTTAGATTCAAGATTCCAGTGACTTTTATTGCAAGTTTTAAACTGAATTCAAACAGTGAATCTGACTCCTATTGATGAGGTTTTTAGGAAATAGAACTGTGGAAGGCAACACAGTATAGCAATAATGATAGTATTGTCATTTGGGGGCTAGAAGACACCCCAGAAGCCAGATAATCTAGCCTCCTTTATGTTACAGATTAATAACAAACCAAAAAAAAACTGAGACTCAGGGTAAGTTAACTGTGCAAAGTTATAGGAGTTGTAAATGACAGAGACAGGTTTTCAACTCAAGTCCTTTGACCCCAGATGCCTCATTTTTCTCTCCTATCATTGTTGCTCATCGTATGTGACTCTTTGTAACCCCATTTGAGTTCTTCTTAGCAAAAATACTGGAGTGGTTTGCCATTTCCTTCTCCAGATCATTTTACAGATGAGGAAACTGAGGCAAACAGGGTTAAGTGACTGTCCCAGGGTCACTAGCTAGTCAGTTTCTGAGGTGTATTTGAACTCAGCTTTTTCTGATTCCAGGGCCAGGGTTCTATTCATTATGCCATCCTCCATGTTTTGTTATTCCCCTTATCTCAAAGGGCCTAGGTTTGGATCCCCAGTCCCTAAAGGTCACTTTGACAAGTTACTTTACCTCTCTGGATCTCAAGTTTCCTTATTAGTAAATTAAGGGAGTTCAACTTCATATTCCTGAACGTCCTTTGAACTGTCCTGACTTGATGGCATTGATTTATTTGACATGCTAAGCACGTAAGTTAGGGGTTGTTCACCTCAGAGTTATGGAGATACTTCCCAGGATCTTTGCTTTTAAATACTTTGATAATTTCATTTCCATATAATTATTTTCCATTGTAATTCTATTTATTTTACACATTTAAAATCATTGTTCTGGGAAGACGTTCATAGACTTTACTAGGTTGCCAGGCTGCCAGAGGGTCCATGATGCAAAAAATTATTAAGATTTCCTGATGTAAGGAATAATCTAGCAATGCTTTTTTTTCAGGAAATTCTAACATCCTCTGATATAAATTCATATATACATATGCACACATACATGGATATATGTTATGGGAATCTGAAGATCTTCGCTGTGCCTAGGCCCTTTGATAGGCTTAAGTGGCTCTGAGAATCTTCCCTGATTTGAAAATATACTCTGCCCCCTAATAGGTTGGATATGGTCACATGGAGCCTGTGGCAGGAGGCTTGTTCTCCAGGAATGCCTGAACCTTGTTACTTTGTGATTGGGCAGTGGGTCAAGAGGGCTGTGACATTCTCTGATCCAGGAGAAGGCTATATATACCCTGATGTGATTTTTTGCTTTGGGGCTCACTTTGAGAAGAGTTGTGTAATTTGGCCAGATGAGACTCTGGGAAGCCATTGAGACCCCCCTCCCCTTTGAAAAACCCAGATGTTGGTGCTTCCCTATCTGGTAACTGACTAGGTATGGATGTAGTGGTCAGAGGGCTGGAAGCCCCTCTACTGATCTGTTTCTTTGCTTGTAACTTGTGTTTGTATTCTGTTTGCCTTCTCTGAAGTTCAGGGTGCTGACTTTTTCTCCTGAACTTTGCTTAAAGTAAGATTGTTAACCCATTCTGAGTTACTTTCCTTTAGAAAAACAGATCTAAGAACCTGTGCTAGCAACCACCCTGGGTACGCTAGGGTGTTTGCTGATGCAATATATTACATGTACATGCATATGCAGATGTGTGTATGTAGTGGGAGCACTTGACCAATGATTTGGAGGAACTTCCAGTGTAGAAACTCTCTCTAAAAAGCCAAAATCTTCAATTTAAGAGTCTAAGAGCCTAGAATCAGGGAGTCTAGACTTCAAGTGACTTGCCCATGGCCACACTGTTTTCAGATGGTCTGAGGCAGGCCCTGAACCTTGGTTTTCCTTCCTGCAAAAATGAATCTTTCTCCATGATTCCACACTTTCTCTCTTGCCTTGTATAATCTAGATTACAGATCTGGAATCCTGTATTAGAGGACACTTAGGGTCTACCCACTATTTTTTTTTAACTGTGCTACTCAAATCTGATGGGAGGGACCTTGGTCAGTGGGGCGCGGAGGAGGGGGGGGGGGAAGGTGGTGTGTGTGGAAGCGGACAAACTTTTTTTGTAGAGCTTATTTCAAGCTCCAGCAACAGCTTCCAGGCAGTTCCCCTTTAAGGGTAAGAAGGTTCTTCACTCTCGGAGCCCCTCCTCCTCCACCCTGACTGCCTGGAAGAGGAGCACCAGTTGGGAATAATCATTATTGCTAATCAGGGATTTGGGAGGTTTTCATTGATGGGTGGTTTTTATTAATCGCGGTTTTTCGTCTGCGTGAGTTTAAAGTAGAAAAATAACCACTGAAAGACGATGGTGGTTAGCTACTTAACCTCCCTCGTTTTTTTTCCCGTCAGCTTTGCCAGGTAACTTAGAATCAAAAACCTCCATTACCCCGTCAGTAGTCCCTTGAGCTAATTTGTTTCCTGGGGGGAAGGGGGATGAAAGGGAAGGGAGAGGGGAGGTGGCGAGGGGGAAGAGAGAGAGGAGAGAGGAGAGAGGAAAGAGAGAGAGAGAGAGAGAGAGAGAGAGAGAGAGAGAGAGAGAGAGAGAGAGAGAGAGAGAGAGAGAGAGAGAGAGAGAGAGAGAGAGAGAGAGAGAGAGAGAGAGAGAGAGAGAGAGAGAGAGAGAG
>CM053597.1:25257900-25272518 GCA_028646575.1 Pseudocheirus occidentalis | reverse complement strand
CCCACCCTCCTTTCTTCTGGAGTGAATCTACAGATTCCTTCTCTTCCCTACTCACCCTCCTCTTCCTCTTCTCTTTCCTCACCTGCACATCCTACCCATCCTCTCTTCTCTCTTCTCCCCTCAACTCCTCACTAGCTCTAAGCTACTCCACCCAACCAGACACTTTCCTCCCCTCTCCGGCCTCTACAATTCCTGTTTAAAACGCTACCAATTATAACAAGAACATCCTAGAAAGGGTCCAGAAAGCGACATTTGGTCTAGGCTGGGTATAGGAACCCCTCAATGAGAGGCTGTTCTAGGGAATGGGAGGAAGGGGGGGGGGGAGAATCTGTTTTGTAGTACTCTGAGTCCTGATGTCACAGGCTGAGCAAGGACATAACAAGGAGGAGTCAGATTACAGTAAGAATGGGCAGTGCAGCATAAAGCTCGGAGTAAATGCGAAATCAGACTGGGATCCTGTTAGGGAGAAGGAGGCAGGCTGCAAAGCCCAGCGCGGCTCCTGGGGAGCCGAGCACACCGACTGATCTCGCTCGCCTCCTGAGCTGCTTGCTCGCCCGCTCACTCTCCCTGTCTCTATGCCATGCCGGGGAAATTTCTGCCTAACATAGCATGAGGCAGTCCCGCTTTCGGTGCCAGGCAGCCCGGCGCAGGGGGAGCTGATGCCGAGGACGCAGCGGTGGGATTCCAGCTGTATGATTAATGAGAAACATAATGTATTTTGGTAAGTGTGAACCCCCTATGATGTCATTCCGGTTCGGGCTCACCTCTGATCGGTGGAGGCAAGTCTCTGGAACGGTTCAGCTGCTAGAGAGAAGGCATCTGTCTGTCTGTCTTTCAGTGTGTCAGTCTCTATCTATCTATCCATCCATCTATCTATCCATCTATCTATCTATCTATCTATCTATCTATCTATCTATCTATCTATCTATTTATGTCTGACTGTCAGTCTATTATTATTATTGTTGTTACTATTATTACCGTGGCAAACACTTAAAATTGGCAAGGGTTAAAAGGGGGGGCAGTGTGAGCGCGCTGGAGCAGCGCTCGAATTTTGCTGGGCAGTGAATGAGCTGGCTCTGAGCTTGAGTAGTTAAAAAGAAAAAAAAAACTGAGTGGTGGGGAATGCTTGAAGCCCCCCGATCTCTCTCCACCAAGTTGAGCTGTAGTCTTTGGCAGAATTTGTAATGGCACTGAATCATGGAAAGTTGCCGGCAAACTTAATGGGATATAGAGACAAAAAAAGTTCCCGTCTTATTTACGATCCAGGAGGTTTGGTCAATATTACTGTTTCATTAAACATTTGCTTTGGTGGATCCTGAGGCAGGAAGGAGGAGGGAGGGTGGGTGGGTGGGGACCCAACAAGCAGTCTCTCATTTACAGGGCTTGAGCAGCCGAGAACGCTCCCCTGTTCAGAGAGATCCCCGGGTTCTGGGGCTGACCGGAGACACTGCAAGACTGAGGATCTTAAGCCTAGAGAGAAAGAGAGGTCTATGAAGCTGTTCGATATTTGGGCATTCGAGTTTGGCGTCTCAGCGGAAACCTCTCTGGGATTTACGGCGGAGCCGCCTTGTAGAAGCAAGCAGAAGGCTTGGTGGGGTGCAGATCAGTGCTGGCTAACCGGTGCATTCTCTCACTGGGGTCTTGCAATGAAATGTAATGGAATGCTGCAATTGACTGTAAACTGACTTGTGGGGAAGGGAGAGGGAACGAGGTAGGGTTGGGCTGAATTAGACCAGAAGCGGAGGATTGGCACAGAGACACTTTGCTGCGCCTGAAGTTATGCTTTCCTACTGTAAGTCCAATCCATCCCCCAACCCGACCCAGAGGGGGCCTGAGCTGTTATGTACTTAATGCTGAAATGGTTGCATGTCCAAGTGTAAGGAGGATGTGGATTGATGCCAAGAGAGATACTCCAGTGGATATCTGGGTTTCCACCAAATAAGAAATCCAGAGTTCACTTGGAACGGATTTCTCTTTTTAAAAGTGCTTCCTTGCTCTTTGGGTGGATTTGCATGGCAACAGTTCTAGCCTACATAGCATTTTCCTCGGGGGGTAGTCCCATTTGTATTTGTTGCCAATGTACTCTCCCTACATTTGAGGGAGGGGGGAGGGAGGGAGGGAGGGAGAGAGAGAGAGAGAGAGAGAGAGAGAGAGAGAGAGAGAGAGAGAGAGAGAGAGAGAGAGAGAGAGAGAGAGAGAGAGAGAGAGAGAGAGAGAGAGAGAGAAGCCGTGGAAGAGCCAGAGTTAGGAAAGCTAAAAAACCTTTGCTTGACAAGTCTTCAAGTCTTGATTCCCCGGTAATTTGTGTTATATTTGAAAAGATGCTTGAAAAATGCTTGAACGTAATTCAGGAGAAACAGCCCCTTTTTGTAACCTCATGTGCAATAGAATCTAGCTTCAGGTTGTGCCTCCTTTGCCGGACCGTGAGGTTAAGATTGTTCACTGGCAAAATGGTAATTAGCTGTGTCAAGCACGGGATTACTTATTGGTAATATTATTGTTGTTATTGTCATTATTTAGTTTGCAAAGGGGGGGGGGATATTTCTCGTGGCCCAAAAAATACCTAGTGACTGTGATTGTGTTGTACACTCAGTGGTGAGGGTAGGTTATGGTTGTAACCGAAGTTATATTTTTGGTCTCTGGCAACAGTTCCCTGTGTGATTGTGGCAGGCAACTCTGGTTAACCAGCGAAGCTACACGGTTTAGAAGTGTTAGCTAGAGGTCAGCTATATGCAATTGGATTAAAATATGGCTATTATAGGAATGTTCTTGGGACCAGATTCTGTTATTATCATTTTGCCAATCCAGGCTGCTGGCACTGCAGGCTGATTCACCGGCTAATTTGTTTCATTGTGTAATGTAGGTTTTTAATAGTACAAATTGAAATGTGGTGTCCTACTTGAGAGGGAGCCATGCTCTTCGGAAGAAAGCATAGCTGAAGTTTTCTTCATGGCATGAGGGGGCAGCAGTCTGGAGACCAAAGCCTGAGGTTACCTTCTTTCTTTCCTGAGAGGGAAACATGTATTGGGGAATGGCACTAGTTACAGGTTATTTCCTGCATCCACTTTCAGAATTGCCTAACATACAGCCTGAGTTCGCACCTAGCCCCAGTAGAGCAGACCCCACCATTGATGGCAAGGGCTCAACAACATGGATGAGGAATGTGATGATCCAAATGTCTAATATTAATGAATACCTACAAGCTTCCTGCTCTCTGGAAGGCAGTTCTCCCTCTGCCTTAGGACCAGTTAATCCTAAATGGCATTTTTCTTCATGCTTCTACATTATAGGAGTTTTTGGTGATTCATCCTGTTGCATGTTTACTTATACCAGTGTGTGTGTGTGTGTGTGTGTGTGTGTGTGTGTGTGTGTGTGTGTGTGAGAGAGAGAGAGAGAGAGAGAGAGAGAGAGAGAGAGAGAGAGAGAGAGAGAGAAGGATATGTGTTGTGGGGGAGTGGTATGGCCGGGTAGCTAGTATGGGTGTACATAGGAGGGTACTTAGACTTATATATATATATATATATATATATATATATATATATATATGTGTGTGTGTGTGTGTGTGTGTGTGTGTGTGTGTGTGTGTGTGTGTGTATTCTTACTTACATATAAGTATAAGTACTTATATATGGGAAATATATAATGTGTGCTTGAATTTTGGGGAAGGGTCTTGAGGACAGAAAGAAAGGGGTGCTGTTGTACTTTTGTACCAGTAGGGCTCTTTATCTAACTGCTTTGAGTGAAGGGCAAGTTTGGGGTAAGGGATAGGGTGAACGGGTAAGCCAATCAGACTGGAAGAACGCCGTCTTTTTAACTCACTAGGCTGCATAATATTTGACCGTCTAGAGATGTATGTGTTGCACCCCCTCCTCCCAGGAAGCTTCCTGGTGCTCTTTGGCCCCCTATACAGCTGTTTGCCCTGCTGGCCCTGAACTCTATCTTGCAATGCTCAAAGTCAATCACATTTGGTGAGAAGAGAAGTCAAAATTTTAGTTCCCAAGAATAACTCTCATATTTGGAGAAACTGGCTGCTTCAGAATTCTCAGTCTAATAGGCCCTTTTAATGACTCTGACTCTTATTTTCTGTTGAAATTTCAGTGCTCCTATTTTCAATAATTGTTCATTTGAGCTTAATGCTGTGTGGTGATTTAAGAGTTTGCTGTTCAGTCACTGTGGAGACTTTTGTTACTTACTCTATCGATCATTCCTTACTCCAAGTTAAATACAAGTTTGGGGGAAAATAAGAGAAAAAATGTCTGGCAGGAGCATCTTCCCAGGGTTTACTGTAAAACAAATGAAAACACTAAATACTTGTGTTGCTTCTCCCTCCCTATAAATATTTTACATTGTTAACAACGACATTTGCCAAGGATGAGTGACCTTTAATAATTTATCCAGAGATAAAAGAAAAGCTTCTGTGAGACTTCTCCCTTGATTAGAGGAGAGAGGCTGTGGATGGTTGTCGACACTAGCTACACAGAGCTGATGGAATAAAGAACTCATCGGATTCTGCAGCCAGTGCTAAGGAAGGGGCATGTGCACACCAACCCTTCTTTATAGAATTTGGCATTGGGGTTGTTGCTATGGTCTAGCACTTACCGATTTGTCAATGACCTCACCCTTCCCACCAACTGGGGCTCAGGTCTTTGAAGCTGGGGGAAAATGTCATTGCTACCAGTAAGGTCAAAGAATACCTGGACCCATCATTGTCCAGAGAGGTAGTGCTGGATGCATCCCTTGCCTAAGGTAGAGAGAGAAAAACAGGGCACAGAAGATGGGTCTCTGTAGGTTGGTTCTGCATGGTTGGAAACCAATAATGTGTTTTATGGCTGGAGACAGTCAAGAAAACACTGCAGTGAGGTTGCAGTTCTGATGGAATGTGGGAAGCTTTCTGAAAATTCTACCTATAATGCCTGTCCATTTACAATGAATACATGTTGTATTTACATAATTATCTCTTGTTTTCTACCCTGTTAGAATGTGAGTATCTAGAAGGCAGCTACCCTATTTTTTGCCTTTCTTTTTATCTCCAGCCCTTACCAGAGTGTTCAAAACATAGAAAGCATTTAACAAATACTTGTTGACTGTCAACTGTCCTAAAAAATCTATATACAATTTGAAAAGTAACAACAACAAGTAAAATTAAATTGATGATTAATGGAAATATTAATTAAGCCTGGGGGAAAGCAGGGATACTTAAAAGGGGGGGGAGTGAACCACTCAAGTCAAAGCTTGTCTGTACTTAGAGCTGAGTTATATCCCTTTAAATATCCAAGTAGCTTCAAATAGAGTGAAGCATTAAGTAGTATACCTTTCCTGGAAGGGAGGACTTAAAAGAAGGAATAAGCATTAAAGGAGCCAGAAAATTTAAAAAAAATCTTGCCCTAAGATTCCTGGAGAATTCTAAAGCTTGAGACCCTCACCACAGGGTTTGTGCATCATCTATTTCCAGCATCATTTTCAGTCTCATCTCAGGACCTGAACATCATCAGGTCAGCATTTACTCCTTACTTTCATGTGAACCATCAGGTTTCAGTTCTGAAAGCCATTTAAATATGGGGGTGGGGTGGGGGAAGATTTTTTAGCAAGGAAAAATGATAACAAGGAAACAAATAATCAGAGCATATGCAGGTGATAAAACTTGCCCCTTTTCTGTTTTTGATCAAAGAGTTTAGCACATCCTAATTTGGTTCTGGTTTGTGATCTTTCATGCCAAATTGTGACTGCCACAGAGGTTTTCTTAAAAACTCAGGATCTTCTTTATTGACTGTCAAGAAGGAGACTGATTCAACCCTCACCTTGGAAACTTAGGTTCTTTAGTAGAGTTCAAAGCAGAAACACCAATTTTATGCGAGAATGTATCTGAAACACAGATAGGAAGTTGTTCATACGCATCCTTTTTATATTTGTTTTCTGACGGTAGAAGAATTGGAGCTGTTTTGTTATTCAGTCAACTTTCAATCTTGTGTGACTCTTCATAACCCTATTAGGGATTTTCTTGGCAAAGACACTGGAGTGATTTGCCATCTCCTTTTCCAGATGAGAAAACTGAGGGAAATAGGGTTCAATAACTTGCCCAGGATCACACAATTAGTAAGTGTCTGAAATCAGATTTGAACTCAGGCCTTCCTGAGTACAGTCCCAGTGCTCTGTCCACTGTGCAACCTAGTTGTCCTCTAACTGACCTGTAACTTCATTGAAATGAAATGGAGAACAAAAAGTGTACAAGTGCCCTCAATGGATTTCATCAACAACTCTTTTGTAACTTGTACTTTGAGAGTTGCCTAGTGGCACTGAGTTTATTGACTTGTCTAGGGCTGTAGACATGGGCTAGAATCATCTGAGGTACTAGTTGAACCCAAGTCTTTCTGACCCAGAGTCTGCTATGCAATGTTCCATATTCTCAATCTGTGTCTTTATCTCTATCTCCTGGCTTTTTCTCTGTTGCTAACTATCTCTCTGTCTCTCTCAGGAATTTCTTTCTGCCAATGCAAGGACGGAGATATGGAGGGATTAAATAATTTGTCCGGGGTCACACAACCAACCAATGTGTGTCAGAGACAAACGAATTAGGGTCTTGCTGACTCCCAAACTCAGTTCCCTGTATCACTACCTCTTATATGTGCATATACATAGCAACATCTATGATGAATGAACACATGTATTTGCTCTGTTATATCCACATGCACATGTATGGTTATAGATAATGAATAAACTTCACATGCATATATGTATACATATACAGTTTAATATAGGTAACAATTCTAAATTGGATGCCCTCAAAATACCATAATCACCATAATAGAAAGTTGCCAAATTATCTATCTCTGTGTATATCAAGAAATGTAAAAATGGCCGGGCAGCTCTGTTGAAAATGATCATAAAACAAGGCCCCCCAAACCAAAGTAGAATGATCCGTAAAAATACTCCCTTAAGTGTTTCATTCTATAAAATTATATTAAGTGATTTTAAAATGTCTCATGATCAATTATGTCTTTATGTAAATACAGATAGAGATATGAAACCTGAGATTCATCATATTCTCAAATTCTTAACTCTGAAATTCATTTTATCTTGCACCTTCCCAAATACTTTCGCTTAAATCACACACACACACACACACACACACACACACACACACACACACACACACACACACACACAAAGTAACAGTTCTTTAGTTGCTGTAATTATATGGAAATGAAGTGAGTTTATTTAAGGGATAAGTTCCCAAATCCATGAGCTAATAACGACTGACAAAGTTACCCTTTTGTGGGTGGCATAATTGTTCCAAAAAAACAAATGAAAAATTTAAATTAGTGGTTTCCTGCCTTCATTTGTGAAGATCTGGCTGCAGCTGCTGTTGACTGGAACCTCTCTTTATCGGACTTTGCGCGTGTGTGTGTGTGTGTGTGTGTATAAGTCTATTTTTGTGTTCCTCTGCATATTTGTGCACATGCTGAACTATTTGGATGTTGAATTGGCTCTAGATTACATATGCCAAGATGGCATCTTCTTTCCCCTTATCTTATATGCATTTCTTTTTCACAATAGTCTTTGTTCCAATGGTAAATCTCCTCTAATATTGTTTTAAAATTAAGGTGTCAATTTACCAATATGAACATTGTGGTATTTTTATGGGCAGCTATTTTAGAACTGTTTCATATATTAGATTGTACTGTGTATGTATATTATATCACGTTTTAAGAATGGCATCATAGCTCTTTCTACCTATAATGGCTAAGGAAACAGTGATGGTTATGTAAGCAGAAACCCATTTTACTTTGACCTTGAGAAAAGAAAGTTTCATGTGTAGTAAACCATGCAAATGTCTTGAAATACATCAAATGTCATGAAATCACTCCCCGTTTTTGTTTTCTTAATTATTTTAAAAGTTATTACATATCATTTATGACAAAGTTTAATTTTTCAATAGATTTTCCTAGGTGATTGAGGACATAAAGCAGAAACATTGCATAGGAAGAGGCTAGAATTAACCAACTTTAGAGTGCTTGGGATTCTATTTGAGCCAAATTACCAGGGTTGTAAATGGGAAGCTTTGCTACTCCCTCATCCTCCAGCTTTTCCTTTGTATCTATCCCTCTGTTAGAATGCAAGTTCCTTGACGGCCGAGGTTGTCTTGCTTGTCTTCATTTCTGTGCCCCACACTGTTCACAATCCCTTATACATAGTAAACTTTTAATGAATGCCCTGCTCCCCAAACATTTTTGTTAGAGATAATGGGCAAGACTTACTTGACATCAGGGAAGGAGACATCACTGACCAATGTATGTGTCCTAGAGATCTTGATTACACTGGGAGGACAACCATGCGGATTACACTGCATATTGACCCAGTTTCTTGATTCCTGAGTTTCTTTGACTTGAAAATAAATATTAAAAAGTTTTCTTTTCCAAGAACACAGATGTTTCATCAGTTAGAAACATCAAGACAAGTTCTTATTGCCCCGTGAGTAAAGAAAATCAGGCAAGGAGTCTTTGATGAAATGTAATGTCCTCTCTCCCTCTTTTGTTCCTTTTTGATTTGGAATTTGGAAAGGTAGAGAAGGTAAGAGAAAAGGGACACACTGAAGAATCATATAGATTATCCACCTTACACACACACACACACATGCACACACACACACGCATACACATACACACACACACACACTGACAGACACACCAAGATTTTCACCTGTAGTAACCATATGACTAAAGTAAAAATACTTTGAAATTGAAGCATCTTTAATTTTTCCTGGAGTGTCCTGCCTCATATTTGTTGTCTTTGTTGTTGTTACTGTTGTCATTCAGTCATTTTGGTCATGTCTGACTCTCCGTGAGCCCATATGGGGTTTTCTTTGCGAATATATTGGAGTGGTTTGTAATTCCCTTCTCCATTTCATTTTACAGATAGAAAACTGGGGCAAATGGATGTACCTAGCAGTTAATGAATGTTTGTTCACCAGAGTTTGAGAGTTGGAAGGGACCTTAGAGGTCGTCTAGTCCTACCTCTTCATTCTACCCATGAGGGAATGGAGGTCCAAGGGGTTATATACCTTGCCACAGTTCACACAGGCCAGAAGGGGCAGGAGCAGAATTTGAACCTCATTAACACTATTGCAAATCAAGGGCAATTTTTGATGCTCCTCGATAAGTTGTATTGAGTCAAGTGCATTTGTTCCAACCAAATATTTGGTTCTGTTTCCCTAGACATAATGGGTAGGTAAAGGAAGCACATTCATTGAAGTGGATCTGTATAATTTAGCACAGGGAACACCAGATCATACATATACACATACATATAAATGCACACACACAATACACATATATACATATGCATGTGTGCATGTGTGCATGTATGTATGTATGTATGTGTGTATGTATGTATGCTGTTTTTTTGGACCAGAGCAAAAGTCACTGATTTTGGACAAAAAATGTAGGAATATTATTGTGACCTGTGTAGCAAGTTCTTGCATGGATTGAATCAGTTGATTGTCACTGCAATATTATATGTGAAAACACATCAAAAGCCATGGGACAGTGTGGTTCAGTGGACTAAGAATTCATTCTGGAGTCCAAGGGCCAGGGGTTGAATCCCATTTCTCCTACATATGGTCTGACTATACTTTGGGTAGTTCAATTACCTTTCTTGCATCTCAGTTTCTTTTTCTGAAAAAGAGCCCAGGGTTCCTCAATTATTTTTGTGTCATGGAACACTGGGACAATTTGGTGAGGTCTATGGACCCCTTCTCAGAAGAATGATGCAAACGCTTATAGGAAATGTTAAATTTCAGTTAGTCATTAGTGAAAATAAAGATGTATTTTTTTTAATCCAAGTTAATGAACCTCCCAAAGTCTCCCTATTGATCCCAGGTTAAGAACACATGGCCTAGATGTTCTCTAAGGCCTTTCCAGCTCCAAACTCAGGCTTATAATACATTTTACAAGCCAAGAAATCACTGTCACTAGTACCATTATCAAGAACTACAGAGTTTGCTCTCTGTAGAGTTGAGAAAGAGTGCTTGGGTTTGGTAGCTCTCTTTGTCCATTTAGGGTTTAGAACATTTCATCCATAGAAGAGACCTGACACTGCATAACTTCACTTTTTTGTGAAGTAATAGGAAGAACAATTTCTCTTAGGAAGAACTTAATGGGAACTTCTACATCTCTCCAAGCAATTGCGAACCAGCATGTGATTCTCTGGGCAGCTAAGTGACACAGCAGATAGAGCACTGGGTTTGTAATCAAAAAGACTCATCCTCCTGAGATCCACTCTGGCCTCAGACATTGACAAGCTGTGTGACCTTAGGCATGTCACTTAACCCTGCTGGTCTTAGTTCCTTATCTAAATGAGCTGGAAAAGAAAATGACAAACCTCTACAGTATCTTTGGCAACAAAACCCCAAAATGACGTTTAGAAGAGTCAGACATGATTGAAATGACACAATAACAACAATAGGAGAAGAAGCAGCAACAATCTGATTCCCTACTGCCCAAGTGGGTCTTTAGATGTGGTAAAAGCCAAGAAGGCTGCCATGTGCTTCTTTGACAAGCTAGCTTTCTATTTGAGAGTAATCTAGGTATGGGTAGAGTATCAAGGTTTCTTATACTGGAATAGTAATAGGAGACAACGGTCTCATTTTAAAGGCAAAGGAAATTGAAGCCCAGAGGGGTTAGGTTTACCTGGCATCACATGACTAGTAAATTCTTGATACAGAATCCAAGCTATGATCT
The DNA here is from genome assembly GCA_028646575.1 of Pseudocheirus occidentalis. NCBI lineage: Eukaryota > Metazoa > Chordata > Mammalia > Diprotodontia > Pseudocheiridae > Pseudocheirus > Pseudocheirus occidentalis. The sequence goes on along the minus strand of CM053597.1, from coordinate 25,261,782 downwards.
TGTGGATTTCCCATTAGAACACTATCCACTGCACCACACTGCCTCTCCAGCAGCCTAATTCTTAAACTATCCGTCTTCCAATCACATACAGTCTGGCTGGGTTGTGATGGGATGATGGATGGTTTGAGGTAAAGTACCTTCTACTCTTTTTTTCCCCTATAGTATTTTGACTTTTCCTTGATTACTTTCACAACTCTTTCCCGGTCCCCACTAAAGGAACAAATGCTTCAATATTTCAGTGAGACTAAGATCCCTTTGATGTGAACTCTCTGTCCAAAGATGCAGGTTGCGACCTATCAAGACCTTCTCATCTGGTGTGGCATTTGTCTATTCCTACCCATTAATCTCACACAGAAAGTTAACTCAGCCTGATTAGGGGATTTCACCTTTGGACCTCATGTCAGGAAAACCCGAGTTCAAATTTGTCCTTAGACAATGACTAGCTGTATGACCCTGGGCAAGTCACTTAAACTGTGTTTGCCTCAGTTTCCTCAACTATAGTTAGAAGATAATAACAGCACCTACTTTGTAGGATTGTTGAGAGGATCAAATGAGGTAAAGTCTGTCGAGTACTTAGGACAGCGCCTGGTATGCAGTAAGGGATTTGTAAATGCTTACTCCATTCCTGTTTCTGCCTTGGAAATGGCATGGATGCTGATGCTGCGTGTGGAGCATCCACTGGTTATCCCTTTTCTTCCTGTGTAATTGGCCCATCTGTCATACGTTTCTCTGATGGCATTGATCATAGATGTCTATTCAGAAAGGACCTCAGAAGCTATCTAAAGACAAAAGAAGTCTAGTGATTTGTCTAATGACATACAGGTTACAAGTAGCAGGAATAGGATCTGAACCTGAGACATTCCATTCTTCACTTAAGAACACAAAGGTTATAAGTAATTAGCAGACCCTCTTCACTTTTTTCTGAGTAATTCCTTGATTGATTTTTAAATCTCCTTTATTTCTTTTATGTTCACAACCCTGAATAGCATATAAGTACTTTCCTTTCACAGATGAGGAAGCTAATGCTTGGGGACATTATCATTTGCCTATAGTCACGTGTTGTTGTTTGTCCTTGGTGTCCAAAGAGGACCAATGACATCATGAGGGCGATGTCTTAACTGGGGTGAATTGGATTCAAACTAGTCAGTGGAGAAAATGGAACTTGATTTCAAATTTTTCTAATTCCTAATTCCTTTCTCTTTCCATTGGTCCCTGCTGCTTCTGGTGAAGCTTATACCAGAATACACAGTGTTCAACTTGAACTCCCATCCAATATAAATTCAGAGTTGGATCTCACTTTAGACCAAAATAGCTTCCTTGTGTAACCAGCAGGTGTCGATGTGGAGCGTGAGGCAACTTGGCTGACTACTCAGTCTTCAACATGGAAAGGAGAGCGAGAGATGGAGAGAGCTTAGGAAAAGCCGCATGAGTAAGTGTGATCTTGGGCAGGTCACTCCAGGTCGTTGGGGTTTGGTTTCATCCAGTAAAATAAAGGGGTTGAACTTGAGGATCTTGTGAATAGAAATGTTGTTGGAGAGAAGAAGAAAATAAGAATTCAACCAGAAGCTATTCAGCCCAAATTTTAGGTATTTTTTAAATTGTTGTTTTGTATTTAGAAAAACTGAGGAAGGATACAGCCAGTTGCTTTCTCAGAGATCTCTTTTGCATCTTGGAAATTGACCTGCATTTGTGTGTGATATGATATGTAACTTGTTCTTTTGTAATGTGATATAACAAATAGACATCCCTGTGGGTAGAGGGAAAACACCCCCCACACACCTGGCCGAGGGTTGATGGCTAGTAGTCTTCTTTATTTAGGGCTCTAACATGGCTAGACATACTGTAAGCAAAGGGAGTTTATTATTAGTGGCTTGGAAAGGGAAAAGGGATTTATTATTGATTTTTATCTATCCCTCAATTTGTGGCTGCACTTTTAAAGACTGATTTCTCTGCCTGACTGAATCCACTGGCTTAAAAATTAAGGGAAAAGAAATCTTTCCCCTTCCCTGTATGGATTTATTAGCATCTTTGTCAAATGTGGCTCGAGAAGCATGCTGGTGGTTCATAACTTATATTGCTCAGGTTTGTAGGAATCATGGTTGGAACGTGGCTGCTAGGAGGCATTTACTTTCCCCTACATGATCTGAAATGTGCCTGATCACCACAGGTATTTTAATTAACTACCCTAAGGAATGACAGGTTATAACTTATTGGTCCATAGGGATTTTGCATTTTTGTATCCCAAAGATGCTATTATTCATTACATTGTATATAAGAAAGCAGATCATCCCCTTTCCCTCATAAAGCATTGTAGGAGACTGAGGACTTATCTGGACTTTGAGAAGAGGTAATACAGATTTTAAGGAGAATCTATTTTCTTGTAAACAGCTGATTTGTTCAGCTGTCCAGAGAAACAAAGGAAGCTTGATATGGTGTAAAAATCACTGGCTCTTTAGTCAAGGCTCCTGAGTTCAAATCCTAGTTTCTGTAACCTACTGATTATATGATGTTGTTCAGGTCATTTAACCTCTCTGGGTCTCAGTTTCCTCATCTGTGAAATGGGATCAGTCAAGTCAATAATTAAATATTTATTAGGCACCTACTATGTGTTTAGGTGCTGTGTGACACAAAGTTAAAGACAGTTCTGTTCTCATGAAAATCAGTCTAATGGGACAAAAATAAAAAAATGAAATTATGTGCCAGTATGCTAAATTTGAAATAATGAACAAAGAAGGAATGACAATAAAGATTTGGGAAAGAATTCCTGTAGAAACATAATATTTCAGCCGGAATATGGTGAGTTAGAGTAAATGCCTTTTTAAGTTCTCTTAATATAGATTTCTGATCCTTCTCTTTGAGATCAGGAATATTCTCAAACACTACGTTCAATTGCAGTTGCTGACATAGCAACATTGGAAGAGACTTTAGAGATCATCTCGTCCAACCTGCTCCATTAGCTTACACATAGGGAAACTGAGGCTGGAGGTTCAATGACTTATCCTGGGCTATATGTAGCAAGTCAATAGTAGTCCGAGCTAACCATCTGGCCCCTACCTTGCCTAGGTGCCATGCTGCCGTTTATAAAATAGTGAGTGTGGCAATGGGTAGAAACTCTGTTCCACAGGAAGTATATTAAATCTCCCTGTACTGCCTCATTGCTCTGAAATAAATGCTGTTGGCTGCAGTGAGAATTTCACCGTACATAAAATCTAGAACTTCTTTATATGTATCTGAATCTCTAATTATTTCTAGTTTGTTGAGGCTTCACCAGACGAACGACCAAGTCTTTTATTGGCTTATTGCCACTCCTATTATTGCATAAATCTATCATTTATATAGCATTTTAAGGTTTGCAAACCTCTTGACAGGCGTCTCATCTCGTCCTCACAACAAGCCTGCGAGGCAAGTGCTATTATCATGGCCCCCATTTCACAGATGAGGAAACAGAGGCAGGTAGAAGTTAATTGACTTGCCCCAAGTCATACAACTAGGAAGTGACTGAGACAGTATTTGAACTCACGTCTGCCTTCCAGGCCCCAGAGCTCTGTTGTGCCACCCGTTGCTTCACTTCTAGCAGCGCATCCTCAATGCCTCGCACAGTGCAGACTCCTGAATAGGTGCTCAGAATTGACACATGGATTTCCAATCGCAGAATATAAGAGCTGGAAAGGCTTTGGGAACCCAGAATACTGTTGCTGTCAAGGGCCTTACAACAAAACACATTAGAGTATTGGATGGCAGAACAGGAAGGAACCTTGGATCACAGAGTGTGAGATTGCTATAGGATGAACAGTTATTCAGTTGTACAGCTGGACCTAGAACCATTGGGCATCGTCAGTAGTCTTTTTTTTTTTTTTTTTTTTTTTTTTTTTTTTTTTTTTT
>CM053597.1:25232163-25257400 GCA_028646575.1 Pseudocheirus occidentalis | reverse complement strand
AAAAAAGTCTTAGACTGGAAGGAGCCAGGAAGGAGCTAACAAGAGACCTCATTTCTGTGTCTAGTGTATTATTTCACCTCTAGAATGATTTCCAGTTTATTATTTCATTATGCGTATAATTATTTTGAATACTTAATCTTTTGAGTCTCAGCTGTATTATCACTAACACGGAGACTTGACTAACAAAGAACTAACATTTGACAATGTTGCGTGCACATACAAGATGTTAGACTTAGTCATAGTAATACATAGGTTGTCCCAAAAGTTTGAGTGTGCTTTTAAGGTATTAAAACTATTACAGATGAAAACTACTATACACCATTATGCATACACTGGATGACAAGATTTGTGAAGAATTTCCTGTATGCAATTTCTTTCTATCATAGCAAACAATTAATTTAGACGTAATCATCATCCCCGTTTTATAGATGAGGAAAGTGAGAAATTAAAGGAGAAATTAAGGGAGTTGCACAGAACTGAACAATTGCCAGGTATTTGAGGTCAGATTTACACTCAGCTTTTCCTAACCTTCTCACTCCACCCCCACCTCCGTCTTCTGCCCACTATGACTTCTAGCTGCTCTGCTAATTCAGTCTGTAACTCATCTCCAAGTCCTCTTCTTGATCATAATTAGCTGATTCTAAATATTTAATTTTCCGGCATTCTCATTTATGAAATATATTTATCAGTGTTGTTCAAGATACTTTGAGGAGGATTTTCGTGTATACAGTGGATTTTGAATGTCGTTTGAGTACATTTCAAACATGCATTAAGTATAAAAAAGGGAACTTCAGTTCTATAACATTGAACTTAGTTTTCAAGTTTGTAAATAGATTTGAAAATGTATTATTTTTTATTTTAATTATTGATTTTTAGTTTTCGATATTCACTTTTATAAGATTTTGAGTTCTAAATTTCTTTCCTCCTTTCCCTTCCCCCTTCCCAAGACAGCGTGCCATCTGATATAGGCTATACATGTGCAATCGTATTAAACATTTTTCTACATTAGTCATATCGTGAAGGAAGAATCAGAACAAAAGAGAAAAATCATAAGAAAGGAAAAAAGAGAGAGAACATTGTCTGCCTCAAACTGCATTCAGACTCCATAGTTCTTTCTCTGGATGTGGACAGCATTTTCCATCATGAGTCTTTTTGAATTGTCCTGATCATTGTATTGCTGAGAAGAGCTAAATCTATCAAAGCTGGTCATCATACAATGTTGCTTTTACTGTACATAAAGTTCTCCTGGTTCTGCTTGCTTCACTCAATGTCAGTTCATGTGAGTCTTTCCGGGTTTTTCTGAAGTCCACCTGCTCATTTCTTATTAATTATTAATAGCATTTATTTTGAATTTCTAATTAATTATTAATTTCCATTTCATTATTTATAGTATTCCATTACATTTATATACCACAACTTGTTCAGCCATTCACCAATTGATGGGCATCCCCTCAATTTCCAATTCTTTGCCCCCACTAAAAGAGCTGCTATAGTTTTGTATGTGGGGGCCCTTTTGCCAAAAAGGTATTAAAATAACAAATATTTATTACTCCCTGGAATATATGTTTTTCTTTTATTTTTTATATTTCTTATTATAATTTTAAAATTATTTTTTCAATTAGCAAGTCCTTTATTTCCTTTCCACCAACCATCCCCATTGAAAAAGAAAGGAAAATCAGATGTTTGTAAGGAATACTCACAGTCAAAACAAATCCCCACACTGGCCATGCAATTCATTAGGATTCTTCTCCAATCATGATTAGTCAATTGTGTTGATCAGAGTTTTTAAAACTTATCAGCATTCTTTGTCTTTACAATGCAGTTGCTATTCTATAAATAGTTCTCCTGGTTCTACAAAATTTACTCTGTATCAGTTCATACAAGTCTTTCCATGTTTCTCTGAAATGGGCTTTTTATTACTTTTCTTTACAAAATATTTCACATTCATATCACATAATTTGTTAAACTGCTCTTCAATTGATGAGTATGCCATAGTTTCTAATTCTTCCCAAGCACAGATATATATATATATATATATATACACACACAAATATAGATATAACTTTGGGGCCATAGACACAATTATGATATTCCTGCATAGCTTAATAATTTCTTTTGGGGGAGGGCGTAACTTCAAGTTGCTTTCCTAAATGACTACATCAGCTCACAGATCCATTAATACAGTTATCTATTTTCTGACAATTTCTTCAGAATTTTCATTTTCCTTTCTTTCAGCTTTGCTAATGTGTGTAAAATAGAACCTCAGAGTTGCCTTAATTTACATGTCCCTAATAATTAGTGATTTGGAATATTTTAATAACTATTGATAACTACAATTTCACTACTGAAAAGTGCCTGTTCATATCTTTTAATCATTTATCAACTGAATAATGGATCTCAATCTTATAAATTTGAATCGGTTCCCAATATATTTTAGAAAGGTGACTTTGGTCAGGGAAATTCTATTGCTATTCCTTTATAAGCATATGACATCTCTATAGGCTGCTAAACATCTGATGGAAAGTAAATAACTTAGTAGACTTGATTGGCTAGGTTTTAGGGTCACTTCAGCTCCTACACTCACTTGACATTTGATTTTAGCCAATATTCAATTGAATGCATTTCACTTAAACCAGATGATTTCAGACCTGTTAAGGAGATTCATTGGGTTTGGCTAAAGTTGCTGTCTTCTGGGCTTGTATAAATGCTTCCTGATTGATTTATGGCTGAGGGACAGGCTGTTCATGGTTACAACTTTTCTTTTGGGTGGTTGCCATAGATATTCTTTCTGAATGTCTTTCATTCTTTTAAAAAAAAGCTTATTGATGTATTTTTTCTTTTTCTTTATTTTTTTGGCTTTCCCCCATATACTGCCTTCTATTCAACCCTTTTGATGAAGAAAAGACAATAACCAAAATGGATCAATGGAATGGGGGAGTGTGTGTGCACTGTTCTACTCTATAATGAGAAGAGGGAGGTTTGCTTCATTTTCTCTACTCTTTGCCCAAGAATGGTCATTGTAATTTTTCTGAGTTTGGTCGTCTCTTGCTGTCGACTTTGTTATTGTAATTACTATGTATGGCGCTCTCCTTTTTTCTCCAGTATACAGTAATCCGTATGCATTTTCCCCGTTTCTCAAAAGTCCTCATTGTCATTGTTTCTTATGAATTAGTCATACTCTAGATATCCAGATGGCAGACTGATAGAGCGCAGGACCTGGAACCAGGAAGAGGGGGTTTAAAAGCTGCCTCAGGCACTTACCTCCTGTGTGACTCTTGAAAAGTCATGTCATCTCTGCCTGCCTCACTTTCCATATCTGTAAAATGAAGAAGGAAGGAAATAAGCAGTTATTAAGGTCCTACTATGTGCCACACATTGTGCTGATCACTTTATAAATATTATTTTATTTCAGCCTCACAGCTCTGGGAGGTAGGTGCCCCATTTTATTAGCTCCATTTTTCAGTTAAAGAAGCAGAAGTGGACAAACCCTGTGATGCAGCGTCACGCGCTAGTAAACGTCCAAGGCAAGTCATCCTTCATGCCCTCTCTGCTGAACCACCTAGTTTTCTCTACTAACAGCACTTGTCTCCCTAAATTACTGTGGGAATCAAATGAGTTAGTATTTAAAGCACTTTGTAAAACTGAAAGCATTGTATAAAATTCATTATCATACCCATTATTGTTATTATATTCTGTTGAATTTCTATGTTGCAGTTTGTTCAGTCATGCCCTGATTTGGGGGCACCTGGAATATTTCCCGTTTATGGGATCTTTTTGTCTTTGACTCCCTTGAGGCACGTGCTTGGTCATTGGATTATGGTATATGTTCATTCACTCTTCCATTTGTCTAGCTACATTTTCCTACCAGTTCTTACTCTGGGCAAAATGTTACTAGGGAGTATAAAGGGATAAAAAGTTATAAAAGGCATGATGCTTGTCTTCAGGTCACTTAGGACATGATATTGAAAATAATATACCTGGAAACACCAATACTACGTGTCATAAATAGCATAAGACTAGTTATAATTCATAGTAGTGTTTGACTCAACTGGGGAGGTTTCATGAAGGGATTGAAGCTAGAGGGACACGACAAAATGCTTTGGAAAGTGGAGGAAGGGAAAGAGTGACATTCCAGGCCAAGAGAGCCAGTGAGAGCAAAGGCATAGGTAGTCAGGAAAATTAAAACTACAGTTTGAGGAATGAGGATGAAAGATTTTCAGTTCATGTTAGGCCATAATTAGCAATGTAGCAAAAGTAGGATAAGGCCAAGCCATATTATGAAAGTCCTTGAATGTCAGGTCTAAAGGATATGAACTTTATGTATTCCCTTTTATATTGCTAATTATTTTATCTACCATATTTATAGTACTTAGAATATCTTAAACTCCCCTATTTCCTTTACATTCTGTATTCATTTACCAAATCCTTTTATTTTAAATGGATAACACCTTTCCCAACAAACCCATCTTTTCTATTGCCCCTACCACCATAGAGTTATACCTGCTCAAGCGAATTATTGGCATAGCCTTTTTAAGGGTCAGCTTTCTGTCTCCAGTACTGCTACCTACATAACCATTCGTACAAACAGGCCTGCCTGTCTCATTCCTAATCAAAAGCCGTTGCCCACTCAGCACCGCTTAGTATCATAGAAACAGTACCATCTCTGAAGAAAGAAGCCCTGGGTTCATAGCCAACCTCTGAACTTCATTACCTGTGTGGCCTTGAGAAAAGTCATTTAACTTCTCCAGCCCTGGGTTTCCTCCTCTACAAACTGAGGAGGTTTGACAAGATAAGATTTCAGTCCCAACACTACGGTTCTATAAGGAATGCCACGGCTTCCACAATCTGCTGTGATACCTGCCTCATTTCACATGACACCCCCTGCCAACCATCCGAAAAACAAACTGCATTCCTCTCTGCCCTACTCCTAACATACTCTGCCCTTTCATAACCTTTCCTGTACTTGTCCTTATGCTTCTACTGATATATATGTATACATATATACATATACATGTATATGCATGCATACACACATACATGTATAGATGTGCATGTATATTATCTAGATATCTACATATATTTCCTTCTTAGGTTGAATTCATCCCCGTCTTTTAAAACTCAATTTAAATACCACCTCCTCCATGAAACTTCGCCAGATACCCTGGTGCATTATGATTTATTCCCTCCCTCAGACAGTAACACGTTGTATCATATGCCTCATACAAGATCAAAATTATCCGTTTGTGTTTTGTTTGCTTGGTTCTTTTCCCCTTCTCTCTGATAGAGAGTAATCTCTAAGAGGGCAGGGACTCTTTGAACTAAACTTTCTGTCTTCCTCAGAGCCTAGCATGAGATTCTAAACACAGGAGAGGCAATAAAAAATTGTTGTTACAGTGGAGAGTCATTGATACTGCTGGAAAGGGAAGTCACTTAGTCATTATCCTGGTGAAGCACTGAATGCTTATGTAAATGATTTAATATTAAGGTTTATTTTCCAACTAATTATTCTAAGCAGTAGTTGGAAAGTGAACAGTCACACTAATTCAAATGCACGATCGCTTCTAGGTGACTAATAGAAATTCTTAATTTTTAGGATTCTTTCAGTAGGAGAGAAGGTTTTGACTTTGTTATTTGCCTCCCAAATGCTTCATGTCCCAAAAGGTTTTCCTCCTTCAACCCACCTAGGATGGTCAACCTATGGTCTTCCTGAGCTGTGACTTGGTATAGATTTCTTTCTCCTTTGTGAAGCTCTTGTATTAATCCATTTGAAGTGTTTATGCAAAGAAACCAGCACAAAAGGATTCATTAGCTGTTTTAAAAAGAAAAATCTTTTTTCAAGTTTCTTTTCATTCATTGAAATGAAGCAGTGGGAGGGCCATCAGATCAATTTTCCTGAAAATGAGGTCTTTGGGTTTGATTTTTTTCCTTGCCAAATGCAAGGAAATAAAGAGACCCAAAACTTCTATCTGATTTAGTCCCCAAACTTCCACCTTCTAAATTCTAAATTGGAATCTGCTTTTGAAAATGCTACCAAGTAATCTGGGATTCATAAAGGATCTTTACAATTTTGGAAAGAAATTCTGAGAACTACTACTGTCCCTGTTCTATTGTGTTACCTTGCCCAAAACCTTGAACATCAGAGTTTTAAGTGTCATTGATAAGAATGACAAATACAGTATGGAATACTGTATAGGAAACTGGATTTGGTATCAGTAAAGCCTGAATTTCATATTTTACTCAAACATTTATTAGCAGTGTGACCCTGGACAAGTCATTTAATTTCTCTGCCTCTGTTCCTTAAATCTGTAAACTGTGAGGGTTGCGCTAGATGTCCCCTAAAGCTTTTTTCAGCTCTAAATTTATGGTCCTGTAAGGCAGAAAGGGTCTAGAAGGGTGTGAGTAGTATGTTGAAGGTCCTGGAATCCATATTGTATACCAAGAATTTAAAGGAACTCAAGGCATTTCCCTTGAAGAATTCCCTTGAAGAAAGCTCTCTTGAAGTATTTGAAGGGCTGTTGTATAAAAGAGTTATTAGCCTTGCTCGGTTTGGCTCTAGAACACAACACCAAGAAAAAGGGATGATTATGATAAAGATTCAGTTTTGCTGCCCAGATAAACTCATTAACAGTTAAATCTACCCCCAAAGAAGCATTGACTGTCCCCAGAGGCTGGTAGTTTTCTTTCATTGTGGGTCTTCAGGCAGAGACTGTATGAATGCCTTTTCATGTGTGGATTAGATGAGATGGATTCTGTCATTTCTTCAAATTTCAAAGTTCCACGATTCTGTGATTCTATAAATGGATTCCATTCTTTGGGAGTTTTAGTGTCTATCTCTTTACACAGATTTTAATTGTTCAAGTGCCATGCTGATGCGTGCTTGATCTGTGACCCTTAGCAAGTTACCTAACCTCTCCAGGCCTCAGTTTCCTCATCTGTTAAAAGGCAAATGTTGGACTGTCATTTCAATGGTCCCTTCCAGCTCTAAATCTCTAATTCTTTGTGATACATTGCTGGGGTGGAATTGATCAATCATGGAAACTGATTTAGATGTGGAATATAAGGCAAAGTGAAAAGTCAAGGATAACTCCAGGGGTTAAAACCCTTAAACCAAATTGTAGAGACATACAAGGATCTATGTGTAAAACTCTGGTTGTAAACAGTCCCCATAATGATAATGTGTGATATAAAAATGCTAGCAACGAGGAGGATTCCAATTATAACCAAGCTGACCAATTCGAGACAATGACCCAAATCTGCTAGAGCTAAAAACTACCATTCTTGAAATTATCTAATCACTTTTTTTCAAATATCTGAGATACATTCTTATGATACCTTAGTCCAGTCCCCCAGTTCCATCCTTCCACTACCTCCCATTTTCCATTCAGTATTCCTCAGGGTTAGATCCTCTGCTGGGTAATTCTATTATTATAATCAAAATGTAGGGGAATAGGATGTACTAACCTTTCAGTGATTTATCTAGAATCACCAAGCCCTGATGCCTTGGGTTACTAACATCTACCATCTCTATAACATACACTGGAAGCACTGGACCAATACCAAAAATCTTTAGCTGATAAAAGACAGCCAATATATTGAGTTGTGACCAATAGCTCCAGACAGAAGAATGGTTCATTTGGAATATTCAGCTATACTTTTTATTGTAGCAACTGAATTTAATCAATTCCAAGAAGTTTCTAAATGAATCATGGAATCCAAAGCTAATGGTGAATGGGTGGAAGAAAGAAGTTGGTAACTGTGGGTTAGTCTGATCTTCATAAAGATTGTAGCTTCACAATGCCATGGTAGAGAAAACATGAAACCTAGGAGACTCAGTACTAGTTCTATTCCTATTTTTCATTGTCATTAAAATCAGACTTTTATGTTTGGAATGGCTAATTAAAGATGATATAGAATGTAAGATTTTGTTGTATTATGATATAGTAGAAAGAGTAGTGAATTGAAAGTCACAGGGTCTGGGTTTGAATCCAAGCCATGCTACTTAGTGTTTGTGTGATGATGTCGCTTATTTAATTATCCTGGCTGAGTTTCCTCATCCAACCACTTAAACTCTGAATAAGACATATTCTTCATCTCTAAAATCAAAGGGTCAAAGCAGATGACTTCTGATGTGCTTCCTACTTCCAAATCTGTAATCCTATGAAATCACTGAGGTTACTTTAGAAATAAGTAATAGGTCTTTTTCATTAACTAAAATTGACTGTGGCCCTTTTTACAAGTAGTGCTTCATGAGGCATCTCAGTTCCCATAGGTATACATAGCCAATGTAAATTTGGGATCCTAAAGCATCCATTGGGTCATTTAATTCAATTGAACAAATATTTCTTGAGTGCCTCTTTTGTGTAGAGACCACTCACTGCCTTATGTAGTGAGGAGGATGAAGAGATACATTAAATATGGCCCTTGTTTTCCAGTTGCCAATCATCTGGTAGAGGACAAATAAGACACGTACAAACAAATGGGGCTCCGTTCTAGGTGTGCTCATCATTGGGGATGATGAACTTCATTCAGTAGCTTCTCTGGAATCATTACTGTGCGTTGAGTAAACAAGATGGAGTTTTTAAATTGCCTGGATGCATAGAAGAGGCCCTGTGGAGTCATTGGGTATTTTGTATTGGTAATTAGCATGATTTTTTTAGAGTCCCTAAATACATATTTACTTAATCTATTTTTTTAACATTCCAAATGCTTAATTTACATTGCACACTAAAACAGTCTCTTTAGACACAAAGTCACTCTTGAGTACTTCATTCCCTCAGGATCTAATTCCTTCTAAAGCAATAAGGGCCTCTTCCTCACCCACAGCCCTCCTCCCTACCCCCAACCATATTTTTGGCTGGCAACTGTCCCCTTGGCTATGAGTGATTAAATGACATTGCTGTTATTGAATGCCAATGACACTGTCGGGTCCAGTTTTCCATAGTTTATTAGTTTATTCACATATGAATGATTCCACTGGGAATATATTACATAATTCTCATTTAGAGGAGCCAGCCTTTTCTTCTGGACTTTTTTTCTTAATGGCTGAGCTTTAAAATGAAGCTAGTGCTTTGTTTTGTTTTGTTTTATTTTTAGTTTTATGATTATTGCTTTGTTTTCTTAGAGGCGGTGCGGCATAATAGAGAGTGCTGGACTTTGAGTCTGGAGACATGTTAGAATCCTGTCCTAGCTATGATCATGGGACTGTCAAATGAGAATTGAAATTGATGCTGTCAGTCATTCAATTAAAAGACATTTACAAAAGCTTTACTAAGTTCCAGGCCTTATATTAAGCTCTAGTAACACAAAGACAAAAACGAAACAAGCCCTGACCTAACATGCCTTGTATTCTACTGGAGGAGGCAATACGTACATATATAATACATGTATGTATATATGAATGTATGTATGCATGTACAAAAAAAGAAAGAAAACAAGAAAGAAAAAAGTCATCTAATGGGTGGGAGAAGAAAAGGGAGGGCACATGAAATAAGGTATGTGCAAAGAGTCAGCCAGTATAGGCTTTCCAAAGGTTAGTGTCAGAGGCCATCAAGTCAAAACCAGTTATTGGGCAAATACAAAATCTGAGTTCTAGAATGGGAGGGCAAATGACTTGCTCAGGAATACAATTCTTAATTATTTGGCCACCTCTTGGAGCTCCAGTTTACTCATCATTGAAATATACATGAGGCCAAGTTTATCTGCCTCTAAAGGCTATTAGGTGATAGAAACACATTTATAGTCTTAAAGTACTTTTGAAACAAGAATTGCTCTTTAGGTGTGATTATTTTGTTTAATTATCTGATAAAATTTCATGATATTTAATAATATCCATTTATTCAGCCCAATATAGCTTTCCAACTTTTAGGACTGCAAAGGCATAAGATCTTAGTCCTTTTTGCCTTTTTTATATATTTATTTAAAATATCATGATTAAATCAATTAATGTTACACCTACTATTGTCTTTGCTAATAGACTTTTCTTGAGGCTGGTGGATGATATTTTAATGTGCAAATCAGTGGAAGTCTTGAGATTTCTGCTTGATTCTACCTTCCTCTGAATAAGGTGATAGATCTCAAGAAAAAAGGGATCTGAGAGTCCATCTTGCCCAACCTTTCATTTTTATAAATGAGAAACTGACACCAGGCCAGGGTACATTGCTTTCCCAAGGTAAAACCATAGCAATTCTCTGGGACAAGATCTGAACTCATGGCTTCCTGGGTTCTAAGGCCAGTAACCTATCTATTGTACCAGATCTCTCATATCAATACAGTATCAATCAATAGCTCCACTAGTGTTACCCTAGCTGAGATTCACATTATTTCTCACTAAGATTATTGTCTGAACCTTTAACTAGCCTCACTGTTTCAAATTTTTCTGCTTTAACAGAGTACAACTCTAATGACATAATTTCCCTGCTTAAACTGTTTTACTGGTTCCCTATTGCCTATTAAATAAAAATGCCAGTTCCTTATGTTAGTATTCAAAGCCCTTGGCCATGAGCTGGCCCTAACCTTGCTTTCTAGTCTCATCTCCCATTTTCTTCCAACTGTGTATCTTACTGTCTGTCCCATGATAGCAAAGTACTTAAACATGTCCCCAGCTTTCTTGCCTCTGTACCTTTGTCAGTACCATTCAAACTGCCTATCATGACTTCCTTATTGCCCATCTCCCAAATGAATCCTTACCCATTCTTTAAGACCCATTTTCTATGCCAACAGTTCTGTGAAATGTCTCCTGTTTTCTCATTCCAGGAGTGATCTCTCCCACCTCTAAATTCACAGAACTCCTTAAGCATATCTCTCTAACAACACATTCTGCCTTACAGTTATTTGGACATGTCTTTTATCTTCTTGACTAGATTATAAACTCATGAGCCTGCCAACTCATTCGTTTTTGAATCCCCAACAATGCCCCAGCGCAGTGTTTCACACGGAATGGATGTGAAATAGATATCTGCTAAGTCAATGTATGAATTTGTAAGAGGCTTGTTTATCTGTGGGAAAAGCATGACTTATTAAAAGAGTGTAAATATGGATCACTTTGCTTTTCACAGTGATATTACTTGGAAATGGAACCTCAAAAAAAAGGTCTCCTGGGAAAGAAAATCAAGCCCTGAGTTGAGTTAATTTTCAGGCTGACTCACTTAGGTTTATATAAGAAGACCTACTTGTACTCAGCCATTAAGAAGACAAGATGTTTTGACAGGTTGATTTAGACTCTGTTTTTGGAATAAACGTAGCTTCATTTGCAGGACACAGTTTATTAAAAAAATTGATGCATTTCTGGTGTTAAGGTGTGGCAGCTGTTCAGAAAAGACTTAATAAAAACATGAATGTGTGCTAATGTCAGGATTCAGTATGAACTGGGGGAGTGATGACAAAGGTGACCTCACACACTTAGGAAAGAGGCAGGGGGTGGGGGTGGGGGAAATATTCACTGAATTCAGTTCAACAAGAAATAGAGCAAAACAATCCCTGGATTAGGAATCAGAGGACGTGGCTTCAGCCATTGCTTGGGTATCTCATGGCACCCTCTGGACCCTGGATCAGTTTCCTCAAATGTAAAAGAAGAGGATTCACCTAGATCTAACCTTTAAAGCCCCTTGTAGCTCAAAACCTGTGAGAGAAAACACTTCACATGTGCAGAACATCATACTCGACTTGTGGGATAAAGCAAAGTAGCACCTGGCTTTTAAGGAGTTTACCTTGTAATCATGGGGGTGAGAGAGAGGGGAACAACACAGCATGTAAACAGATGTGCAAACAATACAACACACACGTACATATACATGCATATATTATGGATGGACCTGGGGTCAAGAAGATTCATCTTCCTGAGTTCAAATCCAGCCTCAGAAACTTACTAGCTGTGTGACCCTGGGCGTGTCACTTACCCCTGTTTGACTCAGTTTCCTCATCCATAAATTGAACTGGAGAATAACATGGCAAACCACTCTAGTATCTTTGCCAAGAAAATCTCAAAAGGGATTATGGAGAGTCAGATATGCTGAAATGACGCAGCAATAATATTTTATACACATACATATATGTATACACTTATGTGCATAAATATATGTATATACACACAAATAATTCACATATGCACATACAAATATGTACTTGTGTACATAAAATCTGTGAATATCCATATATATATGTACATATGGATATAAGGATACACACACATATAACACACCCAAGCGTACACCCGTATATTTTCACAAGGCAATACAAAGAAACGCAAAGATAGAAAACAAATCACTGTGGGAGGGAAGGTCAGGAAAGACCTTGTGTTAGAGGCGGCATATGGACTGTTCTTTCAGGAAGTTTGGAACGCTAAGAAATACAAAGAAGAGGCAGTGTGTGTCAGACACGCGGAGCAGCGTGGTGACGCGGACAAGGCTGCAGACTTGAAGCCAAGAAGATCTGAGTTCAAATCTTGACCCAGACGCTTAATAGCTGTGTAACCTTGTCAAGTTACTGAACCTCCCTGCCTTGGTTTCCTCATCTGTAAAATGGGGAGATTGACCTGATGCCTTCTAAGAGACCTCCCACCTTAAATCTACGATGCTGTAACCCAAGGCTTACGGACAAGAAATATAATTCCACATGTGCGTAACAGATCAGTAGGACGGTCGACTAAGGCATGAAAGGAAGAAACAGAAATGACACAGCTATTTAAGCTTCCTTAGAGCAGACGGAAGGGGCCCCTCGCAGCTTTACCACCCGCACAGCGCTCTCACCTTATTTTGGACATCTTAACTAGTCGTGAATGAGACTTGAGGTAGAATCAAAACCTGAAATGATCCTATGATCGTTCCGTGAGATCCACGCTGTGGTTCTATGGGAAGAGTCAATGGATCTGGGTCCCCAGCTCTGCCACTCATTCCGTATACAATCTTGAAAAAGTCAGGCAACATGTCTAACTTTCAGTTTTCTTATTTGTAAAAATATAGAGGTTTGATGGGATAACTTCCAAATTCTCCCTTAGATCTAAAGTTCTTTATCCTGTGATAAATCAGTGACAGGGTGGAGAGCCTAACACCCAGGAAGTTAAACAGTATTAAAGAATAGAGGAATATGAATTATGGTACTACCTTTCATTCTTTTTCCCTAATCTCCCTTCCAGTCTTCTTTCCTCTTTCCCCTTATCTCTTCAACACAATCTCTTCCACTCTTAACTATGATTTTAGGGGCAGCAAAGAAATGCAGTGAATAGAACACTCGCCCTGGAGTCAGGAGAACCTGAGTTCAAATTCGACCTTAGACATTTAACACTTACTAGCCATGTGACCTTGGGCAAGTCACTTAACCCCAATTTCCCTGTCCTTCCCCCTCCAAAAAAAAAGAAAAAAGAAAGAAAACTATGATTTTATTCTCTCCCACCTTTACACTTTTAAGGGAAGAAAAACATCCCCTCTCCCTTCGGAGGGAGGGAAAAGGTGAGATGGTAGAATGGGAGCTGCAATGAAATCCTCACTCCAAATCCAAGACCAGGAAGTAAAGAATTCCACAAAGGAATAAAATATCGAAAACCACACACTCCCAACTTACCCCTGCCCCCCCCTGCCCCCCGCCCCACACAAAGTTCCAGCTGGTCCTTTTCTTCAAACACCCAGCTTAAGATAAAGAAATCATGAGAATTTAATGAGGGATTAAGAAGTAGACTTCTAGGATGTCCATACTTTCCTTCCATACTATGATGGGGTCTACTGGGATACTTAAGAAGTATTAATGGAGGCAAAGTGTTGCTCCCTCACAACTCATAATTCCTCCTTTTCCAGAGGCGTACCATCCCTTCAGTCTTAGAGTTGCATCATTTACTTTGCTCTAATCTCATCTTTGTTTTGTAATTTTATTTATGCGTTTAATTTTGTTCTAAAATTGCTAAAGTATCTTTCGTTGAAGGTGAAGCCAATGAGTGGTATCCTATTCCTTCTTTGTTTTTGTTTTAACCAAATATCATTCTCATAGTGATGGTTGGCTTCTTTTACCTTCTTGGTTTTTTTAATTCCCAGATGCTTTCTTTTTGTCACTTTTTTCCTAGAGATATTGTACAAAATTCCTCATTAAAAAGGCCTTTTGGTAGCTATATATTTGGCACAACTAGAAACTGCCAGTTCTTGAGATTAAGATATTTTTAAATTCTCATCAGAAGTCTCATTGTTTTGTTATCTACATGCTATATATTAAATTAATTAGGATGAAGTAGATATCGATACTGAAAAAAAGACAAAGAAGCCATTACATATATAGGAACAATGTACATGCTCATACTTAGATATGAGATCTCATCAATTTGAAAATTCCACTGACCCATGCACATCATTGTTTACCCTGGATAACTGTCCACTTCATCTCATAAATTCAGCAAAAGGGTAGATACCCAATATTCTAGGGACCTTGCTTGGCTTCTCTGTCAAATTGAGGGTACTATTGGGGTGCTCTGGCCATCTACCTGCCATTCCTTACCTTTCCTACTACATCAGTGTTAATTTTTTCCTTTCATGTTTTTGTTTCAGGACTCATTGTCTATCTGTTTTAATTCCTCATTGGCTGTGCCATCATGGTGGGAGCGCTTGACTTGGAGTTAGGAAAATGAGAGTTAATCTCGTCTCAAATACTACCTGTTTAATGCTGAGGTATTCACCTAACACCTCCAGCCTTTGTTTGCTCATCTGTAAACTATGGGTCATGATAGAACCTACTTTCCAGGGTTGTTGTGAGGTTCTTGTGAACATTTAGCAAGCCTTAAAGAACTATGTAAATGCTAGGTAGCTATGATTACATACACATATTTATATATCCATCTATGTATAGAAAACCTAAATTACAGATAGAAAATGATGGGCAACCAAGTATTAGAGAGAACTAGAGACTGCAGAAGGTCTAGGTTACACACTGAATAGAGCTCTAGGCCTGGAGTCAGAAAGACTTGAGCTAAGCCTCAGTTTCCCTCTCTGTAAAATGAGGGAGGTAATAACAGCACATACCTCTTAGAGTTTCCTTGAAGATAAAATGAGATAATGTTTAAGGTGCTCTGAGAGCCTCAAGTGCTCTATGAATGTTATTACTATTATTGTTGTTGTTTTATTATTATAGCTCTTCATCTTATCTTTCAGCTATATGTCTACCTATCTCTCATCCATCCATCCATCCATCATCCATCCATCCATCCATCCATCCATCATCCATCCATCATCCATCCATCATCCATCATCCATCCATCCTTCAATCTATCCATCTATCCATCCATCCATCCATCCATCTATCTATAGACGAGGGTTACTACAAATAACTCATCTCATATTTAACTGACTTTTCTTCTTTTTCTTGTAAGACTAGGAGCCTTCTATTTGCAAGCAGTTTTATTACCTTTTCTGCTGCAAAAAATCTCCTTTGTCACAAAAATATGGTTCAAGTGAGAATACAGTGAATTCCTTTACACAGAACATGTATCACTGTACTTCAGATAGTATCTAATCCTACTAACGTTGGCTCTTTTCTGAGGTTAGAGGTGAAAATTAAAAGTTCAAAGAAATTGGTACTGGGAGTATTAGACACTTTCAATTTACAGAGTTAGTTCTGAAGTTCAGTTGTGTTCCTAGAAGAGGCTTTCATCTATATTGATTTCTGTTTTCTCATTTTCCTAGAAATCCAATTCACATGCACTTATTAAGTGGCTAAAACAAGTCCAGATCTAACATTCTATACATGCACATAGAAAGGAAGGAAGGAAATATTAAGAATATTCAAAATAAATTCAAAATGACTTGGAGGCCTGGACCGGAAGACTATAGGACCTCAGTTGACCTGTGGTTAGGGGGAGAATGACCTAGGAATCACTAGATAAATTCCACTAAACTCTAGGATCCAGTGATGTAGATGTGGGATTATACTTCAAAGTAAATAAGGGATATTACTGAACGACAGTGGCATAGGGAAAGTCTAGAAGTTGTGGGGGGATATAAAAGAGAAATCCTTCTTTTGCTCATCTAATGATTGTGGGTTTTGGAAGTGGAGAAAAGATGAATTCTGTACTAGAGAGGTATGTATATAAGTAATGATTTTGGGGGGAAATGGTTTTGCATTTGCAAGCAAATGGAAGATATTGTGAGGGAAGATTTCCTATATGAATGGGGGGGCAGCTGAAGGGGAAGAAAGAGGGGGATGGATATTCTGTCAGGGTCAGGCAAATGAAAATGGTAATGGGATGGCAGAGATTGATAGCTGAGAAGACAGTTTTAACCTAGGTGGCTTGGAGCTCTCAGTGATGGGAAAGTCAAAGGAGGTGTAGGGACTTGACTAGTCAGAAAAAAGTTCATTTTCTTAACCTTCTCAGTAAGCAAGAGTGGATCTGCCTCAGGCCCTAGCACTTGGGTAGTACGGATTTGTTTCATCTAAAACATGTTTCTCTACCATAAGCAATGGCCTCTTCTCCCATGGGTAGGCATGGCAATGGGGAATTGAGGCCCTGTTGAATTTCTCATGCTCCCTGTTGCTCAGCCTCTAGTTCAGGCCTTCATCCAGATGGCTAGGGGCCAGGTGTCACTGCTGAGTTCCCTTCAGCAAAGGCAGTCTGGGGCGCTGTTAATTTTTTTATCCTTCCCATTCCTTTCTCCTCCTTTCTTCTAAGACAAGAGATTCTTAACCTTTCTTGTGTCATAGGCATTTTTAGAAGTGTGGCAAAGCCTATGAACCTCTTCTCAGAATAATGTTTGTATTAAATCCACAAAACAGAGGACAAAGACTTAGAAAGAAAATTAATTATATTGAAATGAAATTGTCATTTTTTTATTGAAAGACCCTCCATTAAGAATATCTATTCAAAAGAGAGGAAAGTACTTGGATAATTTGACAAACTTAATTACATAAAGCATGAAAACCTGAAGGGCCAAGGTCATTCTTCATGTTAGATGCATTTGTATTTATTCAGTCATTGTTGTTCAGTCATTTCAGCCATGTCTGATGCTTTGTGACCACATTTTGGGTTTTCTTGGCAAAGTTACTGGCATGGTTTGCCATTTCCTTCTCTAGTTAATTTTACAAATGAGGAAACTGAGGCAAACAGGGCTAAGTGACTTGCCCAGGGTCACACAGCTAGTAAGAGTCTGAGACCAGACTGGAAATGAGGTCTTCCTAACTAAGCACCCTATCCACTACATCACTTAGGTGCCCATAATATTTATGTCTATCTATAAGAGTATGAATATGGATGTGTGTACACACACACACACACGCATGCACACGCACACACGCACACACATACACACATCTTGGAGGTCTCAATAGAATTGCCCCAATTTCTCAGATGCAATCTTGTGATCTAGATTTCTTTCAAATTTCTCCATGCCTTCTGAGTTTATCATGAGTGAGAGTGACAGTAGGGATGTCCGTCAGGTGCTGTTACGGTCTGTCAGCTGGACAAAGATTGTGCAAAAATGGTAATGACCCTTCATGATTCAGGACTAAGAAGCGTATGATTTTTAATGACACCTGTTCCTCCATATTTCCAATGTCAACTGTCTATGTAAACCTGAGTAGTATGTTTTGTTTATGAGTAAATTGAGAGGATTGTAAAAATGGCTTCTGATGTACTTTGCAGTATGATCCCATGATCAGTTTCTTGGGGTCATTACGGCCAAAATGTAGGGACCGGATTTGTGATGATGAATCTTTCCAGATAGAAAATGCAGTGTTTTATCAGGTACATATTTGAAGACTTTCCTACTTAAGACAATCAAGGAGAAATTGGGTTGCACTGGAATATTGTTCAAGAACTCAGGGTCACCTCCGTGCTTACGTGAGGCAATTGGGTAGGACTGTTGTCAAGGCACTCTGGCTTAAAGGCAGGTGAAAAACCCATAAAATAAACTCTATTTAATTTATCAAATTATTAGAATGATCATTTCACCCTTACTAATTTAGCTTGAATATTTCATAAACCTATTAATTCACTCAGGTTGTTTTGTCATGTGGCAGACGTAACTGAACCCACTTACTTTCTAATATTGTACTCTTTCCTATCATTGAAAATAATTAATTGAGTCAGAGATTTGAGTTCATTTACATATCATTCTTGGAGAATTAGTTATGACAGTAAGGTTAGCATAAATAAGATGAAGAATGATCCAACAATGAGAATTCACCTTTTCATTTGATTTATATCAGGATGGCTTCTGAATGACTCCTCCATTTGTGACCACTTTTCTCAAGTGGAATTTTTTAATATTGTTTAACACAATGCCTTTCCATTAAGAAGAAAACAAAACTGGTTCCATATTGGAAAATGTTAAACTGTTGATAGCTTTTGTTAATAGTTTTTCTTTAATTCTCCTAAATTAAACTTAATGCAGCGATTTTCTTTTCTTATGTAGACAAAATTACTGAATGACTAGTGAGGAAATACAAGTCAAACTATAGAGAATAAAAGAAAACTGGGGAAAAAAACAAAAGCTAAGAAAAACTGTGTAATACTTGATGACAGTGATGAACTTGTTCTGCTCCTTTTGGAATAATTTCCTATTTTGAAAATAATATTTTCAAAAATGAACTTTGGGACAGAAACTGTAACTACTTAAATATGAGTTTTGTGGTTGATTAATCTATACCAGGGGTGTGGAACCTTCAACCTCAAAGCCATATGTGGACTTCTAAGTTCTTGGATGCAGCCTTTTGACAGAGTCCAAGTTTTGCAGAAAAAAAAATCTTTTTATTAAGGGGATTTGTCATGTGAAGTTTGGATTCAGTCAAGGGCTACCCTTGAGGAACTTAGGACCACATGGGGCCTAGAGGGCACAGGCCCTCCATCCTCATCTATATGCTAGAGTACACAGAAGAAGTTATTTTCTAAGATAGAGATACTGTTAACATAGAATATTCCATTTCTCATCCTCATGCCTTAGCACTAATCTGCCTATCATCTCTTAGAATCCTGGGTTTCCTTCAAGAATCATTTCAGATGCTACCATCTTCAGAAAGCCTTTCCCAGTCTTTTTAGCTGCTAGAGCATTCCCCTCTGAGACAACCTTCCACTCCATTCCATTCCATACTATATAGCTTGTATGTACCTAATAATTTACCTGTTGTCTTCCTTATTAATATGTAAGCTACATGAGGATAGGAAACATTTTTGTCTTTCTTTATATCCCTAGAATTAAGCACAGTGTCTGCCATCTAGTAAGTAATTATACCATGCTTATTGATTAATAAATTGATATAGAGTCATCATCAAGGGTTCTTTTGATGTATCCTGTGCCTAAGAAATCAGGCAGCTTAAAGCACAGCCTAATATGTAAGCTATCCCCAGAAACATAAACAGAGAAGTTCGTAATGAAAACCTCACTAAACTCTCTTGTTTACTCTCCTGTCAAAGTGTTCAGCTCCACAACCACAACACAAGGTCCAGTTTAGGCAACATTAATCTCTAAGAGGCCTGTGTTTATATCCTCTCTGTGCACAGCCTTGGGGTGGGGGTGGGAGGGATGCTAATATTCTCTTCGGGAATATTGGCAGCTACTTTCTTCCTGCTATCCTTCTCAACTGCTTATCTCCCTGATTATGGTCGCAAGCATAAGAGCAAGTGTACTGCATGGCACAAAAATCAAGAACAGATGCTTTGAGGAAAGTATCATCTCTAGAAGGTCATGTTACAAGCATATAAGGAATGCTAGACTGCCAAGGAGAACATATGGGAGCAGGATATGCAAAACAATTTGATTGACATTTCTGTCTTTCCTTCTCAGACAGAGGCATACTCTGTCCCTGTCACTCAATTATTTATTGAGCATCTCTTCCATTATATTCTGTCAATCTTTTACTTAGTACAATGGCTCTTTAAGACTGAAACGCAGTTATAAAAGCTCTTAAGTGGCAATCTCATTGAAAAATCTGAGTGTATGACATTTTCAGAAATCATGCTCATTCATTTCCCTTCTAATTTCTATATACTTTAAAAAATATTTGAACACATTTACAGAAATATTTTTAATTGTTTTCTTTATCTGTTGATTTTTTTCTTTCAAAATTATTTTCTTTTAAAATTATAATTAATAGATCTATTTTGTTCCTTGGATAAGTAGAACATTGTTATGTTGATTCATTAGCAGGACCTGAATCATTAATAAGACAAAATTAAATAAATTAGAATGAATATATAACACACTTGTTGATATCACATAGAAAAAGATAGTTACAGCCATCTTAAACTTGCATTTTAAGAAAAATATAATTAAAAACAAGACTATAATCACCTGATTATTACACTTTGATGATGATGATGATGATGATGATGATGATGATGATGATGATAGATTGCTCTATCTCATGCTATCTGGAAATAGAGGAGCCACTCCTGGATTCTAGACCCATTACTAATTGACATGGGAACTTTGACCTCCCTCTTTGGGCTACTCATGCAGCCTGGTCCATTCTTAACTCTTACCTCTGTTCATTAATACTCCATATCGGTATCTGACTTAGTGTGAAGACCTGGTTAGCTTTATCCTGATGCATCTCAAATCTCTCGAACTCAAAGAGTCCACCAGTCTCAACCTCTCCAGAAGCAGGGACTATGGGTATGTGCCGTCATACCCAATCATCATTTTGTTTTTACCAGGTTCCTTATATCTCAGTTCTGACCTATAATCAGAGAATCTTTAAGTTTGAAGGATCCTCAGTCACCATCCCATACCTGAACAAGAATCTCCTCTAAGGCAAACTTGCCAAGTGGTCATCCAGCTTTTGCTTGAAGTTTCCCACCATGGAGGGAATCCACAATTTGCCATATTAACCTATTGTACTTATGAGTAGCCCAAATCAAAAGCTTGTCCTGATGACAAGCCTACATTTGCCTCTTCTCCATTTGTTCCTGTTTCTGTCCCCAGGACCAAGCAACGTCATCTATATTTGAAAGCAGCTGTCATGCCTTTTCCACCTTCTATTTTCACCTGTCCTAAGATTCCTCTTTCTCTTCCTTAGGGAATATATCCTGAGTTTCTTGAAACAATCTTTTCATAGCATGAATTTGTAAATCCTTCCCTATCCTGGCTAACTTCTGGATCCTCCCTTGCCTACAAGAATCCTTAGAATAAAGAGGTCCAAAGTGAGTATAATACTGCAGATATTGTCTAGTTGAGGCAGAGGACAGCAGGGCTCTACCCACCTGATTTCCTCAAGCTCTGCCTTGCCACATCAGACTTAAGAATACATTAACTTTTTTCCCCCTGCCATATTGTACCACTGATTCATATTGGGTGTGCAGTCTATTAAATCCCAAAGGTCTTTTTTTTTTCAAACAAAATTCTCTCTAACCAAGCCTACCCCATCTTGTATTTGTGAAACTTCTGTATTTTGAACCCAATACTTTTGATTTACTTTTATTGAATTTTTTTTATTTTGTCCAGTGCTCTTGTCTGTCAAGATCCTTTCAGATCCTGATTCCTTTCTCCAGTTCATCAGTGACTTCCTCATAAGCTTTGCATGATCTGAACATTGGATAAGTATGTCATCTATGCCTTAATTCATTTAAGTATCTCTTTTTTTCAGGAAAAAATAAGATAATTTCTCATTAATTGTACTTCTCTTTGATGTTTTATTAAAATATATTGGTCTACTTTTAGGTAACTAATAATTTCATTTTTTAAAATTTGAGTTTGAAATTCTCTCCCTCCTTCCAGTCTTTTCCCCATTCATTGAGAAGGCAAATACCCATTAAACATGTAAAGTTATAAAACACAAAACAAAACATATTTCCATATAAACCATGTTGCCAAAAGAAAGCAAGAAAAATAAAGTGACAAAAAATGCTTCAGTCTGCTCTCAGAGTTCATCAGTTCTCTCTTTAGAGGTGGATAGCACTTTTCATCATGGGCCCTTTGATATTCTCATGGATCATCATATTGATCAGATTAGCTAAGTCTTTCAGTTAGTCATCCTTACAGTGTTTAGTGTTCTCCTGCTTCTATTCACTTTACTTTGCATCAGTTGATATAAGTCTTCCCAAAATTTTCTCCAGCCACATCCCTCAGTGAATAATTATTTCAATGACTGGGAAAGATGGGGTTTGAATTTTGATATCAAATTTAGCATTATAGAATTAGAACTGGAGGCCCTGTAGTCAAATCTCCTAATTTTATACATTAAAACAAACAAACAAAAAAACTGAAGCCCCAATGAGCTTAAATGATTTGGCCAAGGTGAAATAGTAGCTAATAACAGAAGAAGAATTAGAACACAAATCCTCTGACTCCAAATTCAGTGAGCATCTCCATATAAGTATGTATGTATACATGTATGTATGAATATATACTTAATTACTGTAATAGCTGCTTTGAATAGATTATGCACTTTTAATTAAGACACAGACATTGTTAAAGGATTCAGAAATTCTTCAATTAAAAATAGCAGGAGTGGCTTATTTGATCCCCTTCAGTCCTTTCCTTGAAATCTGAGACCATAAAGTAGTCAATGTGTATATGCTAATATCTGTGTCTTTAAAGGATCTTGAAAGGAAGAAGCTGCTGAACTGCAATTCATCAGAAAGTTTCTAATTAACTGAAAAGTGACAAGGGCCTGTGAGATAGTCCCTAATTAATAGAATTGAGCAGAACTAAAGAGAAAAGGAAAAAGGAAACACTTTGTTCTTAGTATCACAACTTTTTTGGAGACTCTTAAAGTGCTTTGTGGATTCAGAAACGTATGACCAAAGGACCCCGTAGAATTTCGTTCCATGAAAATCATACAGAAAAAAATGGCAGATACCTGGTCAGAATACTTAAAGGGCAGAGCTGGAGCAGATTATCTTTTATGGCCTATGAGATCACAGGTTATAACCTTTTACTCTAAGTCCCTATGATTTCATGAAATAATAGAATGATGTTATTCAATATTTTTTCATTTCTGTCCAACTTTTCATGACCCCATTTGGAGTTTTCTTCGCAAAAAAAAAAATACTGGAGCGGTTAGGTATTTCCCATTCCAGTTCATTTTACAGAAGAGAAAAGTGAGGCAAAGAAGGTTAAGTAACTTGCCCATGGTCATACAGCTAGTAAGGGTCCGAGGCCACATTTGAACTCAGCTCTACATGACTCCAGGTCCCATGCTCTATCCACCGTGCCACCTTTACTTCCCCATTAGTTTAATTGGTACCTTAGAATCTAGCTAAAGTGAAAGGGACAAAATGATCCTTAAGGAGCAGAATTCTCAAGGAATCAGTGTTTTAAAGAGAAAATAGAGCCAGATTTGGAACCAGGGAACCTGGGTTCAAATCCTGCTTTTTCCTCCTAATGCCTAGTTATCCTTTGGTAGGTTACCTGCATCCTACTAGGTGTTAGTTTTCTGATCTCTAAAACTCAACATTTGGATGAGGTATTTTCTATATTTCTTTCTGCCTCTACCTTTCTGGATCACCTCCCATAGGGGCTTTTATTAATGGGATTCATGATTAGGGTAAGTATTAGATTATATGACACTCCGTCTATGACACCTTGTTTCCTAGAAATGGCCTTTGTAATTCAATCCCACGTTGACACGAAGTGTTAATATCCTTTTCATGGCTCCTATTTTCCCAACATTGTGGTCAGTTTCATTATGTTATTGCATAATATTGTTTAAACAATCAACAAGAAAATAAGATAGCATTTAGAGGGGAAGAGGTTTTAACAGCATAAAACTGTGTCAAATTAGCAAATAAAAATGATTTAAGATTAAAAGGAAAAAGTAAACCTCACAAAGATATGTCAGAGAACAAGGATACTATGTTTATAGTCTATTCAGTGATGCCAGAGAAGTTAATGAATGACATTTCCCAGATGTGATACTGAAATTGCCTCTTGAAGTCATAATAGTGTACTGGTGGGGTGAGATGGGAGTGGGCTTTTATGATGACAGCTTCCCATCTGGGAGGATGCCTTTGTGTTAGATGCTGTTTACTCTGAATAAGTCATTTTTTTAGTATATTCCATCTAATGCTGATTGCATTCGATAATACAGAAAAAAATAATGTTCATTTCTCAGCTGCCTTTTTTTTTGAGGCATAGTGTTCATATTTAAAGGCTTACAACTGCATCTTCAAAGTGAAAGGAAGAGCTGGAATAACCAGTTAGATTTTTTTTTTGAGCTAAAGTAAAAACTTTGGCTGTAAAGAAATCAGTATTTTAAAGAGAAAACAGTGAAACTGTTTTCAGTAAAACCTCTTTCAGGTGAAAGTGGTTTGGGTCCAAGGCTGTCAAGATTATATAACTGTCTTAAAAGATGTTTAGGAAATGGAATGTGGTTTAGGCAGACAGTGGTCTCTTTCTATAGAAGATTCCCAGATTTCCACCTCTGCTCTGACCTGTCTCCTAAACTTCAGTTGCATGGCTTTAGCTGTCTGCTGAATAGCTCCACCTAGTGGTCCCATTTGGACCTGTATTACCTGAACTTAATCCATCATTGTTCCCAGAACTGTGTTCCAGTCTGTGCTCTCTATTTCTGTCATTGTTATCTCATTTTCCTAGATATTTAGGCTAAAAAACCTTGGAATTATCATTAGAACATTTTATTTTCCTAAAACCTGTTTTCCATATCTTCCGTCCCTACTTGTCCTAGCTCAGTAAACTTTTATGTCTCCCATTTTCCTTAGGGAGAACTGCAAGCTCTTTAGCTTGGTGTTTGATGCCCTCCACAAATAAGCTACATGCCTAATTTCATGTCCTCTCCTTATTTTAGAATATCCTCTGATCTCCAAACTGGTCTTATTCATTGTTCCGTACACACAATCCCATCTCCATTCATTTGCTCATGTGGTATCTCAGACATGGAATGCCTTTTCTTCTCTACTTATTCAAGTCTTGGCTACAGTTTTCTTCAAATATAGCTTGACTAAAATTCCTTGAATTGCTAATTATAATCGGATCACAGCTCCTCCATGAAACCTTCCCAGACAGTCCTAACAATCCTTTAGGTATGTGATTTATACCTCTAATTTGTTTGTTACTTATGTTTTTCCAATTACTGCTCATCTTCCTATGAACCTGTCTATTCCCCATCACTCCTCACCTTCTGGAGCTCATAGACCATGCCTTGTTTTGTCCTGCACTGAAGAGCACCAATGACATCATGGGATGATGTCTTTACTCTCACATGAATTAGATTTAAGTGAGGAAGAGTTGTACAAAGTTGTCAGCCTCACTCTTTCTTCCAGAGTCAGTTAAGTCTGGTGGCAAGACAAAAGTCAGGATAACTGGTGATAGCCCAG
>CM053597.1:25218996-25232063 GCA_028646575.1 Pseudocheirus occidentalis | reverse complement strand
GGTTTAGCCCATCTGCTGAAGCAGTTTCTTTTTTCTTTTTCTCATAATTAATTTTTAAATTTATTTTCTTGTTTACATCATTCATTTCCACAAGATTTTGAGTTACAAATTTTCTCCCCTTCTTTCCCCTACCCACAACCCCAAAACAGCAATCCCACTATAAAGCCCCTCCCCTAATCTGCTCTCATTTATGTCCTCCAACGCCCCTCTAACTTTCTGGTAGGGCAGGGTGGGTCTCCCTACCCCAGTACCTGTATGTCTTAATTCCCAGTTGCATGTAGTTAATAATAATAATTATCATATATATATTTTTATATTTGATTGTAGAACTTTAAATTCTAGATTCTTTCAGTTCCTCCCTTGTCATCCACCCCAACTAGAAGGACAAACAATTCAATACAGGCTGTACATGTGTAATTACACAGAACATCTCCACAGTGGACATATTGTGAAAGACTGATTATATGTCCCTCCTTCCTATCCTGCCTCCCTTGTTCTATTCTCTACCCTGTCCCTGTCCCTTTACAGGAGTATGTGCTTCCAGCATCCCTCCCCCTGAACCTGCCCTCCCCTCCATCATCCCCATCTCATCCCCATACCCCCTACTCTCCTATGTAGCAAGATACCCAGTTTAGAGTTTATGTCATTCCTTCCCCAAGTCAAATTCAATGAGAGTAAATGAAAGTAAAATTGTAACAACTATCCCTTGCCTCTTCTATTGGAATGATTAACCCCATTTTGTCTCTCCCTGTCTCCTCTTTTAATCCTCTCCCACCTCTAAATTTCATCTTTTAAAGTATCATCCATTCCTATTCAATTGATCCTGTACCCTCTATGTACACATATACACGCATACTCAGATATGTGTTCATATGCATATGTAAGCCCTCCTATATAGACATATGTGTATGTATATGTATATATATACATTTGCATTCCCTTCACCTATCCTCATACTAAGAAAAGTTTCATAAGTCACTATTATCATTTTTCAATGTTGGCTGCTGAGGCAGTTTCATTGGAGTGTGACCACTGCACATGCTGCAGCTTCTAGTCATGGGTGAGAATGGTGTAATGGCTTGGACACCAAAAGTGGATGAGAAGCCCGGAAAAAGGCTTGGGAAATTCTCACTTTAGAGGTGCTAGTCATCCCTGAACACCCCAACAAATCATGCATTATTTCTCTGTTTCCCCAAATCCAGTGCCTCATACATACTGGATGTTCAATAGGTTTTTGAAATAAGAATGATGCATTTTAAACCTTTCTCCCCTTTCCAACTTCTGTTTCCAATTTTTTTTTTCCTTTGTTGGGTAGAAGAAATTGTTCCAGATCCAAACCTGATTGTCTTATGGACCTTTAAGAAAGGTCAGACATTGTTCAGACATTGAAGGTGCTAATGTCTTATCCCTATCTACTCATGGATTAAACTAAAGGACCTGTGATCCAGATGGGTGATGGGGTCCAGTATGTCTTTTGGCTAAATACTATATTATAGCTTAGACTGAAAACATTCCCAAGATTGACCTTTAGTGAAGCCATAGCCAGAGGTGTCCATGATCAGAACCAGAACCAGGGTGTGGTTACTGGTCAAGTTAAAAGATTTTGGCAACACTTTTAATGTTGCAGAAATGTAGAAACAACAGAATTTAGAAACTAGCATATAAGAAAAAGAGTTAAATTTACCAGAGAGAGGGAGTGTGGGCTTTGAATTTGGGGAGACAGAGGTAGAATCCTGCAGGAGACACCTATGATCATATGACTTTGAGTAAGTCACTTTACCCTTCCTAAATTCAGTTGAGATGTAGGAGTCTGTTTAATGGCCTCCAAGTTCCCTGCACGCACTCAACGTATGATCCTATGTGAGATTCCCACCCCTTTTCCCAGATTTTCTCAAAAGAAAGCTTGTGCCAGTATCCTGTGGTCTCTGTCTCTCCCCTCTGGGGTGATATTTGGCCTCTCATAACCCTGACCTGAGGATCAATTTATGCTGCTTGTCCCAGGATCAGTTTGTATGACTGATTTGTGGTTGCCCATGCCCTACCCTTGAATTTCTATGATTTAACCAAATGACACTGGCCCAGGCTAACTTAACTTACTCTCATCATTCTCTATCCTCACAAGTGAAAATGAAAACAGAATTGGAACAGCATAGCATTCCATACAGTATATGTTCTTTCCTGTTTTTGGAACATAAAATCAGGTTTTTGTTCTAACATCTGATGCATGCCATGTTTTTCGTTGAGAATTCAAATCACCAGAAAGTCTCAGAAAGTCCCATTATTTTTCCTGGGCAATTAGCAGACAGCACAGCTAGGGTAGTTACCCTTAGTTGAATACTGAGTATGCCTTTAATGTCTCTGCCTGTCCCTGCCTTGGTCAGGTTATTCTGCTGAGAAAGGAGCTTGTTACAGGAAAAAGTCTGGGGAATGTTGATGCCCATTTGCAAGAGGTCTTTTAAAAACATAGACCAACCTCTGAAACAAGGACAAGGAACAAAAGGAATTCTTTGGAGATTAATTATGAATGATGGAAGAAATGACAAACCAGGAGAGGGAGAGTCTCAATCAATCCATTAACAAGTATTTACTCTGCTAGGGATACAGAGATGTCAAACTGAAACAGTACCTGTCCTCAAGGAACCTGTATTCTAATGTAGAAAACAGGTCTATATGCACATGTTGGCATATCAACTTATATACTATATTTAAAGCACAAATATATAATAAATAGAAGCGTGTAATATACACATACACATATATACACATACACATATTCAATAGTTGGACAGCTAGGTGACACAGCAGATAGAGGGCTAGGCCTGGAGTCAGGAAGACTCATCTTTCTGAGTTGAAATATGGTCTCAGACTCTTACTGGCTGGGTGACCCTAGGTAAGTCACAACCTTGTAGGCTTAAGTTTCCTCATCAATAAAATGAGCTGGAGAACAAAATGGAAAACTACTTCAGTATGTTTTCTCCTAAGAAAACCTCCAATGGGGTCATGAAAAGTTGGACAAGACTGAAAAATGAATAACCAAATGAAAAATTCTTAAACAGTTGTGATTGGTAAAGGAAGGGAACCTATAGTTTAAAATAAGAGAGGGACTCTGTTGAGAGATGCTCTAGCACATTTCAGAGGAAGGGGAATATTTTGCTCAGATACTTCTCTTGAAGGCAAAATGCTTTGTAAAAAGCAATGACCCAAGGAGGAAATTGTCAATTCTTCAGTACCAACAACTATTACTCTATATAAAATACACTCAGTAGACTTTCACCAGATATATGTTACCCTCATTTTTCCCCCTTAGGTATCAACTTAGGGGGAGCCAGTCTTGTTTTTCTACTAATTTGTGCACTTGTGTGTTAGCCTAGAAATAAAGGGACTTTATTTAAGTCCCTTTGGGACCCTCATAGACTCAAAGAATTTCAGAGTTGGAAAGAATGGCAGAGCTAATGGAGAGTATGCAGAATAAATATTGTAACGCAATAATGTAAATAATGCATTGAAATCAGTGTTCTCATGTTTAATGAATGCCATCCCATAGCATGTGTCAACATGTTATAAGTATCTCCAGCTGCACTGAATTTGGGGGTAAAAAAAATAGTCCTCATGTTTGTGTGTTTCTACAAAGCATTTATAGAAGAGCATCATCTCCAACCCTGAAAAGGAAAGACAAAAAGTGTGTGGTTTTTGTCTGGTCTCTGCTTTGAGCCTACGTCCCATGCTAACTTTCTATTCTGTGTACACCCATCAGTCAACCCATGCCCCTGAGCACTCACCCCTTCCTTTGTCCTACTAGATGGCCAGTGCTTGGAGAGCAGGTAAATTTTGTTATCTACATTTTGTACCTCACCTTGTTCCTAGCACAGTGAGCTGCACATAGTGGGTGATCAATTAATCAGCAGGTACTTATTAAGATCCTACTACGTGCCAGGCTTGGATGGCTAGGTGATGCAGAGAATAGAGCATTTGACTTGGAATCAGGAAGATACATCTTCCTGAGTTCAAATGTGGCCTCTGATACTTCCTAGCTGTGTGACCCTAGGCAAGGTATTTCGCTTTGTTTACCTCGGTTTCCTTACCTGTAAAATGAGCTGGAGAAGGAAATGGCAAACACTCCAGTATCTTTACCAAGAAAACCTCAAAATGGAGTCACAAATTGTTGGATATGACTGAAACAACTGAACAACATGTGGGAGACTTATGGCAAGCTTATGCTTAGCACAGTGCCTGCCACAAGGTAGGTGTTTGGTAAATGTTTATTGACTGACAACAATGGAACAGTTTTGAGAGCTCTTGTTCTCAGAGAGCTCAAAATTATTTATTGTTGCTTTTAATTCTTAAATCAATTAATCTCATTATCTTCAAAATTATCACAGTCTCCTCCTACTACTCCAATCACCTGTAGGGGTGTTTGCTAAAACCTTATGGAGCAACAATTAAGGGAAGGATAAGAGGATTAAGAGGAATTAGATGTATGGGGGAAGGTGGCAATAGAAGCTAGATTTGTTATTTTTATTGCTATAGACAACTTCTTAGAAGAGGAAATTCCTTTGACCACTGTTGATCATAACTTTCTCTTGCAGCTCAGAGGATTGGATATTTGCCTGGGGCACTAGAAGCTAAGTAACTTTTTCAGGTTCACATACATAATCCCTGTCATGAGTAGGGCTTGTACCTAAGTACTGAATTCCTTCCTCCCTCCCTCCTTCTTTCTTTCCCTTCTTACCTTCCTACTTCCCTTTTTTTCTTGAGTACAAACTTCCCTCCCTCCCTTCCTTTCTTCCTCCATTCCTTCATCCCTCCTTCCTTCCTTTCTCCCTTCTTTCCTTCCTTTTTCTCCTCTCCCCTTCCTCCTTTTATGTCATACCTCCTTTTTTCTCTCATCTCACCCTTTATCCCTCCCTATCTCTGCGTCTCTCTTCTTTTCTTCCTCCCTTCTTGGAATTGAAACCACTCTTCTTAATTGTGTGGCTCTAACTTTGTCTTTAAATCAAGGTGTAATGAGCCAGGGCACTTTTTTTTTCCTGACCATCTCATTTGAAAGTTAGGAAATTGGGGTCCAAAGAGGTAGCATGATTTGCCTAGGGATATATTTATAGGAAGACTCAAAGTCAGGATTCAGTTGCAAGTCCAAGTCCTCTAATTACAAATCTACTGGTCTTTCTCCTGTGCCAAGTCATTCTTGCAAAGGAACAAAGATGGGAGGTAAATTCACTGAATATTACTAAAGCATTCCAGAATAAAAAGAAAAAATGTGACTTATGTCAGCATAGTTTCTCACATCCTATCTTACTGAAGAGGTTACCCATAAAGGGAGTTAGGGCTGCTCGAGACCCCAAAATACCAACACATTGAGTCCTGCTGAAAGAATTCGACTCAAGTCTTCTCAGACAAAGAAAAAAAAAGTTTATTGAAAGTTTGTTAAAAGTTTGCTATATTGGATAGACTGTTAAGGAGCCTAGGTATCTGTGACACTTGCATTGGGCAAGCAGGCCAGAGCAAGTCTGAAACAGAGCAAGTCTGTGCTAAGCCATTCTATGATACTCTCACACCACATGGAGGGAAGATGGGATCCTAAGTACAGAAAGGGTGAGGGAGGAATCTAGGGATGGTCTAGAGGAGGAGTTTGGGGAGGGTCTTCAGGAGGAGTCAGATGAGGTCAGACTCCAGTAATGAGTGATTAGGAGTGGGAAGTCAAGGGTGTTGAAACTATCCTGCTGAGAAAGTCCATACTTTCCATAAATTAACTATATTCTTTTGATCCTATCCATAGGATTATTCCAACCTTATGGTATACACTACCTAAGAAAACAGACCCACATAATTGCATATGGTGTTTTTGTAGATTTTTTTTAATTAATGCACACATATACATCAGAAATTCATTTCAACAGTTACTATGTATGCTACATACCTTTTTCAGTCTTAGTTAATTGTTGCTGTTTGTCCTTCCTTCTCAAAGACTACCAATGACATCAAGAGACTGATCTCTTAACTTGTGTGTAAAATTGATTTAAGTGAGGCAGAACTGTGAGAAAGTCATCACTCACACTTTCT
Organism: Pseudocheirus occidentalis; assembly: GCA_028646575.1. Classification (NCBI taxonomy): domain Eukaryota; kingdom Metazoa; phylum Chordata; class Mammalia; order Diprotodontia; family Pseudocheiridae; genus Pseudocheirus; species Pseudocheirus occidentalis. The sequence goes on along the minus strand of CM053597.1, from coordinate 25,226,003 downwards.
CCTTCAAAGTCATCAAGACAAGAGTCAAAATGACTGGCCATGGCCCAGAATGCAGTGGCTGACCTTGGACTTTCTAAAGTTTGTCTAAGACAACATCCATTCAATGACTAAGGGACAGGTAAGAATCAAGACAAAAAACAAAACAAAACAGGACCTGATTTACCATCAAAAAGGTATCAATCTGAAAGGGGAAGACCCTCATAGTTTCTTTTCAGAATAGAAAATAACCACTCTTTCCCCTCACTGTAAGCCATCAAACCCCAAACAATGAGAAACAGAGGCTTGGGCTGGAGCCCATTAGATGTATTATTATTAATCCTGTCAAACTGGACATGGGATTGACTACTAGGGACTAGAGCTGACTGGAAAATAAGGTAATTAAAATTTGATACAAGGCAGGCTATGCACGTTTCAGTGTTTCAAGAAGGGCTTAGCATATAGTAGGTACTTAATAATTATTTCTTGGTTTGACTTCACTTCTATTGTGTGTGTTTGTGTATATGTGTTGGGTGTGTGAGTTCTTTATAAATAAATCGAAAAGCTAAGCATGTAATTGCTGTGCTTCTGAGGCATTTGGGAGGACCACTGAACGAAAATGCTTGAGAGTGCCAATATTCAAATATTTGGTGGCTTTCTTACAGAGAGGATTAACTCCTCCTTAAACCCTTTTGCTGAGAACAAGGAAGAGAGGGTGAAAGAAACTAGTTTAGACTGCCTGTCAAAGAAAAACAAAGAACAAACAAACGGAAAAACAAAAGACAAAAAGGGCTGCCTTAGAATGTAGTGAAGTCCCTGTCACTGGAGGGCTTCAACCAAAAGCCAGACAACCACTTGTTGGAAGCAGCATCGCAGGAAATCTCTTATAGGTATGAGTGCATTAGATGCTTCCTTTTTGACTAAGAAATTCTGTAACTTTGTCAGAGGCCTGGCAAACAGAGTTATTCATTGTTCCTGAAAATGTTTGTTACTAAGATTATGATGGGAAGCAAAAGAATGTTTATGATCAGAGCTAGAAGGGCCTGGCTTAAGCTCTCTGTGCATGCTTAAATATCCAACTAACTCTCAGGAAAGATGTTAAAGCCTGCAGATGGCTAATCCCTTCGAAGAAAAGGTTAGGAAGTTCAGAAAGCATTCAGAATTCTCCCTTAAAAAAACCATATATATATATATATATATATATATATATATATATGTGTGTGTGTGTGTGTGTGTGTGTGTGTGTGTGTGTGTGTGTGTATATACACATATATATATTGTTTTTATATATTTATATATATTTATTTTATATATAAAAATTTATATATATTTGCTTTTGAAATTACTGAGGTAGAAAACACAGTGTGTTCTGGGTATGGGGGTGAGAGGAGGAGATTGGAAGAAGGGAGATAATCTGGATTGTGTCTTTGTCTTGTTTTAATGTGTTGGCCAATTGTTATGAGCCAGGCTTTGGTTATCTGTGGAAAAAGGTAGCTGATAAGCTTTTCTGTTTGTTAATGGCTTAATAGGGACTAAACATACACACACACACACACAAACACACAGCAGAGACAGATTATATAACCATTCTGCATCCTGATCTCTGAGAAAGTTTCAAGGTGGGTTCAGGATTTCTGTACTAGAGTTTTGCTTTTAGTTACCACTTCATGTGATATGTACATAGAAGACAGATAGTTAGCTATGAAAGATGTAAAGAATGAACCCAGGTATTGTTGATTCCAAGACTGCCTGGCTTTCTCTCCAACATGTCATCAACCTTTGTAACCCAAGTAAATTCGAAGAGTAGAAAAATTTTCATTATAAAATAAATGTTTGATGTGAGTTTTTGTAGTAAAAGAATTCATCACTAAGGTACCATCCTACTGACAATGAGACTCATGCTACAACTTTGAAATGTCAGGAAGAATCTAGGAAAAGCTAGCAACGTGCTGACTGGACATGTCCTCCCCCCCTGCCTCTCTGAGCATGAAAGTTTTAACTAAGTAAGGGTTACACTGGATAGGCCGGCAGTAATAAAATTTCCAATCCACGTCTTTGAATTAAACACCCATATCAATGACACTACAGTACCATTCTTATATTTGAGTACTTGACATTTTCTTGGTACACAGTAGGCACTTAATAAAAGCCTCTTAACTGACTTCTTTCTTCTAGTCTGTTTTATCTTAAAACTCACCCTTCACATCACTAATAGCAAGCACAGGCTCTTTGATCTGCTTTACTAAAGGAAAACCACTTTAAAGGGGTCAACAGTCTTTAATTATATATGTTTGTGTGTGTGTATAATGTATGTATGTATGTATGTATGTGTGTGTCTTTATATATCTATTTATATGTGTGTACATGTAGTCAGTACCCTGAATTTCAGAAAATAAAAATAGAAATTACTAGCAGACCAAAAATACAGACAGAGAAAACAGCACAATTCAAGAAACCAACAGACAGGGCTTCTAGCTATCTGACTTTTACATGCATACATACATAGTTTTCTTATTTACTTTATTATTTAATTAATAATAATTAAATTATTTAAATACATAAAATATTTATTTATTATTTATTTACCAGAGAGAGAAGCACTAACATATGGTTTTTCAAAGTCAGGGAGCTCAACAGCTACCCATAGTCTTATCTGACCAAATCACAGAATGGGAAGAGAAGATCTTCAAATTCCCTTACCATTGCAACATCCAAATTATCTCAGTCTTAAAAGTTATTTTCTCTCCCATACAGATTCCTCCCAATAAAACCTTTATTTCTCAATTTTCTCCTCTTGTGTCCATTATTCTTTGTGCTCCCTATAATATTCCTTTTTATTTTTGCTTTTTTTTTTTGGAGGGCAATTGGGGTTAAGTGACTTGCCCAAAGTTACATGGCTAGTTTTTGTGTCAAGTGTCTGAGGCCAGATTAGAACTCACATCCTCCTGACTCCAGGGTTGGTGCTCTAGTCACTGTGCCACCTAGCTGCTCCGCCTATCATATTCTTTTTCTTTTTTGGAGATAATCAGGGTCATGTGACTTGCCCAAGGTCCGACAGCTAATGAGTGCCTGAAGTCAGATTTGAACTCAGGTCCTCCTGACCCAAGGTCTGGTGCTGATATTCCTTTTCAGGCATTTCCTTTTAACCTCCATTTTCTCTACTGTGATTCTTTTTCCTAGTCAGGGATCCTGCAGGAATATCTGTCGCCTCTTTTTTCTCCCTCTAGTGCCTCCTCCAAGCCTTCTCTATGGAGCACACCCCATATAACAGCCTGCATTCTGTGAACTTTTCCTGAGTTCCCTTAATGTTAGTTCCTTTCCTCTACTGATCATTTCCAGTTTCTCCTATGTATATTGTCTCTGCACATGGTTGTTTGCATGTCAATACACTGTGAGCTCCTTGAGATCAGACTGTCTTTCTTTGCATCCTCAGCCCGTAGCACAGTGCCTGGAACATAAAAGGTATTTAATAAATGCTTATTATTTACCCATAGATACATGAAAATTCTACTTGACTAAATGAGGATTAAGTTTGCATAGAGAAAGAGGCAAGGCAAAAGCTGTTTATAAATATATATTCCCCTCCTTGGTCAGGCTTTTTTTTTTAATCTCCACCAATTGGAAAAATTTAGACTTAATATCCGAGCTACCTCTTGTTCTTCAGTGTGAAGGTTCAGACTTTGAGATGCCCTTGAATTAAATCTCTAATTGTCTTGGTTGTTCACACACTGTGTTATTTCATAATAATCCACTGTGTTCCTTTAAAAACTATTTTTAAAAAAACAACCTTTAAAAATCTGACCTAAGTATTTCCCTTGGTCTTCTTCAGTTTTCTCATCTATAAAATAATAAGGTTGTATTTAATGCTCTCTAAGCTTCTCCTGTTCTAAAAGCCTACGCTTCTATTTTGGTAACATGATTTTTTTTTCACTCATTTATCAACATTGCACAGAGACCTGAGTACATTCCATTTATTTAATAGTAACAGGTCCCACATTTCTGGTGAATAACATTATAAATTGGCAACAACATTTCCTCATAAAAATGAGACATTACCATTTGATCTACTTGTGATCTTGACTCCCCTTTCCATGTTCCTTCTTTGCTTCATCATCGTTAGTTCACTCCTTTATGGAGCTATAATATTTGGGCAGATAGCCATGTTCAAAAGTTCTTGGCAGGGGAAAGTTTCTTACATTTAGACACGTTCTAACTACTTTGGCAAGCGGCCAAATATTTTGGTCTCTAGAAGTTCAGGCATTCATCTTTCAGAATAGCATCAGGCTGAATTGAGAATGAGGATATAGAGGATGCAATGCTGTGTTCTGGAAGATGCCTCAGTGATGGTAATCCCTATTCACAGGTGCAGGTGTAGCTGAAAAGGCCAATCAGTGAGTGGCCAGCAGCCAGTCCCAAAAGACATATGCATCCATCCCTGACTGTGGGTTCCTAGCAGCAGCTACTATTTAAAACACCTAGCAATGGTGGAGACTGGAGGTTTTCGTAGCATTTTCCCAAATACATTTACTTTCCCCAGTCTCCTTCTCCTTCTTCTTGGCCATGGTATTTCCTTATTCTTAGTAATCTGCCTTTCCTTTGCTCAACTGCTTGGCTTTCCTTTCCTGCTCCCCCACCCCTGATTTAATAACCAGCAGTTGTTGGAATATCCCAGGAGCTCCATTCTTTATATAACTGATTTAATGGAATTGGGCAGTAGTAACCAGCACTGCTCTACCATCTGGATTCTGCTTATCCTTCAGCTGATCCTATTTGTGATTTAATGGAAAGAACGGTATAGGTGACAGATCAGTGACTGAGCAGATATCAGACTCAGTGGCGGTATAGGGTTCTCCCCAAGGTAGATTATGATATTATTCCAGAAACTATCTGCATTATATGTTTTTGTCTTGCAATTTTTGTTGCACCAAATATTAATTGATAGAGGAATTGTATAAATCTTTGGTTTACATAGGCCCTTAGGTGATGACAGAATCTGTTATAATGAGATATACCTAACAAGATTATCTATTCCTGCCCTGTCCTTCAAATTCAGTCTTGGGTTAGTTAATCAACTAGTAAGTACATATTAAATACCTGTTATATGACAGGCACTATATTAAATGACCCTTTTCTTAATCCTCCTAGATTCTAGTGCCTTCCCCTTCAAAATAAATTGCTCTTTATTTAGTGAATATTCACTATATTTTTATTCTGTATTCATTTTACATATACGAATATGGAATAAAAATATAGTAAATATTCACTATTCATTATATGTATGTTTATTCATTATGTGTCCTATATTCTAAATATATAATATATGCATATATACACATGTATGGAGGATAATTGCCATATATTCTCTTTACATATATGTATTCTATGTTAACTATATCTATGCACATCTATGTATATATTATATAAAAAGCATTTTTTTTCCAAAGGGGAAAGCACCGACATGAGAGGGTTAAGAAAAGGCTCATGTAGGAGACATCTCTTCTATGAATCTTTAAAGAGATAGTGATTCTGAGAGCCAGAGGTGACCAAGAAAGGCATTGTAGACACTGGTGATAGCCAGTTCGTAGGCATGTTGATGAGAGGGTAAGGAACAGCAAGAAGACCAGTTAGACAACTTGTTTAATCTCCCAGATGATGTGCTGGCTTTCTTATATGCATTTTTATTTTTTATTTTTAGAGAGGGAAGGGCAGGGCAATTGGGGTCAAGCGACTTGCCCAAGGTCACACGTCCAATAAGTGTCAAGTGTCTGAGGCTGAGTTTGAACTCAGGTCCTCCTGACTCCAGGACCTGGTGCTCCATTCACTGTGCCACCTAGCCACCCCTCTGATATGCATTTCTGTTAATTTGCTATTTGAGAGTTGGAGTGTGTGGTAGTTTGGTAGACGGTTTGTGTTCAGTAATCCCCTGGTTTTGTTAGTTCCAATCTGCTGTCGAAAATCTCTGCCATAGGATTTCCCAGCCTCTGACTGCTGCTCAGACAAGATACGTAGGCTACTTCTCCTCAGGCTAGAGAGAAGACTAGCTATCCAAAGTGACCATTACTCTTTGGTGTTTGAGTGTGTGTTCTGTGCCATAGAAAAGGCAGCATGATTATGAATCACGTGCATTGCGGTACGGTCCATTTTAAGCTAGGTATGCTTAGAATGGCTAAAGTGAATCTCTGGGGACTCCTGTTACCTTTTATATTTTTCTGCATTTGACAAGTATTTGTTTCCTAGGTTTTCTTTATTTTATATTATGGTATATTGATGTCTGGAATGAGAGTAGTTAGAATAGATTCAAGTTCTCAGGCTGGTTTCTATGACCTTCGATAAATCTCTTTACTTCTCTAAGTCTCAGTTTCCTCATCTTTCAAATGAGGTGGACTAAGGGGTGGCTCCTAAGGGCTTACTTAGGTCAACCACTCTTTATTTGTATTTTTTGTACTACCAGAGCCCAGCATATTGCTGGCACTTAGAAAGTACATGAATAAATTGATATTCAGTGATTATTCATGGAACTTTTGCTTAAAGACCCCCCCCCAATGAAGAGAAATTGAATATTATCTGATTTAGAATTCTTAGAGTTTGTTTAATTAATTTGGAGTCAGCTGGTGGTGCCGTAGATTTACTGTTAGGTTTGGAGTCTGGAAGACTTGAGTTCAAATTTGGCTTCAGACACTTACTAGTTGTGTGATCCTGGGCAAGTCACTTAACCTTTGTGTTTCTCAGTTTTCTCAACCAAAAATAGGGATAATAATAATCCTTACTTCCCAGGGTCCTTAGAAGGACCAAATGACTTAATAAGCATTAAAAGCCCTCAACATAGTGCCTAGCCTCACACTGTGTGATACCAATAGCTCAAAGAAATTTATTGCCTATTTCTATGTAGAGATCACCGAGGGAATTCTGTAACAGTGACAAATAAAAATGAAAAAGTCTGCTTGGCAGGGTAGCTAGCTCTTTGCCATGTTGTTCAAGTCTTGTCTTATGATACTTCCACTTGGATAAAAAAAAATGAGATTGATCTTATA
>CM053597.1:25192267-25218496 GCA_028646575.1 Pseudocheirus occidentalis | reverse complement strand
AGAGAGAGAGAGAGAGAGAGAGAGAGAGAGAGAGAGAGAATTTTCCAGAGTGGTTGAAAGAACTTAAGGCTCTGCATTGTTTTAACATGCTGTCTTCTTGTAGCTCCTCTAGTATTGACTATCAAAAGCCATTGCTGATTCGCAGCATGTGAGATGAAATGAAAATTATTTTAATTTGTATTTTGCTTATTACTGATTTGGAGCATCATTTTTCAAATGGTTGTTGATCCTTTGTATTTCTTCTTAGAATCCTTTTAGTCATATTCCTTTATCTATTAAAGAATGACTTCTGGTTGTATATATTTGTGCTATCATCCTTTTTGATCATTTGTCTTAATGACTTTTTGTTCACCTCTCAATTGCCTCCTATACTTGATAGCTATAGAATGAGGGATTAGGAGTATGAAAGAGAAAAGGAGAAGACGGTAGAAATGAGTTTCTAAGACCCTTAGAAGACACGTTGATACAGTCTTTTTCACTGAGTCTCATACTTTAAAGTGGTCAATTATTTTATCATCTTCATTTTCAGGTTCCCATTTATATCTCTTCCCACAATCTGAGGTCTTTTAGGGCTATTATTTACTGTTTCTTCAAGATAGTGACTGATAACTTGATGTTAACATCATTTGACATTTTGTTTCAATGTTCTCATTATCAGGGGCAAATATTTGTTAATGTTGTACTTACTGCAAACACATCCTTGATGAGCCTACTCTGACTTCTACCTGAATTCGTGTATAATTCTCTATTTTTAGCATCCTCCACCATCACCATAATTGAGAAATATATAGAATTTTAAGTCTTTTTCATAGGAAGAAACTTGCTTTTTCTAAGAACACTGCAAAGAATAAAAGCTGAGGATCTTATAGAATTATTAAAGGAAAACCCATGAAGGCAAATTCATCTCAGAATTTATCTACCTTGATAAAGGTTCTGAAATCTCAGTTAGGCAGCCCTTACTGCAGCATGAAATATAAGTGAGCACTTGACTTCCTACTGCACCTAGTCACTATAAACAAGCTGACACCTGTGCACTATGTAGAATAAATTGAACATTTTTATTTTTGCTTCACACTGAATATTTTAAGGCCCTTTAATAAAGAGAATCTAATTTAGAAATCATGTAAATGAAGCCAATGTAAACAATGGATATTAGACATCTAGAATATTACAGAAGAGTGTGACTTTTTACTTTTAGTTGCCCTCATTGTTCTTCAAATAATATCCAATAATCTTGTCCATTTAGGCCTTCTCAAGTTTTCAGATTACATTCATGTCCCATTAAAGGGAAGACATGAACAACAGAAAATCTGCAACAGCTTCCCAATGTGTCTCTGTGGCTACTGATATGTAAAGAGTAAAACAGGCGAATTGAGGCAATGAACTGAATACTTCATTCTCCCAACTGTGCAAATGTCCTTTTGTTTCGTTAGTTATTTTTTGCTTCATTTGTTTTCTTCCCTCCCCCTCTGTTACTTGGTTGGTGTTTCCAATTCCCATTTCATTTAGCAAGATTGGGGCGCTGGGAATGAAGGCTAGGAAAGTATTGTTGAACAGTCATGCCCAAAATAGAGTAATAGGGAGGATACAAAAGAAATTTAAAAGTTCAGAACATAGAACAAGGCAAAACGTATTAAGCAGTTGCTATGTGCCAGTTTTGTGCTAAGTTCTGAGGATAACATCTCTGGGTCTCAGTTTCATTTTCTGTAAAATGTTGTGGTTGAACTAGATGACTTCTAAGGTCCCTTCCAAGCCTGAAACCATGTCCTGTTGTCAGTCACTACCCTCCCACGAGCTTCATTTTAAAGCATATAGGTGACTGAGATCACCCAGCTGTCTCAAGGGTGGTACCTATGTCTGCCCTTTCACACCAATTCTAGAACTTTATACAGAATTGCCTAGAGATTGATTTATGATATAAAACATCATTGCCTGGTTTCTAGTAGCTATACATTCTTTATCCTCTTCTCTTGGCTTAGAGTGCAAATTCCATTAGCCTAGTCCTTAGTCGTTATATACTGATGGTATTAATCATTATATAATGGTATTAATTAATGGTATAATCATAGATTTAGGACAGAAACAGACCTGAGAGGTTACCTGATTTTACATATGAGAAAACTTAGACCCAAGGAAGTCAAGTGACTTAAGGTTATACTAATATTAAACATCAGAGGTACAATTTGAACCTGTTCTCCAATTAATTGCAGAGCTCTTTCTTCTGGATCACGTTCCCTCGAACATCCACTTCTCTCGGATCAATAGCCCATGGGAGGTCAGTGCCTGGTAGAAGGGAAGTTTCTTTAGGATCAGAGAATTCAATTTTACTTTTTGGCATTAGTAATTAGTAATAAGCTGGCATTTCCAGGAGAAAGGTTGAGAGCTAATGATGCTAAAAAGAAAAAGTCTTCCCTTCTAAGGATTTAGCCAAAGTAAAATAGAATAATGTAAGATCAGGTGACTATGTATTATTCTTGTGTAGTAGAAAAAGAATAATTAGTTTGTTATGAACCCTGAGTCCTACTTGGTTGTTCAGCATGATCTTTCATGGTGATTAATTTAATCCTGAGAAGTAAGTTAAATTTATATGGAAGAAATACGTGGCATAAAATAGTAAGTGTCCCCCAAAATCTAAAGTCTCTCTTATTATCCTTGGAGTAAAAGTAGAAACTTTTACACATGGTTACCACTATACCAGAGTCCAATGGTACATAGTGTACCCTCACCTGAGTGGGGAAAAGGTATGTTGGGCTTCATTCTGTGAGGTTAATTAAGACCTTGTGAAATCAGGATAAAGCTCCTACTGGGTGGGGGCAGGAAGGTAATAGTAAAGAGGAGTATGAAGAAGAAGGGAAAATTCACTTTTACCTAAATACTAAGCTAAACTAAGATTTCTTGTTTCAAGAACTATAAGTACTGACTCTGGCCCCTAAATCCATCACCTCGGGACAAGGTCCTAGTTGTCCTACCCTAGTTCTGGCTTTATATCCATGGTGTCCATGAGGCACATGTGTCAGAGGAAAGTACTAATCTCTTCAATCAAAGAAGAGGTCTGACTTCTACTCACTCTGGCCCAGCAGCTGACTCTCTGATCTGTAACAATTCACAGGAATTCTTTGGGCCTTGGCTATAAAGTAAAGAACTGTGTGAAATGATCTCTGAGATAGCTTTGTGCATCTCAATTTCTGTTTTTCTTCTTTTCTCCCTAAACATCTATTTTCCTCCTAGAGAGCACCTGAAGACACATTGGATACAATGCATGTTAATTCCAGGTGTTTGTGTTATTAAGAATTACTTATTATCCTTCTGATTCAGTAAAGGAACAATTTCTGGTGAGCTTGACCAGAAAACTCAGTGATGGAAGTGAGCAGTCTGTGTCATATTGACCCTTACTCCCATGACTGAAGGTTTTTTTTTTTCATGAGTGAAAGTGTTGACCCATTCATCATTGTATATTGAACACTGCTTCTATGTGTGTGTGTGTCTCCACTGAACAAATATATATTACATTAATATTACATATAGCTATCTGTATACATGTGTATGTATATGTGTATATGTACATGCATATATCACACACATATTATACAGATATATCACATATATCACACACACACACACACACATACACAGAAAGCAAGAGTGAGTTTGCACAGTCAATAGAGCATTGGACCTGGGATCAGGAAGACCTGAGTTCAGATCTAGCCTCAGACATTTATTATCTATATGACTCTGGGGAAATCATTAAACTCTGTTTTTCTCATTTGCAAAATAAGCTGCAGAAGGAAATGGCAAACCACTTTAGTATGTTTGCTGAGAAAACCCAAAAATGGGTCCCAAAGACTCAACTGGGGCTGAATGATAATAGCAATGTTTTTGCTATTTTTGTGTGTGTGTATACACATGTACACGTATATGTATATATCTACATACATCTACATCTATATTTGCATCTACACATACATCTACATCATCCACATACACATGTATATCCTTCCTATCTGCCTGATTTCCAGAGAGATCTGAGGTACCAGTGGTCAAAGATTTTCAAATCATGCCTCATTAACTAAAATTAACCAAACAGAATTGCCTATCTTTCCTGCGGTGGAGATAAATTTTTATCTTTTGATGTGTTTAGTATTTTCATTATATGGGTGCTCCTTATGAACTGCATTACAATTATGCTTATTGCTTTCTATCTGCTAATCTCTAGGATTTTTCTCTCCTTTCACCCTTTCCAAGGTTGTGATGTCCTCAATTTGTAACCCCTCACCATCTTCATTTTCTCTCCCTGTCACTAAAATCCTGGACAGATCCCCTTTGGTCATCTACATAAGTAAGAGGCACTTAATTATATTTTCTACTTTCTTATATACTTTGAAAAATCACTCGTATTAATATTCCCTCACACTTTGTCAGCTAATCAAAAAGATATCACCAAGAATCATGGTGCTATATTGGGTGTGAATAACTAAGAAATTATACCTGTGTTGTGAGATTTAGAATAAAAATATCAGGCAGTTCATGAAGTATAGACACAGAGCCACAAACAATTAGATGCTTTGCAAAACTCTGGGCTAGTCCCACTTCATGAACTATGTGACTTTAGATGAACCTCTTCACTTGGCATCAAATTTATAAACTTAGACTGAAGCAACTGGTCTCCAAAGTCTCCTTTCACCATAAAATTCCAAGTTTCTGCAATCAGAGACTTCTAGAGCAGTACTTGTGTCTAGGCCTGTGTCAAACAGAAGCCAGTATTGCAAAACTCTCTTGCGGGACAAATGGGAAAACACGGACATTGTCAGCAGAAGGACCTTTGATCTTGAGATTTTGTGAGCCATTAGTTTTTCTTTAGGATTAAAGCACTTTCAAGTGAACTTATGGAATTAAGAAATGTTGAGATTGGGGATGAATATGCTCGTGTTTGACATGTTTTATTTATCACACATTCAGTCATTTAATAGGATTTGTTGCATATCTTATACCCTTTTAACATAAAGTTCTGAGGGCAAGTACCAGAGATAAATTAGAGCAGCTTCCATCATCCTACTTATAAATTATTTAAAGATGATAAACATGCTTCAATGGATCTCTGATGAAATCAGTTTTGGTCCACATCACCCTTTAACCTCATCTCATGACAGAAATATTTCCACTATTAGGGGCTCTAGTCCCTTTAATAATGACACAAAAAACAAACATACAAACTACCTGAAATAGCAATTATACTTCTTTCATCTCTATTAAGAGAAAGCCAGAAAAAAATTGCCAAATTAAAAACCCTGTATAATGTCTGTGCCTTCTTCCCTACCTTCCTTTTCCCTTCCTTCTCTTCCTTCCTTCCTTCCTTCCTTCCTTCCTTCCTTATTCCTTCCTTGTATTAAGAAAAACCCATAAAAAATTACCAAATTTAAAACTTGTTATGATGTCTGCCACTTCTTTTGTCCCTTCCTTCCTTCCTTCCTCCCTTTATTCTTCTCTCTTTACTCATATCTTACTCTCTATTTCTTTTCCCCTTCTTCCTTTCTTTTCTTCTTTCCTTTTTTCCCTTCTTCCTTTCTCTCTCTTTGTCTCTCTCTTTCAATATATATATACATAGGCACATTTACACACAAACATAAGATACTTATATAATTGTTTATAAACACACATGCATATATCCACAGAATCCATACACATATTTTTATGTAGACAAAAATATATTTATAGATAATGGAATTTACATATTAGACCCATGTACCTTGCACATATGCACACCTGCCTGTATATTTCAATATGTGAAAAACACATGATTCTTACCCATGTTGATACACATGTGTACAGTGTGCATACTTGCACATGTACACACAAATATCACACAATGCACACTCATGTCCTTGTATTTTGTATGTACACATTTGTACATGCATATACAATATACATATCCATACACCCATATCACGATAGCTCGCATAAAAGTGAAATAGAAGAAAAGAAATTATAACATTTTTCCACTAATTTTTCCCCTTAGACATATGATTTTATTGGTGTTGTGATCTCTTGGTAAGGAGATTGGTCTCCTTATAGCTTCTCTCTCACTCAGGGTCTTAAGGAGATACCTGGGAATCTAAAGGTTAAGTGACTCACCCAAGGTCACAAAACCAGGGTGCGATGGATGTAATTGAATTAGAAGACTTCTTGACTCTGCTAAGCTCTCCACTATGTCCTGCTTCTGTGGTGTCAATTATGGGAAATAAACAGAAATGGAAAGTTTTGAGTCTTAGGCATTTACTGTTTGATAAACTATAATTGAGTGATGGTTACCTATGTAATTCAGTTAGTCAAACATGCAATTTTTCATTGCTTACTCTGTCCCAGGTAACATATTATGGTGAATGTGTGTTTGTGAAATAGAGAAATCATGATAATTAAATGTTTTCCTTCAACCAAAAAGTTCCTCAACCCAACAAATATTTATTGAATATATGTTTTGTGCAAAGCGATTCTGGAGACATAATACCAAGAAATAAAGCAGTCTTTACCCTCCAGGAACTTCCATTCAGCTTGGGGTGGGGGAGCGGTGGTTAAAGATGCATAATTTACACAGATGAGTAAGTGAATTTCAGGAAGACAGAGAGTTCTCCTCTTTGAAGCTGTTAGCAAAAGATCCCCATAGCAGGTGACAGCTTAGCTGAGCCTTGAAGGGAGATGAGAATTCTAAAGGAGAAGAGAGAACATTCTGGTCTAGGCAAAACCACAGATTTAGGAAATTTCATACTAAGTTTGATAAGTTTTGAGGCAGAAACACGTATATATTTACCATATCAAGTGAACCCATTCTATCCCTATGTCCTTCTGCCTTCTTTAAACATCTTTATTTCTGCCTATATCCACATATTTATGTATGTGGTTATCCTTGTGTATATAATTGGTGGACTGGCCATATTTGGATCTGTCATTTCTGGTTTGAGAATTGATCCTGTATTACGATCTTCTCATATTCCATTGTGATCTTAGCCACAAAATTCCCAGTGTGGTGCCTAACAGAGGACCAGGGTAGAGAGAACACACTATAAGAGCTGGTCAAGAGGAACAGATTATACCAAAAATAGAGATCCATCTGTAAAAGTCTGTTGTTATTTACTCTTCCTCTTTCCACTATATAAAAGCAAGTAGATGTTTGGAATTAAAAGCCCAGGAATTTTAAAGGGGCAACAGGAATTTCCTTTATGGAATATATTTAATAGCACGTGCAATTTGAGTAGTGAGGATAAAATTATTATGAGGGGCTGTAAGATCTTATGCTCCCAGGGATAGCTTGATCACTGGGTGAAGTGAGAAATACATTTCCTCTTTGGCATGGTATTGTACAGTGAAGTCTGTTATGGATATTTTGTATTTGCCTCTGAAACATCTGTTGTGAGCATTGATGGTATTGTTCTTGGACACTGAAAATCAAGGCTTCTTCATCTTTTTTGTGAGTTCTTATGAAGCCAGTCAAGCCTTGTGAAGCTCTTCTAATGCACACACACCCCATACCCATGCACTCACATGCTATATACATATATGTATACACACATGTGTATATACACACACATGCAGTGTGTATGTAAGGTGTGTGTATAACACACACATATATAGTGTGTATGTATGTATAGGTATATATAGGTATATAGGTATGTGTATGTATATAGAGATAGATACATGATAGACAGATAGATAGATAGATAGATAGATAGAGATCCATCTCTATCTATCTATCTATACACACCCTTAATTTAAAGTTCATGGACCCCAGGTTAAGAATACCTCTTCTAAATGGACCATCCAGTGACAGTGCTGGGTTCCTCTGGTAAACTGAGGCTGGCAGCTATGCTTATTTAAAACCAAATTGAAACACAACCTCTGGAAGCTTAAAGCTGATATTCTAAGAGTAAGGCCATAGTTTCTCTGATGACACACATTTTGCTAACTGTGTTACCTCCCTAGAGTAGAATCACCTACTATTGTTGGCCTTCCTTTTGTAAGCTCTCAAATGCCCTTAGTCTCTAAAGACATTTAAAGATTGATTTAAGTAATATGAATAATGCCTCCAGGGTCTGTGGTTTCAGTAGTGTGAATATTGCTTCCTCTGGTATAGATTCTCTTCCTCTAAAATTATGGAGATGCTTTTCACAATTGGATATGACTAAAAAAGCTATAACAGACTAGAATGGATGTGAAGAATCAGATATATGTTCTCAGATGTTGCCAACGGATTTCCTCGTTTTGTTCAGCTATGCAAATTTGTTACAGGAACAGGCTTTTCCTTTGGGGAGGAGTGTTGTTTGGTAAGTTGGTGGGTAATATAGATATGTAATAAAAAGAACATCAGTAAAGCATTTTAAAATGCACACAAAATAACATCAACAACAATACCTCATATTTCTATTATGTATTAAGGCTTACAAAGCCCATTTTGCCCTCACAACAATCCTAGAAGGTGGATGCTACTATTACCCCCATTTTACAGATGGAGAAACTGAGAAGCAAAAAGGAGTGACTTGTTTAGGGTGACACGTAGAGTAAACATGAAACTACGTTTGATCTTAAGTCTTCTAGAGTCCAGGTTCAGTTCTCCATCCACTGAGCCCTCCACATGTTAAAGAAAATGAAGCAGAGAAGGTGCACTGGTAGAGCAGGTCTGTTACTCCATTGTTATAATAGCTTCCAACTACACTGACACTTTTGGGAACCCTTATGTTTATGTGTGTTGTAAATTATATACAATACACATACACATAGCTTCAGTTTCCACATCTGTCAAATGGGGATAGTAAAATGTTGTTGTAAAGATCAATCAAGATAATGTGTTAGAAAATATATATATATATATATACATATATACACACATTTATGTGTGCATATCTACATATAAGCATTTTCTTTATATATTATTATATACATGTATGTGTACATATGATGCACATATACATCACATTTATATTACCTATTCTTTTTCTTTTAAAAATATACATAACAGATCAGAGCTTTTTGTTTTTCTTTGTACCTCAAAATATCAGTATTTGATTAAGTTGACAAAAAATAGAAAACTAACTTTTAACAAACCATTACTTTGAAGCTAATGTGCATCATAAGTTTGAGCAAATCACTAGGAATTTTTGCACTGGGGACAAGTAACACAGATGACCTCAATTAGGAAAGACCCTTGAGGGTCTTGAGTTCCTTGAGGCCCAGAGACACCCTTGTGGTATGTTGCTGGGACTGTTATTGCCCACGGGTGAGGAAGGAGAGAGGTGATATGAGGGAAGATTTGGCAGACCAGGTGCTAAGCTTGGTAGTTTCTAGCTTTTGAGGGTCCAGAAATACCGTTTGTGATCCGAAAATGGCCTCCTGGAGTAGGGCCCAAGTTACCACATCCTCTTTAGAATGGGTATTCTGTTTAGAAACTATCAATCTGTGTCTAGGCTGCTCCTCAGGTGAGATAACACCCCACTGACAATGAGGCTTGGACTTGAAACCTTTCTAGTTTGGAAGTGCAGAGTGGAAGGGAGCCTTTCTCAACCTTAAGCTCCCGTAGCCTACCTTTGAGTGTCCCCACCTCACACCTGGTCCAGGCAACAAAGAGGCATCAGAGGACAGAGTGAATCCGTTGAGGTATAATAATGATAATTTCACAAGTCTCTTGAGCATAAAAATGGTTTCATTAAGTAGCTAGGCTTCTGTTGCTCTACCGTAGCTTTATTCATCTGCCTTACAAGATGTATTTCATCTTCTGGTTTGTAATAAAACTGCGCACATCATGGGATCTAAAAGAGTTTTCCTGCTACCGATTTCCCACAGCAGCCAGTACCTGTCCCCAATGACTCCCCTTCTAACCTTTCTTCCCTACTAACAAAGCTGTTCAGAGACTAAGTCTTTTACATGTGCTAATAAATGCTGCAGATTAGATGGTACATCCAGCTGGATGATTTGGCACTGAGCACTGCCTGTCATTCATTCCCTGTTGACGGTCATTTAGGCATTTGCCCAGCTTAGGGATGGGAGAAGGGGGAGGGTCGCTAGATTTTTTTCACTGTGTTTTAAAAAAATAATCCTTTTGTGATATGAATATATTGTTTTGAAAAAAGCCTTTTAAAAATTAAATCAAATTTTCAATTAACCAAAGTTTATTTTTTCCTCTAGTCTCTCTCTCCCCATTATATCCTTCCCACAGAAGAAAAAAAGAATAAAAATCAAATAAATTGTACAAATATGCAGAGTTTAGCAAAAACAAAACAAAACAAAAAGCTACATTGACTGTGTCCAAAAATGTACTTCATTCTGGACTCTGAGACTCTTGCCTTGTAGACAGGAGGTGGGTAGTATGCTTCATTATTGGTTCTCTGGAATCATAGTTGGGCCTTGTAATGATTAGCATCCTAAATTTTTCAGATTGTCTTTACAATGTTGTTATTGTGTGTGTGTGTGTTTGTGTGTATTTAGGATCACACACGTGCACACACACACAAACACACATCTCTCTATATATTTCACTCTACACCAGGTCATAATAAGTTTTCCCAAGGTTCTCTGAAACCTTCTTTCATCATCTTTTTTTTATCTTTTCATCTTTTAAAATTCACATTTTTTTACCTCCCACTACTGAAAAAGAAAAACAAAACAAAAAAAACACTTGCAATAAATATGTATGGCCAAGCACGACAAATATTCATGATGCCATGATAAAAAATATATGGCTCAGTCTGAAGTTTTTATCCATTGCTTCTCTGTCAGGAGGTGGGTGGCATGTTTAATCATCAGACCTTTGGAATCAGGACTGTTTAGAGGTCTTAAGTCTTTCAAAGTTGTTCTTTTTTTGCTCTCATTGTACTCAGATGAGTTGTTATGATGTTGTTGTTTTTTTCTTTCACTTCACTCTGCATCAGTTCATGCAAGTCTTTCCTGGTTTCTCCAATGCCATTTCCTTCATAATTTCTCGCAGTACAATAACATCCCATCCTATTCATATCCTATAACTTGAGTTGTCATCCATAGATTGATGAGTACCCCCATCAGATCTCAGTTCTTTTCCACCATTACAAAAGCTGCTTTGAATGCATTTTGCACTTATGCAACCTTCTTTTTTTCAACCCTCTTTCTTTCATGTCTTTATGTCATAGGCATAGTACTGTTATATTTGGGTCAAAGGATAGGTTTAGTGTAATAACCACGGAGTCCCTAAATACTTAAAATAATGTTTATGAAATGTCACATGATATAAGGAAAGAGCATGAGCCCTGGACCCAAGGTCAGGGGAGACTTGGCTTCACACCCTGTTTTTGATATAACACAGACACCAAGGGGTTACACCTTGTGCAGGATTCAGCTGCCCTCTCTCCTTGACATTTCCAGCAGTGTTTGGGGCCTTCTCACCCCAGAACATCTCAGTATCATGGCAGCTCCTTTTCCTATTGGTGAGTTACTCCTCCACCCCCTGGGGTTTCCATTTTGGGGGAGGAGCCAGGTTATCCATTCTTTGTTCTCCTTCCAACTTTGATTCTGTCTTTGAACTTGGACCCAGTACATTTCCCCCTCCCTACTCACAAATTCTATTCTTCTTTTGGTGTATTATCTTCCTCCATCAGAATATAATGTCCTTTAGGGCAGGGACTGTCTTTTATTTTTTTAATTATTTTATTTTTAATTTACGAAGTAATATCAACATTCCATAACATAGTAGAATAAAAAAAGATGATTGCACGTGAGCACTTGGTACAGTATCTGGCACATGGTAGGTGTTTAACTAAATGTCTGTTGTCTTGTCTTGCCTAACCTTGCCTAGATAGGACTTAGAAACGAACACTTAATATCACCTGTACTTGAACCCAGATCTCCAGATTTTTTAATCTAAAGCATTCAACACATGGTTGTTAATATAATTCCCTCCCTATCTCTGCTTTTTCTCTGGTGCTATCTCTGATGCTTCCTCCTTGTACGACCTTGATGCAGTGACTGTATTCCTGAGTTTCTTAATTTCTAAAATGGGAGGACTGGAGTGGATGTTACCGAGGTCCCTTTCATCTGTAAAGCTGTGACCTTGTGATCTGATTTTTAATACCTTCTCTGCTACCAAGTGTCTATATGAGTTTGGGGAAATCACTTGAACTCCTTGGTCCTCAGTTTCCCCACCTGTAAAAATGTGGAGGTGGCACTAAATCTTTCCTGAGAACCCTTCTGGCTCCAGATCTGGGATCCAAAGTCACTGTTCCTTGTTTTACCTATAACTGCCTCACCTGTATAATGAACCAAGTTCTTCTTTACCTGCCTCAGGGTAGAAGATTACCTCTTGAAAACTTTTATTTTATTGTTTATTATTCTACATTTCTGGACTTGCAGGAACATCCAACCAATGTTAGTCTATGACCTCAAAAGGCTCAGATAAAATGAAGGACTTCACCTGATCAATTGATCGGGAAGTTACTTCTTTTTATGATCTCTCTTCATCAACAGAAAACATTTCTCGTGCTCTGTCTTCCCCCGACCTCATCATGGATCATTCTCCATACCTGATAGTAGCTTCCTGGAAGGAGTTGCTTAATTTCAACAGTATTTTAATGCTCCTTCCTTATTTTTTCCCCACCTTTTAAAAGTCTCGCTCCCTCTGAACTTTAAGCAATGCTGTCTGTTTTGCTATTCACCACTGAGAGGTTTATTCCTGGAGACTTTGACTCTCTTTTCCTTATCACATGACAGATAGAAAACCCAAGTTTAAATCTTGTCTCCGAAGCTTACTGGCTTGAGCAAGCTTCTTAACCCAAGCCTTCGTTGCCTCATTTGTAAAATAGAAGTGATAGGGGTAGCTGTATGATTAAGGGAATAGAACACTTGGCCTGGAGTCCGGAGGACCTGAGTTCAAATCTAGCCTCAGACCCTTACTGAATGTGTGACCCTGGGCAAGTCTCTTATTCTCTATTTGCCTAAATTTTCTCATATTTAAAATGGGGATAATAATAGCAAGTACCTTGCAAAGTTGTTGAGAGAAGAAATGAGATAATTATAAGCCACTTAGCGCAGTACCTGGCATATTGTAAGAGCAATAGAAATACTAGTTATTATTATTATTTATTATTATTACACCTGACTTCCAGAACTGTTATGAGAATAAAAAAAAGAAAATGTATTAAAAGGGTTTGCAAATTTTTTTACCATTACGTACATTCGTTTTGTCATCCACACAGAATCTGTTGCTGGTACACTTTGTAAAAGATCATTTGACTCTTATTTATGAAAAACATCTTTAAATAAGTAGAAGAAATGTAGATGTTTTGAAATTATATTTACAATCTTTCCCCTTGTGATAAGTCTTTGAAAACATAGTTGTTTAAGTGTTAGAAGGGAATAAATATGTATGTATGTATGTATGCATGCATGCATGCACACATGCATGTATGTATATATGTTTTTGTGTGTCTGTATGTGTATGTGCACACATGCATTTTAAAGTCGTGCAATTAGAGGGCCGCATGCTATCCTTTCAGCTTCCATGTCAGCCACACAAACAATTTCAGCAGGTAGCCACTAGCCACAAAGATGCTTTAGATTTTCCGGCTCTTTGGCGGTTCATGGGGACGAAAAGGGATTTATGCCTCGCTCCTTGTTTTCTTAGAACATTGAGCAAGAAGGAGGCTATCTAATGCCTCCCCTGCTGAGGCAAAATGGGCCTGGCGTCTACCCAGAGTAATAAAGTTAGATGAGTAGGATACTTGCAACATGTCTTAGCATTAAAAAGGTATTTTTCTTTCACTGCATATGAATTAGAAATACCTACCATCAACACCTGGTGGATTGTTAATAAAGGTTACTGACCTCATTGGTTTCCTGAATGGCTGGTAATGTAGCGGGTGCAAAGGGTTGATTCAAAAATTACAATTTCATTAATAGCCATTTAAGTTTGCTGAAACAACAGAATTTATACTTGTCATTTCCCCTGCTAAGCTGCACTCTGATTTAATCACCAATGAAGATATCCCATTGAAAGAAATTCATTGTTCTTTTTATTTTTTTCCCAAAGGCGCTCTTGAAAAAAAAATGTGACATTCTTAAATCAGTAATATGTTCCACATTAAAATGGCTAAAAATTCTAGGAGAGTCTGTTTGCAATATAGCTTTTCTCTGATTAATAACCCTTGCAAATGTGTGCTTATTATACCATGAACATGACCTTTATAAGGACATTAGGAAATCAGAGTATGAATACACCATGTCAAAGACTTTTGAATGTCACAGAATGCAGGGACTGGAAATTGATGTGATCCCCCCTCAACCCCCAGTCCTTAACTGTTAAGGGGATCTGTTCACATGATCGAAGGCTTGTGGTTGTACTCTCTATTTTATGGAGCCTCTCATTGGTGGGAGTCATGATTAGCTATGATCCAATGCATTAGCAAAGAATGTGCACGTAAGCATAAATAGGAGAAGGGGATATTTCACCATTGGTAAGTTTTATTGTAGTTAAGATTTAAAAAATAGGATATACCATTATTTCCCCCTTTTCTTTTGGGTTTCCTTTCTTTGCTTAAGAGCCTTTTGAAACAGTTTTTATTACAAACTCTAGTCCTTAGTTATGATAAAGAAATCATTTCTTGAAATTCATTTGCTTAAATGCCCATCTTTAACAATTAAAATATGCTTTTCTTC
Organism: Pseudocheirus occidentalis; assembly: GCA_028646575.1. Taxonomy (NCBI): domain Eukaryota; kingdom Metazoa; phylum Chordata; class Mammalia; order Diprotodontia; family Pseudocheiridae; genus Pseudocheirus; species Pseudocheirus occidentalis. The sequence continues at coordinate 25,203,835 of CM053597.1, read as the reverse complement.
TTTGTAGCCAACAATTTTTCATTTTTCATTTAATTTAAGTTTTGCAAAGCAATTAGGGTTTAGTGACTTGCTCAGGGTCATATACTTCATAAATGTCAAGTGTCTGAGGTCAGATTTGAATTCAGTTCCTCCTGACTCCGGGCCTGGTGCTTTATCCATTGCACTTCCTAGCTGCCCCAACCAATATATATATATGTATGTTTAAAATCACACGTGGAAAAGGACTCTACATTACATATGATTTCCCAATCCACATTGGTAGAGGGGTTGTCCTCTCCAGAAATTCCCTCTGGCATCTAAATCACAGATCTGAAGAATGAATAGGAAACAAAACTGGGGGTCAGACCCAGATACTGTGAGAAGCAAACTATCCCTTTAAAAATGAAAGAAAGAGAAAGACTTAGAATATGAGCTCCAAGCACTCATCCCTACAATCTCAGGACCAAAAAGTGTATAAAGCATGCCCTGCTGCTTCCAGACAAGATGGCAGTTAATGCAATTGAAATCCTTCCAGCTTCTTGTTAAGCCCCATGTCTGCTTGTTCCATTTTAGTGGAAATGGAGAACATCTGTTCCCCATCCTTCATATGTTAGCTTTTCAAAATAGTTTTAGATGATTGTAGAGGAACCTTTCAGCCTTCCTTCTCCAGCACAGATACTTCCAATACCTCTGACCCACGTAGCCTATTGGCCTGCCCTATCATGACTTCGGTTTCTTTTCTGGAAGTTTTCCAACTCTCTTCCCCTATCTAGCACAAATAACGGGACCCAAAGTTTCCCATAGTGCCTTAAGAAGGCTAGCTGGGAGTAGATGGAATATTGTCTTTTTCTTTCTATTGAATAAGTATCCAAACATCTCAAGAACAAACTCATTTTCATAGTGCTCTGTGCCACTGCCATTAGTCAGGCTATCTTATTATTGGGCTATAATCCTACTTTCTTCATCTTGTATGTCTTCAGTTTCTTTCTGCTCCCCAAAGCCAAGCTGATGTCATGAAAAACAATTGGTCTGATTAATATTTTCCCTGCCTTGTTGGGCTTTGAATTGGCAGCTGTTTCAAGTCTCCTCCACTTTCCATCTCCATGGCTCATCTCTGATATTATCACTCCTTGAAGTAAGAGTTTTAGCTAGGCAAATGTATTAATAAGTATCCTTAATGAATAGAATATTTTATTTGTGTGAGTGTGTTTCCTTTATTGCTGGCTTAGTGCCCCTATTATAACATTTACCTTTGCATTTGGGGAATAGATAAAAGATTCTGATCTGCTCACTTGCTTTCCTACTGACCCTTTTTATGTTTGTATATTGATGGATTTCTAAGAGGACATCTATGCTTTCCCCTGTCCTTCTCCTTTGTGGTCCTGTGCACATTTCCTGAAAATGGGATAATTGCTTTTTTAAAAATTTCTCATCACTGAAGTCATGACTTTTACTTTGTAATTTTAAGTCACGTTGCCGCAAAACAGCATCAGTAACGCATTTTGTCATGAAAATGAGATTTGTTTTCCATAAACTGTAGTGATTAAAATCACATCATCTTCTGCAAGACTACATTTTTTTCTAGAAGAAAGAAATACAATAATCATATTCCACCTGTACTAACCATTTTTTTTTGGCCAAGAGGTTTTCTGGTTAAACCACCTTGTCTTGATAGAACATTCTTAAATCCCTGGAGCAATTCTGAATTAAGTCCAATATTATCCCAAGTCTTTCCTTGACCCACAGAATCCAAGTGGAATAATTAGCCCCTGTTAGTCAGTTGAGAGAGTGAGATAACAGATGAAAAGAAACTGAGCAACAATAACAGTGACAATCTACCTTGGAAATGATAGTGTGTGTCTGAAGGTTGGAAATGTGCCTCAGCAGGAGAATGAAAGAGTGAGAAAAGGAGTCTGTCAACATGAACAAAAATGGTAAGTTTTATAGCAGAGCTGTAGGTAAACTCATGATGTAGCCAGAGTATATGAAATTAGATAAGCCAGGATAGGAGGTGCATGCAGGAGAGTCAGACCAGACAATTCATTCAAATTCAGTCTAAAGAATTCTGTCTACAGAAATGGGGAAACACACATTTCAGTGATAGCGTAACACTGGAAAATTAGCACAGCACTGGTACAGTTATGCTTTAGGAGGAACACTAGGCAAATGACAGGTTATTTCATTAAAGTCCCTGGCTCTGATGGCGTCCTTCCCTGCTTGTTCCACATCAGCCTCTGCATATTCTCTGCTATATCTGTACCACTGTGGGCCTGGGCTCATCATTTTCTCCAACTATTCCAAAACTGTCATAATTAATTATTTTCAGAATTTCCCTAGTGCATATGCCTTCCCAGCTCTATATGATTTGGATAATTTGTGAAAGCACCATAATGAATCATTCAAGATACTCATGCAAATGTATCAATGGTCTTTAAGTTACCTGAACGTAGAGCTATTGTGTTCTTCCAAATCAGTCATCATCACAATCATCATAATCATGACAATACAAACTTCTAGTTCAGTGCTTAAGGCCTGCCCATATTTATCTTCAGTCTGTCTTTTAAAAACAGATTTATATTATTTGTTTTTTTATATTGCCTAGATTCTTGTTTATATCCCTTCTCCTTCCTCCTCCCAGAGTTCTGTACTTTATAACAAATAATTCTAAAGGAGGAGAAGAGAGAGGAAAAAGAGAGAAATCAGTAAACCTGTTAAGTAAAAAATGAAAAAAATAAAATAAAATTGACATCATATGTGATCCTCCATCCCATCAACCTCTTTCCTCCTCCCTTCCCCACCCCTGTCCATCTTTGCGAAAGAGTAGAAGGAAATGCCTTATAATTTTCTCCTTTTAGGGATGACCTTATTCTTAATAATTGTGTGATTTGTCTTCAAACCATTTTTCCAAATTAATTCCATGCCGTTCTCTGATATACTTTAAAATTTAGTTGTCTGACTAAAGTGCCTCTTTGCTGTTCCTTGTATGTGACTTTCCTCCTGCAGCCTTTGCACTTTTGTACTATCCTGTGTTTGCAGAATGCCAACCCTCCTCATTTCCACCATTTGGAAATCCTTGCTTCCTTTAGAGTTCAGCTGCAGTGCTGTGTTGTACAGAAGGCTTTTCTTGATCTCTCTGCCCTGCCCCCATCCGTAACTCTGTATTTACATAGAATTTATTTAATTTGTGTACATATTATGTCCTTCCAGGAGACTATAGGTCCCTGGACAGTGAGGACTGGTTTGTTTTGGCCTTTATATCACTGGAGCATAACATAGTGCCCAGAATATAAGAAATGCTTATTGAATTGAATCCTCAAATAATGTTTATGAAATGCCTGGACTGATATTATCTATCCCTTGGAAGTTCCAGTTTGAAAGGAAAGGCCGTATTGATGGCAAATGACATACATGGTGGTTTCTATAAGAATGATGAGAGTGAGAGAATGGGATTAGATCTGTAATTTCACTGATCTAGCTAATTTCTGAATAAAGAATCTCCAAGTACTTTCTTCACAGCTTCTAGTCTTCAAAGAGTTGTCCAGAACTCAGAGAAGTTAAAGGATTTACCCAAAGGTCAAATAGCTAGTTACTGTCAGAGGCAGGATTTGAAACTGGCACTTTCTTAATTTGAGGTCAGTTCTGAATCCACTATGTCAACCTCCCTCTCCTTTATTGGAAAATAGAGAGAAGTTAACATGGCAAAAAGATATGCCTACAATTCTGGCTATTTTACCTTTCTACCAAGGGTCATTTTAATGGAAATTGACACAGTTCTTTGTACATATTGAATGATTGGATGTATAGAAGGAATGCTTATAGGATCAGAAGAGTCTTTGGAAAGAAGCAAGATGAAAGTGAGAAAGTAAGAGGGGTGACCGATCCAGACAAGTAATTTTAAAAGAGCAAATTGGGAAAAAGAGAGGACACTGAACAGAAAGACTAGACATATAGCTTGTCCATTGGCAACCAGTTGAGAAAATAACTAGACCCTTATTTTCTTAAATACTTTCATGCTTTCAAATGAACTTACCCAAAGGGAAACTTCTAGCCATCATTAAATATTTCATTATCATCTAAGACCTCATCTTAGATGCTTCAGTTGTTTGAAGGTTTCAAAGCTTTTTTTGGTGAACCATTTTTTGTGTAATCAATCTGATTTTGACATTCATAGCTGTGGTAGGAACAATATGGGTTTTCCTTAGGCCTTACGCCATGTGGGCTAGACTTTTTTTTTCTTTAAAAGAAAACATATTGAAAACATCCTTGAGACTTAATTGGGCCAGAGGACTCAGTTTGGGGTGATTGTTATAGCTTCCTTATTAGTGTAGATATAAAACCCAGTGCAGGAAGAGTCAGGAAGTCTTCTGCCAGGCTGCCTACATGCTTCCCACCAAGTGGCATTTTGTTGAATGTGGAGGCAAAGAAATGGCTCACAATTGAATCAATGCTGTGTCCTTGCTGAGCAGATTTTCTGTACAATTGCTAAGAAAATTTCCTTTGGTTTACTATTAGATGATCCATGAGTGTCCCATTCCATTGTCATCCCAAACATAAGCCGTTTAACTACCCCTGGTCAGTCCTGATCCATAACAATCCACCAAACATTGACAGTCTTACATATTTAAGATGAAAAATACACTGAAATACACTTAGTCCTAAAGGAAATCAGGTCGAGGGAGTATGTAAGAGTGGAAAATACATGGCATAAGAAAAGTTGGGTTTGAATCTTGACTTTTATCTTTCCTGGGTGGGTGATGATGGGAAACCAACTTGACCTCTCTGGGCCTCAGTTTCTTTACTTATAAAACATGGATAATAATATGTGTTCCTACCCACCAGACAGATACGCCACCAGGAGATTCAAATCAACTCGGTTCAGTTCAGTAAGGATTTACTGTGCAGCTGTGATGTGCCTGGCATTGAACTAGAGGATGTTATACCTGAAAGGGCTATAAGGGAATATGCTTTTATGATAATAAAGATGATACAAAATGTTTTAAAGAACCTGTTTTTTGCAGCATGGTTCTCTTCAGAAATTTTCCTTTGACTTGTTTTTTTGGGGCGGGATTGAGGATTCAGAGAAAAATGATTTGAATCCTCTGGGGATATGATTGATGCTTTCTCCTTACTTAGAGCCGAGAACAGAAAAAGTGACAATAAGCAAATGGTAAAAATGCCATTGGTAAATGTGGCCAATGAAAATTCCATTTTTGGGTCCATTGAGTGACTTTTGAAAACTATGTAGGGCAGGCCCTAGTACTGTAGGAGAAAAAGTAGGCCTAGATTCAGTGGTCCTACTTTTTCTCAAATTGCCCTCATTTTTTTTTTCCAGTAGGCATGCTTGTTGAAAATCACTTAATACACTTTGAGTTATTCTATCAGAAGGAAGAGCTGCACCTTCAAAAGGACATGATCATTCAGTTTTAAAGAAAGCAGGTAGCTTTCTATGACAAAAAAGAATGTATTGGGAATCACAGGACCTCAGTTTGAATCCCTGTATGAATCTATTCCTTACATCGTGATCTTGGCCAAGACTAACATCAACCCCTCAAACATGTTGACAAACATGATTTCAATACCAGCTCCTAATGTGACTCACACCACAGTATACCACATTCCTCTGTGTTCCCTCCCCTGCCTTCCATCAAAAAGAGCATGTGAAAGGAAGTCTGATTTATCTACAGTAGATGCAGTCTTATATTTTATTAATCTGCCATATTTTTGATCTGTCTTCAAGAGGTACCTAGAGCACTCAGAGGATAAAAGACTTGCCCAGAATCACACTGCTTATAAGTTTCAGAGGTGGCCCTTCAATCCAGATGGTGCAGGCAATAAAATGATGGCCTGGGAGTCATGAAACTTTTCAATCATTTCAGATTTGTATGACTCTTCATGACCCTATTTGAGGTTTTCTTGGCAGAGTTACCAAAAATGGTTTGTCATTCTACTTTCCAGCTCATTTCCCAGATAAGGAAACTGAGACAAGGGGTTAAATGACTAGCCCAGGGTCATACAGTGAGTGCCTAAGGTCAGATTTGAATTCTGAAAAATGAGTCTTTTTGACTCCAAATCCAGTGCTCTATTGACTGGGTCACCTAGCTGCCCCCAAATAACAATCTAATATTGTTTTTCAGTCATGTTTGACTCTTCATGACCCATTTGAGGTTTTCTTGGTAAAGATGCTAGTATAGTTTTCTATGTCCTTCTCCAGCTCATTTTTCAGATGAGTAAATTGAAACAAACAAGGTTAAGTGACTTGCCCAGGGTCATACCATTAGTACTAAGTGTTTGAGGCTAGGAAGACCTGATTTCAAATGTGGCTAAGACATTTACTAGCCATGTGACTTAGGCAAGCCACTTCACCTATGTCTCTTTGTTTCTTCATCTTTGTGTGTGTGTGTTTTATTTTTAGTTTTCAACATTCATTTCCACAAGGCTTTGAGTTACAAAATTTTCTCCCTGTCTTTCCTCTACCCACCACCCCCAAATAGGGGTCCTACTGAATACCCCTTTCCCCAATCTGTTCTCTCTTATATCCTCCCTTATTCCTCCTCTGACTTTCTAGTAGGGCAAGTTGGATTTCTATACCCCTGTCACTGTATGTCTTATTTCCTAGTTGCATGTAAAATAACAATAATAATAATAATAATAATAATAATAATAATAATAATAATAAATTTTTAACATTTGATTTTAAGACTTTGATTTCCAGATTCTTTCCCTTCTTCCCTCATCACCCATCCCTACTGGAAAGATAAGCAATTCAATATAGGTTGTACATGTGTAGTTATGCAAAACATTTCAATAGTAGATATATTGGGAAAGACTGACTATATTACCCTCCATCTTATCCCAACCCCCACTTATTCTGTTTTCTACTTTAACCCCACCCCTTTTCAAAAGTGAGCACTTCTAACTACCTGCTCCTCCAAACTGCCCTCCCTTCTATCACCCCACTCTTATCTCCTTCCCCCCTACTTTCATGTAGGGTAAGACACCCAGTTTATTATGTATGTTATTCCCTCCTTAAGCCAAATTCAATGAGAGTAGGGTTGACCCATTCCCTTTTGACTTCCTATTCTTCCCCCTCTCCATTGTAACAGTTTTCTCTTGCCTCTTTTCTATGAGATAATGTACCGTAATCTAGCTTTTCCTTTCTCCTTTTCATAATAAATTCCTCTCTTACCTCTTAATTTTATTTATTAGATATCATCCCTTCATCTTCAAATCATCCTTTGACCTCTGTCTACCTGTACATGAACATACAATTGCCCACACTCACATATATATTTATATACACATACATCTTCCTATACATAATATACATATATATTCCCTTCAGCTATCCTCATATTGAGAAAAGTTTGATCAGTTACGGTTATCATTTTTCCGTGTAGGAATGTAAATAATTCAACTTTAATAAGTTCCTTATGATTTCTTTTCCTTGTTTACCTCCTCAAACTTCTATTGCTTCTTGTATTTGAATGTAAAATTTTCTATGCAGCTCTGCTTTTTTCATCAAGAATGCTAGAAAGTCCTGTATTTCATTGAATGACCATATTTTCCTCTGAAACATTATACTCAGTTTTTATGGGTACATGATTCTTGGTTTTAATGCTACCTCCTTTGATCTCTGAAATATCATATTTCAAGCCCTTCAATCCCATAATGTAGAAGCTGTTAGATCTTGTATTATCCTGATTGTGTTCCTACAGTAGTAAAATTATTCCTTCCCAACTGCTTGTAATATTTTCTCTTTGACCTAGGAACTCTGGAATTTGGCTATGATATTCCTATGAGTTTTCTTTTGGGGATCTTTTTCAAGAGGTGATTGGTGAATTCTTTCAAGTTCCATTTTGTCCTCTGGTTCTAAAATATCAGGGCAATTTTCCTTGAGAATTACTTGTAGGATGATTTCTAGGTTCTTTTTGTGATCATGGCTTTCAGGTAGTCCAATAATTTTTAAATTATCTCTCCTGGATCTATTTTCCAATTCAGTGGTGTTTTTCCAATGAGGTATTTCACATTGCTGTGTATTTTTTAATTTGTTTGGATCTGTTTAATGTTATCTTGATTCCTCATAAAGTCATTGTCTTCCATTTTCTCCAATCAAATTCTGAAGGAATTATTCTCTTCGGTGAGCTTTTGAGATTCTTTTTCCATCTGGCAAATTCGGCTTTTTAAGACATTCTTCTCCTCATCGGCTTTTTCAGCCTCTTTTGCCATTTGAGTTAGTCTATTGTTTAGGGTGTTATTTTCTTCAGTCAGGTTGTTGAATCTCCTTTCATAATTTTCTTGTATCATTCTTATTTCTCTTCCCAATTTTTTTCTACTTCTCTTACTTGATTTTCAAAATCCTTCTTGAGCTCCTCCATGGCTTATAACCAATTCATATTTTTCTTGGAAGCTTTTGGTGTGTGAGTTTTGACTTCATTGTCTTCCTCCCATTCATTCTTTGATATTTTTTGTCCCCCACCAAAAAATCTAAAGTTGGATTCTGTGTTTGCTTGGCCTCCTCTGCTTCCTCATGTTGCTCATGTTGCCAGTCAATTACTTGACTTCTGAGCTCTTTGTGGTGTTAAAACTCTGCTTCCAGAGAGAACTTTATCCCAAATTGCTGGGGGTTTTGCAGCTGCCAGCAATACTAGGAGGCACCCTCTCTCCAGCCCCCAAAAGCTCTGGCCCCCTGGCCATACACCCCAGTGTCTCCACCCAAGACAGAGATCCAAATCCAAGCAGGTTAAATCGAGAGTGATTACACTCTGAACGGTCCCTTAGTCTCCCTACAATCTGCAGGCCAAGAGCTCTGGAGACACTCTCATGGGGAAGCAGCTGCAGTCACTGTGACTCTGCCACCTCTTGCCCCAGGACCAGGGACCTGACCTCACCCTTGCTTTCCAACAGAGTTCCAGACTGACCTTTTACCTTCTCTTTTGAGTTCATGGGTTGAGGAGTCTGGAAACCACCACAACTGTGGTTCATTCTGATGTCTGCTCTGGCAGCTGCTGGTTGGGGCTGCCCTGAAACCAAAACAACGGCTCGTGCCAGACTGTGCTCTGTTTCCAGCACACTGTGATGGACGCTTCCTGTTGGCCTGCAAGGTTGCCTTCAGCAGGAGATTTGTTTCTCTGTCCCTTTGCGGGCTCTGAAGCTCTAACATATTTTTAGACTCATATTTAATAGGTATTTGAGGTGGTTGTTGGGGGAACTCACGGGGTTTCCTACTTCTATGCTGCCATCCTCTGATTCTTCATGTTTAAAATGGGAATAATTAAATCACTTACCTGTGAGGATTATTGTATGGATTAAATGAGATGACATTGGGGAATCCTTTGGAACTGAATAAATGTTGGTGATCATCACAATGATGACAAAGACGCCGCCCGGCTGCTTCTTTCTCGTTTATAGAGCTATAGAAATTGTGTATCCTCTTTGTGTATTGTCTCCATTTCAACTCTGCTCTTTTTACTCTGCGTCACTTCCACAAAGTCCTCCCATTTTCTAATTGCTCATATTTGATTTTCTTCATGGTGCCTTTATGTGCCGCAGGGGGCTGAGCCATTCCCTAATCTTCGAGCTTACAATTTATCTCCAAATTGTGGCTTGTACAAATCATGCTGTTATGAATATTTTTATACAGATGGGTTTTTTTCCTGTCAATAATCCCCTAAGGGAATCAATCCAGTAAGCCGTTGGGTCAGAGAGCATAAGCATTTTTGTATTTTTTTTTTTGCATAATGTCAAATCCTCTTTCAAAAGACTTGAGTCAATTCACCATTGTCTATCAGGAAATGAATGTATTTGTTTTCTCCCCTCCCCCCACACCACTGAATTTTTATGTCTTTATCTACTTAATAAGTTTGAGATGATTCCTCAGAGTTATTTTCATCTCTATTTGCCAAGCTATTAATCATTTGAGTCCTTTTTTATGGTGACTGAAAGTTTGCTTTTCTGTTTTTGAGACTTGCTTGTTTGTGTCCTTTGAAAGCAGCATGAAATAGTATCAGGGACTTTTTTTTGGAATTAGAAATCCTGGGTTGGAATCTCAAGTTGTTGACCATGAACAAGTCCTTTAAACTCTTTGAGCCTTAACTGTCTTATCTGTAAAATTAGGAAGATGGACTCATGACCTCTGAGGTCCCTCTACATTCTATCCTTGTTCCCTGAATGATGAAACAGCCTCAGAAAATATACTTACCCTATAAATAGTAGCTTCCAAACCTTTTGTGCTATCTTTGGCAGCATTGTGTTCATCCAGTGACATGAAGAGCCACAGTATCTGATACTAGTGGACATCTTTCTATTGGACAAAACATTTGATCAAATGAAGACAAGGAGAGTGAGACGTTATCCAAAGTCCTCCTCCCTCCAGGAACCACCGAAAGGAAAGGAAAACTAAAATATCTTTCTGCAGATCTGGTTCTAGAAAAGACAACAAATCTGTTCACCTAACTGCTTCTTAGTTCTGACAATTATATTATAGTGCTGCTGACCCAGATGAGAGTTCATCTGCTGAGTATTTCCCTCATCAATGGCCTAACCAATAAGCAATTATTAATTATGTACCACATCCCAGGCATTCAAAGACAAAAATAAAACAGTCCTTTCCCCCAAAGTGCTTATGGGTATACACATATGCACAATGTTTCAAGTTCACTTATTTCGCTGTCTTGCAGTTTTATAAGACTTTTTGTGACCCATTTGTGGTTTTTTTTTTTTGGCAAAGTTACCCAAGTAGTTTGTCATTTTTGCCTCTAGCTGATATTACAAATGAAGAAACTAAGGTAAGTACAATAAATGATTTTCCCAGGGCCACACAGCTAGTAAATGGCTGAGACCAGAATGGAAGCCAGGAACATAAGCCTTGCTGCTTCCGGACCCAATACTCTATCCACTGAGCCATCTAGCTATCCCTCACAAAATGTTTAAAACATAATCTGGGGCATGAGGTGTGTTGGGCTCTAGCAGTTATTCATAACCAGGAAGAGCTTTGTGTAAAAGAAATGAACTTTGAATGTTAGCATGCCTTAGTGCTCCATGGTTGAGTTTAAGGACCCATTTCTTTTGTGTCTAAACTGTCTTACCTTTTAGCAATTTATCAATCAATAAACTTTTAGTTAGTGTTATATACAAAGCATTCTGCTGAGCATGGCATACAAAGAAAAAGAAATAAATAGCTCCTGTCCTCAAGAAGCTTCACACACGCACACACACACATGTCTGCCTATGTGTATGTATAGATAGAGACAGTTGATACATATGAAGTCAGTAAGCATGTATTAAGTACCTGCTCAGTGTCAGGCAGTCTGTTTAGTGCTAGAGGTACAAGGAAACCCCAAAGTTATTGACTTCAAGGAACTTGTGATCTAATGCGAACATATAAACAGCTATGTGCAAAAATTTACATATCCATACACACATATACGTATATGTATGCATGCTTATATGCATCTATATGCACATATACACATGCATATACATACATTTATATGAACATATATGTATGCATGAAGTTTTGGAGGACCCCAGGTTAGTGACTTTTCTGTATATGTGTGTATATGTGTGTATATGTGTATGTATATATATATA
>CM053597.1:25159602-25191767 GCA_028646575.1 Pseudocheirus occidentalis | reverse complement strand
CGTACATTGTCCTGGGGGGGGGGGGTGGGAACTGAAGTTTCTTGAATATAAGAGCAGCACATTTGGACCCAAAAGACGTAAAGAGACTCAGCCGGAGTTACACGGACAGATTCTAAATGGTATAGATGGCTTTCAAAACCAGGATCTCAGCATGATTCCTTGGCCATTGGCCTTGCGTCAGTAATTTAATTACTTTCTATCTGACAGAGGTTTCATTGACAAAGGGCACTCCCAGATGAGGAATCTCATGATAATGATGCATGTTGCCATGATCTCTATAACTCATACAGGGAGCAGTCAGAGAGTTTTGCAGAGTACAAGGTTAAAGTAGCTTGTCTGAGGTGATACAGCCATCATGTTTCAGAAGCCAGACTCGAACTTGAGTCTTAATCTGTCTGATGCCAACTTTCTAACCATTATACCAAGGAAGCTTCTCACTACTTATGAGTTGAGGGTTATTCTCAATCACTTCCTAGACAATTTTTATTACAATTATTTTACTTGACAGTTGGTGATTTTTGTTATTGTTATTGTAATATCCCTGTTTTGATAATAATTGCTTTCAGGACATCATAAATATTTTGATGCTAGTGATATCTTACAGGAAATTTGACTTAGTTGGCAGATAGGAGGCGTAGTGTATAGAGTGTGGACTGAGAATCAGAAAGACCTGACTAAAAATAGAGCTTTTGGCCCGAGCTATGTAACCCTGTATAATTCATTTACTCTGTTTCAGTTTCCTCATCTGTTAAAAAAAAGAGAGAGAGAGAAAGAGAGAGAGAGAGAGAGAGGGAGAGATAAGAGTAGCACCCGCTCTTCAGGATTGTCATGAGTATTAAACAAGATAATATTTGTAATATGCCTAGAAAACCCTAAAGAGCTACATAAATGCTAATTATTATTCTTTTACATTGCATATTATATATAATGTATTATATAAACCAGTTTTGAGATATCTAATGACCAAATGTATTACTTGTTTAAATAATATTTAATAAATATATCACTTGTTTTTAATATGGAGGCTTTAAGAGAAATTAAATGACTTGGTGGTGGTCACAAAGATAAGGCACAAAGTCAAGATTTTAAGTCAAATCCTTAGATTCTCCTTTCAGAATTTCTCCTATTGTACTGCATGGCCATCAAGCAGATATTGAACCATAAATGGCTTGTCTTTTGGTTTCTCCACAGATTTGGCTTAAAATCTAACCTAGGAAATAGTATATCATAGTGTAACCTTCATCTTGTACATAAGAAAAAAGTAGGGGATCTCCTCCCCCCGTGATCAAAGATAAACAAAATCAGATCTGAAACTTTTGAATGGATTATATCCATGTTTCAGGCAAAATCACCTGGACTGTTACTTTTAAAAATCCAGATCTACCAGCCAATTGCTTCCATTCTCTATTCTACAATGCTTATGGAAAGTCAGTTTGGATACAGTGGAAATTTGTGGTAGATACTAGTCTGTTGAAATAGTATAACTCACTTTATATATTCCTTTTGAATTATAAAATTGGAAATTTATACTTAACATTTTGCATGTGTTATGGCTCCTTTGGACAGTCTAGTGAAGACTAGATACCTTTTCACAATTATATTTTAAATGCATAAAATACATAGGATTTCAAAGAAAGCCAGTTATACTGAAAGTTATCAAAATATTTTTAGAGTTCTTAGAACTCAGATGAAGAACTCCTTCATTAAACACCGTTATTACCTTATTTACCTGTGAATAATTGGTAAAGTTTTAATAATTTGTGTGGAGGAATGGAGAAAAGAGTGCTTTTATGATAAAATCTCAGTTATATTATTGATAGGATCATAACTCTAAGAAATGAATGAGGTGGGAAGACAACTAGAAATATTCCCACATAGTGGGGGTGGGGGTTGCTGGAGGCACAGGTAATTTTTTGAAGGTGCAGTGACATAGACATATATGTGTCTTAGTAAGATGATATCAGTACAAGTGGAGGTGCCTTTTGTGAAGTATTACAGTAGATCTGGGAAAGGGAATGAGAGCCTGGGAATTGAATGGTTCAAAAGAGGATAAAGGGGAAAGGGTGTGCATGATGCTGTGAAAGTAAAATACACACATATGCACACATACACACATGCATATATACAATACACATATGTACATATGCGCTATATATACATACACACCTCTATATGCATGCATGCACACACACATACACACACATGTACATACGTTGAATATAAGGGATGAGAGAGAGGGAAGAGTGAAGGATGACCTTAGTATGATTAAAGTATGACGAATAGAAGAATAATGATGCCTTCAATAGAAATAGGGACCTTTGGAGGAGGTTTGGATTTCAGGAAGATGATACATTCTCCTTTAGATATTTGACATGTGAGATGCTGATTTGGTATCCATTTCGGAGATGGCTCCAGGTACTGGTGATGCAGAACTGACTAGCAATCAGGAGAGACGATAAAGCTGGATACTGATTTGGGAGTTGTCTGTATATGGCTGATTACTGAACCCATGCAAATGGGATCTCCAAGGGAAACAGTTCTGGAGAGAAAAGTAAACGGAGAGAGACGAGAGTTCATGAGTATTGGTTTAGATTGTGTTAGTTATATTTACATCAAAATCACATCAACCTAGGGTGTAAGCTTCTTTGACATTTAAGTTACTTGAGATATAAATGCATAGGCGTACATATATATATATATATATATATATATATATATATACACGCACACATATGTACATATATCTATGTATATATTCATGTATTAGATGCAATGCCACAAAATTTGTCAGTCCAGGGTAAAATTCTTTTGTTTGTTTGTTTAGCATATGTTTTGACCCTAAAGTAATCCAATTACAGCTAGGTTGGATTAGTGGGTATAATAAATCCTCTGAAGTAGTCACATTATTAGAATTCACATATTTCCATTCGACTGGAACCAATTTCCATCTTTTACATAATTATAACTGTGAATCGTTCTAAGCAATACATGAGACCACTTAAAGATTTCATCATTCACACTAATTGGGACCTAGCTCTATTGGGAATATAACTTGCATGTGTTATCAAAAAAGAAAGTCACAAAAAAAGAGTCATTTGTTCAAACATCATCATTGTCCTCATTTTGAAGGAGTCAGAGGCATAGTGGATGGGGTGTTGGCTCTCGAATCCGGAGGACCTGAGTTCAAATCCTGCCTCAGATCTGAGAAAGTCATTTATTTTTTTCTCAGCCTCAATTCCTCTTCTGTAAAATAAATGTAGTAATAATACATTGTTGTTGTTTCACCATCCAGTTGGGTGTCACTCTTCTTGAACCCAAGGACCTTGGCAAAAAATACTGGGGTGGTTTGCCATTTCTTTCTCTAATAATAACACATACCTCAGAATTATTATGAGAATAAAATGAGATACATGTATATTACCTTTTAGATATTAAAGATCTACAGAAGTGGTGGTAGCAGCAGCAGCAGCAGCAGCAGCAGCAGTAGTAATAATTTATTTTACAGATAGGGAAACTGAGACTCAATTGAAATAAATTTTTCTAGACCATTCAGGTAGTAAGTTAGATCCTGGATTCCAAGTGAAGGCTTTGGGTTTCAAATCCAGCTCTCTGTCCCCTGTATCTCCCAGCTATAGATATTAGCCTCAGATCTTCTTCCATCTGGAGAACAAATAGCTCTTTTTGGCTTCCAAAGCAACCCCAAACCAGTTTCATTTCACTCTATGGCAGCCATTGGCCTTAGGAAATGAACAGATTAATCTGAATAGTGAGGAGGGGGGAAAGGTATTGTTCGGTTGTGTCTGAGAATCTGCGACCCTGATTCGGGTTTTCTTGGCAAAGCTACTGGAGTGATTTGACATTTCCTTCTCCAGCTAATTTTACAGATGAGGAAACTGAGGCAAAAAGTATTAAGTGACTTATCCAGGGTCACACAGCTAGTAAGAGGCTGAGGGCAGATTTGAACCCTGGTCTTCCTGACTCTAGACCTGACACTATCTAATATACCATTTAGAGTCTTAGCAATATTAAGGTGGTCCAAGACCCACAGGAAGTGAATGAAGGGGCAGAAGACAGTGAGAATAACTCTGACTCTGGGGCCAGAGCATCTGAATTCAAATTCTACCTCGGATTCCTACATGTATTTGCCCCAACAATAATTCCACAGTCAGGAATAAATCCTGAAAGTGTCATCAAACTCAAGGGAAAAAATGGCATCTAATCAGAGATCTTCATCCCCCTCATTTTGATACATCTCAGATTGTTTTTGAAGCTTGGCTCAAATAGATACTAACTGCGTAACCCTGTCACAAGTCACGTACCCGCTTCCAGCCTCAGTCTCTCAAGTTGTGAAATGGGGAGAATAGCAGTACCTCCCAGGGTTGTTGTGAAGACCAAATAACATTATGCATGTATGTGTGTATGCATGCATGTATGCATGTATTCACACATACATGCAGGTATATATGTATGTGTGTATACATATATACATCTATATATATGTGTGTATGTATATATAGTGATTTGTAAAATTTAAAGTGCTATATAAATGCTAGCTATTCTCATGTATTATTATTATCATAATTAATTATTGTTATAATAATCATTCTTATCATTATATTATACTTACCCTCTGTATGACTTTGGACAAGTCACTTAACCTCCTTGGGGCTTAATTCTACCCCCTAGACTACTTGGTCACTGAAACCCCTTCTAATCCTAAATCTGATCCTATTTTGAACTCAAAGTCAGCCTTGCTCAAGGGTCTTCCTAAGCAGAAGGGATTCAGAAGGGGTTAGTGAGTTACTCTGTCTCCAATCCATTTTTTAGACATACACATTTAAGGCTTTAATGAGATTTAATTGCATATCAGTTTAAAGTATGGACCTTTTTTTGTAACTTTACAAGCACCGAATGGAATACTGGCTGACAAGATCATGTATGCAGAACACAGTACCCTGGAACTCTATCTGCTGAGAAATGAGAATCTGAGAATTCAAGAGCTGTAAGGGATTTTCAGAGATCCTCTGATTCCACCTCCTCATTTCACAGATGAGTACACAGAAATCCAAAGCAGTTGGATGACATATCCAAGGTCACATAACTACTTAGTAGAGTGGCACAGAACATTTTCTCACCTAATTCTTTGAGTCATGTATTGGCAAGCAGGTTTCTATAAACCTTTGGAGGCATGCTTTCCTTGTTTTTTTGTTCAGTGGACCAGATTTTACTTTGTAAAACGTGGAACGTCTCTTTGAATAGGACTGTTCTGCTTCCATAATGCATGAATCAGAGAGGGGGAGACTTTGTGTCCCCTTTCATTTGTCATGAGGTTAAGTGGTTGCTCCCTAATGACCCGCCATGTTGCTGGTCCATGCCTCTCTCTTAGCCATGTGCTGTGAGATAATACCAGAGCCAGAACCTGCTTAGGCTGCTGACAAAGGCTACTGACAACTAGGAGAGAGATTCTGCCCTGGATCCAATTATAATCTGGCCTCTGGAACAGGAGATAGAGAGGAGGTGGGCAGAGAAGGGTGAAAGGAGGAAATCTACTTCTTTTCTTCCTGACATCAGATAATATTCACTCACTGGCACATTGCTGAAAATTATCATTGTTAAGGAAGCCCTCTCTGTTTCCATCCAAGACATGAACTGATTACTTTAATCGAATGCAGAGAGATAGATTAGGGGAAGGGCATGCCAGTGCTAAGTTGTCACCAATGAATCTGCAAGTCAAGTGACAGTACTGAGCACTAGGAAGCAGGGGTGGAAAATGGCAGGAAGAAGTATGAGCTGGAGGCAGCAATGAATTAAGAATTCAAAGCAGGGAAAAGATTATGACCAGGAAGTAGGATAAGAAGCAAAAGCACCAATAAGATACCGAGTTTAAGGGAACATGGAGGTGATTGAGACAGGCCATTCTCCTCATTTGGCTGAAGACAAAACCTTGACGAAGAGCAGCCAAGTGACTTAGAACGATAGGATTCTCGATAGTGAAGTGGAAAGGACTCTTGGAATAGATCAACTCATTCTGGTCCTGTTACAGATGAACAAATTGAAGCACAGAGTAGTATATTGCCTTGCTATTAGATTGTAATCTATGGTTTCATTTTTTTGGGGTTTTTTTTGTACTCATATCTCCAGGACCTAGACGTGTTTGCTATATAATAAGAGCTTAATCAATAGCAGCTGATTCACTGTACATTGATGGGCATTCACATAGATTAGCAAACCGAGATATCCTGTCTCCAGCCTCAAAATTAAGTGTTTGTTCTACTCCACCATGAACCTTCTAACAAACAGGCCAGGTATTCAGTGGGAAGAATAATTAGCAAACCTAGGGTTGATCAGAACCCAACCTGAGATCACAATTTAAAACAAAAATCAACCAAAGAAAGTACATTATGTAAATGAGTGCCTTTGGTTAATATCTTGATGTTGAACCAACAGTGCTATCAGGTTCTCTGACTCTTTTTAGAGCTATCCATTTGGAGGCGCAAAGTTGGAGGGTGACTTTGCTTTCATTCCTCAGTCAATTTTGGATGCTTGGTCCAATCAACTAATTCATGAGAGTGTGACTCAATTTGGTGGGTCAAAGGACAGGTCCATCATGGTACCTCCACAGGTAACTGGAAATTAATATTTACTTCGTGACTCAGTTAACATTTTTGTGTCTTTGGTGCCAGAAACAAAAACAGCATCATTTATTCCATCCCAGATCACTCTGAAGCCGTCAATATTGATTTGAGAATTTTTATTGATTTTTCATTAACTTGCTTTTTATAATTATCATTATTGATCACAGATAAGAATTTATCAGTAGGCTATTCCTATAAGTCATAAATGTATTAAAATGACAGCTGAACAGTTTTACAATAGTAAATACTTACCATGTGCTAGGTCTGGGATTCTATGGTATTTTATTTTTTAGGTAAGATGGCTGGATTTTAATACTTGTAGTATCTTCAGAAATTATTTAGAAAACAAAGATTCACAATCATTTTATTTTCCCTAATCCCTAACTAAAACTGAACCCTCCCTTCTAATAAAAGCATTATTCTGAGAAGGGATCCATTAGCCTCACCAGGCTGCCAAATGAGTCACTGACATTCAACAAAGTTTAGAGCTTCTGATCTGGTTGAACTCCTTTGTTTAATAAGAAAACTGATGAGCAGAGAAGTTGAATGATTTTCTCATGGTAACTCAGGTTTTTGACCTATGGGGAAAAAAATGAAACCTAGATTTTATTTTTCCTTACCTAGCCCTATTTCACCTACGTATTTCCTCCTTTTAGAGTTTATAAACTTAAGGGAAAAAATGAAGTCAGTTGTATGGGATTTGGGACTTCTGCTCAAGCTCAAGCTACTTAGCCTTAAAAGTAGATTTTAGCTGATTTTTTCCCCTAAAAATGCCCAAGGTGGCTGGGAAAATTCAAAAGGATATTAGACTGATGTTTTCCAATCAGATGCTAATATTGGATGAACACTTCCTACTTCCACTAAAAATTTCCTACCCCTTCTTTTCACCTCTTCTCGCAAATATGCCCTCAACCTTCTGTGTATCTTTTGTTTTTTCAGCTATCACAATGAAAATAATTTCAAATTGACTTTCCCTAGGTACCTGGCCAAGGCACACTTTTTCATATAATTTCTAAACAGTATCTTAGTAAACCAAAGGTGTCAAGCTTGTCCTGTACCGGAGCTTGCAAAACTTCTGAGTGTGGCTGGAGTACAAGTTTCAAATATTTTTGGGAAATGTTTAACAAAATAAACAAAAATATGATACAACATAGATGATGCTAATTTTTGGTTTTCTAAGTTAATATGCTGCTCAGGGATCCATTTCTATTTGAATTCAACACACTTGTAGTCTATTTTCATACTTAAAATATCATCTGTGGCTACTGTTTCTGGTAACCAAAGGCAGGAATTTCTTCCATGCAATGCTCTTTGATCAGCAAAGCATTTGCCAGGGTCTCTAATTTGATGTAGAAATGTAGGCTGGATGGCAGAGAAATAATGTAGATTCTGAACTGGTCACTGGAGCAATCAACCTGCAGATCTACTCATTAATGCCTTGATGTCAGTTTGGAAGGAGAACAGTAACAGAGTGTCCAAGCTTGGCATATGAAGGCTGATTAAAATGAATGAGCAATGCTTATTCTAGAGAGTGGAAGACTTGGGGTAGTGGTTGTGGGGAGTGGAACAGTAGACATCTTCAATAACTTGAAAGGGCTTTCATGTGGAAGATGGATCAGACTTGATTCCATAGGAAAGAACTGGGAACAATGACTGGGGGTTGCACAGAGACAGGTTCAGATTCTAGAAAAGGAAACACAAAATCCTAGAGCTATCCAAAAGTGGGGTGGGCTGCCTTGGGAGGTGATGGGTTCTCTCTCCATGGAAACCTTAAAAAAAGATTGGTTACCTATTTGCTAGGATTGTTGGAAGAAGCTATTCACCAGATTGAGGTTGGGATGGTAAAGCCTTGGAGGTCTTCCAACTCTGAGATCTGAAGACTGCATGTAGCCATTTTATCTACCTGTACTCTTGTTTCCTCATCTGTAAAATTGAGAAGATTGTATGAGATGGTGAATTCCTTAACCTCTTTAATGTTGTCAGCCCCTATGACAATCTGCTTAAACCCACAGGCCTCTTTTCAGAATAATGTTTTGTTTTTTTTAAGCATAAGAGAAAATGCATAGGGCTTCAAAAGAACTCAATTATATTAAATTGCAATTATATACATGTAATATAGATGTGCATATATAATACACTACGTGTATAAACATACACATAAATACCACATACATATGTATACACATATCTTTATACACACTTAGTTCATATTTCATAGTCCCCATGTTATGAAACCATGGAACAAATGGTTTCTTTCACCTCTGATATTTCATAATTTTGATCTAAAAAGGTCTAGGAAGTAACCCCACACACTGGTTAACCAGGAAAATATTTCCTCAGGGGTCACTTTTCCTTTGACTAGCATAGGCTTGTACTAATACAAGGGTGATGGAGAGCTGTTCCTCCTTTCAAGAAGCACCAGGTGCCTGACTTTGTCCTTGGGACATCGCTGCATCTCTGGCATTGAGGAACCATGGCATTTCTAGAAAGAACCATGTAAGTCATTAAGCTATAAATCACAAGGCTAGCTCTAGGACATGTTTTTCTATCCATGGTCTTCATGAAGTTATACAATAGTTTTTCTTGGTAAATCTGGAAGGGGCAGGAGGAAGGTGACTATTTCTTGATATGTGTATGGTAGCATGTGGTAGGGAGTCTTGAACTCATATCATTTGAGGGAGAGTAGCTTCAAAATACTGGCTTTGATCTAGACATATTTTTACTTGAGGCATAGTGGATAGAGTGCATGGCCTGGAATCAGGAAGATATGCTCAAATCTGGCCTTGGTCACTTCAATTTAAACTCAATTTGCCTCAGTTTCCTCAATTGTAAAACAGGTGTAATAATAGCACTTACTTTTCAGGGTTGTTGTGAGCATTGAATGAGAATATTTATAAAGCACTTAGCACATTTCCTAGAAATAGGAACTATAACATAGGTCCTTCTTCCCTCCCTCCTCCCTCCTCCCTTCTTCCTCTTCCCTCCTCCCTCCCTCCTTCCCTCTTCCTTCCTCCCTCCCTTCCCTCCTTCCTTCCTTCCTTCCTTCCTTCCTTCCTTCCTTCCTTCCTTCCTTCCTTCCTTCCTTCCTTCCTTCCTTCCTTCCTTCTTGTTGATTCATGAGTTTTCCAGACAAAAAGTCTCCTGAGAAATTGCCAAGAAGACATTCTGTCAATGACTGCTTTTTGCACTTTCTCTTGGTTCTAAATGATTAAAAATTCTAAACTCGGGTAGACATGAAGGGTTTTTTCCCCTAGTATTGTGACAGCACCAAAAACGTGGCCTCAAAGATAAGCTAATACTTGAAAATCTGAGAGAAATCCAGCTAGTAGCATTTTGCCCCTTATTGATTAGAGTCAGGATATTGACATCTCTAGAGCAAAGCAAAGTGCTGGATTTTGGCCCCTGGTGATGAAATGGAGTGACACAGGGGCATGAAACCTGTGGGTTATGAAAATAAAATCTGTTAGCATTAGTTTGAGTGGAGCCTGAAAGCCACATCCATAGGCTAGAAGGATTGGTCTGCGTGTTTGCAGTGAATGTAGGCACACAGAAGCCCCTCTGTAGCTGGTTCCTGGAAATGAGCATCAGGGACACTCTCCAGGTATGTAAACCTGCTTTGCCTTTGTCCTTGATGTACTGGTCAGACTGAGCCAGCCACTGTGAGATTTCTAATGTGTCGTAGGAGAGAATAAAGAAGTGCACAGAAGGTAGTGTACCAAGAAGCTTGTCTTCTCTCATTTGTGGTGGGATCAGGTTTTATTCACATTTTCCCAGGTAATATTTCTTATTTGCTGTCCTGGCTCCTATAATTCTGGGGAAGTCCATCAGTCAGGAAGTATACTCTGTTTCTCAGGACTGAGTTGGGAGTGGGTTGGTCTTATATAGTCCACAGTGATAGCCTACATTGCTTGGGATCATGGATCTAAAGTCAGAAGGAATCTCAGTTATCATCAACTGAAAACTAATGCCCAATTTTACATACAAGGAAATGGAGGCCTTGTGACTTTCAGTGACTTGCTTGAGGTTGTACAGGTTGTAAGGACCAGAGATGGGATTTGACTCAGGTCCTCTGACTCCAAGCTTAGAATTTTTTCCATTTTACTATACTGGCTATCCAATCTAGAATTTAGAAAACCTCTAAGAGAATATTAGAGCCATTAAGCCATGTTTTCTTCATTCATCCTCAGAAGCAAGTAACAGATTTTTTTCATAGTTGAGCATAGGTCCACTATCAGTGGGGAAGCCATCCTATGAAAGACAAAGAGTAAAGCTGTTGTCAGTTGTTTCAGGCATTTCCAACTCTTTATGACCCCATTTGGATTTTTCTTAGCAGAGATACTTGTGAGGTTTGATGTTTCCTTCTCTAGCTCATTTGACAGATGAGGAAACTGAGGCAAATGGGGTCATAAATTTCTAAATATGTGAACCTAATGCTTCTGTGAGGCAATAATAAAAGAGATATTTTAGAAAAACTTTTCCAAAAGTAATGATAAATTGTTAACAGGTTCTCGTGAACCCCTCATTCCACTTATGATTAACCTTATGCTATTGTGAGACACAAAGGGCACGGTCCAGAACTTAGGGAGTCCTTATGGATAGGCCTTTTGGAAGCTTTGATGGAATAGTGTACTGAAATGGCTCAACAAACAACTGAATATAGTAGTTGGTGACAGATTGTTTTATAGCCATCAACCTGTTTCCAAAGGCAGAAGAGGCTGCCTATGATTCCTATGACTTAGCAAATGAGTCAACAGACCTGGCAAATAAATCATCAAAGACTAGTCATAATCATCGGTTGCACATATTTCTATTGCTCTGTATAAAATCTTTCTACATATGAACTCACTTGAGACTCATGGCACCTCTGTGGGGAAGAAGCTCTTAAAAATTCCTATTAAAAAAAACCTTAGGCTTACAAATGTTAATTGACTTACCAATGCTCACCCAACTAGGAAGTGTAAGGAATGAGGTTTGAACTCTGGCCTTCTTGTCTCTAGGCTCAATGCTCTAGCCACTATCCCAGGTGAATCTAGGTTACACATAGATGTTTTGTTAAAATTAAAAGTGATATTTTCAAAATTGCAATTTGAAGCTATTTTAGTACCTTGGGTAATTGTCTTAGGTAAGTAACAGAAAATTTTTTTTAAGCAAAAGATGTTGGATTTTATAATTTAGCTGGTGACTATAGTAAAATATAGATGTGCTTGGATATCGAACAATTCTAGAAATATGAACTCCTTATGCTCTTTCACTAGACAATAAATAAAACAAAATATAATCAGAAGTCATAATCCTACACTGTGGTCTTCCAAACTAGGAATAGCCACAATACAACTGTAAATATAAAGAACAATCATGAATACTTGGCTTGTTGGGTACAGAGGCAAGGAAATGTGTCAAGTCTTGGCCTTTTGAAAACTAAATCTGGCAGCCATGCTTCCTGGCCTGCTCTTCAAACATGGTGGGAGCCTGGCATGTGTCTGAAGTCAGCAAATATCAGTGATAAACAATGAACAGAGATTCGTGGACTCCTCTAGAATATCAAGCCTGGGCCTGCATTTTGGCAGGGAAAGAACCACATGGACAAGTGTGGCTGTGAGGAGCACTGGCTTTGTCTAACTACCCAGGCAGTTTGCGTGCTTTCACTCAACGGATTGCTTAATTAGATGAAGAAGAAGAAGCCAAAGGGATGAGTGGTGTCAATTCAGCCAAGACTATTAAGTTGTCCTTCCCTCCTGTGCTAGTGTTTAATAGTAACAAATAACATTTTCATAGAGCTTTAGGGTGTAGAAAGAACTTTGTGTGTCTTGATACGTTTATTATTTCTAAAAATCCTATTGGGCATCAAGGTGGCACAATGATTAGAGTGTCAGGCCTGGAGTCAGGAAGAATTTTCATCCTGGATTCAATTCTGGTCTCTGAAACTTACTAGCTGTGCAACCATGGGTAAGTCACTTAATCCTGTTTGCCTCTGTTTCCTCTTTTGTAAAATGAGTTGGAGAGGCAAATGGCAAACCACTCCAGTATTTTTTTCCAAGAAAACCCAATTGGGGTCATAGAGAGTCAGACATTACTGAAAAATAACTGGATAACAAAATAACATAAACCCCATTAGGTACTTACTGTATGATAAAGACACTGAAGATGGGAGATGTTAATGACTTTTCCAGAGTGAAAATAAGTGTCTGATGTGGTATTTGAACCCAGGGATTCCCAGTCCAAGTCTGTTACACCATCCATTATGACAAGCTGCTTCTTCTAAATGTCTAGGTGGTACAGTGGACAGAAAGTTGTTCTTGGAGTTGGGAAGGCATGAGTTTAATTCCTGCTTCAGACACTCACTAGCTATATTGGCCATAGGAAAGCCACTTAACCTGTATTCTTTCCAGCTTCCTCATCTGTAAAATGGGGGAAATAATGACAACTACTTTCTAGGGTTGTTACAAGAAGCAAATGAGACAATGATTTTAAAGTGCTTAGCAAAGTGCCTGGCACATAATAATAATATCAGGTACAGCAATTGGGGTTGTGACTTGCCCAAGGTCATATGGCTAGTGTGTGTGTGTGTGTGTGTGTGTGTGTGTGTGTGTGTGTATGTGAGTGAAGTGTCTAACACTGGATTTGAACTCAGGTCTTCCTGACTCCAGGGCTGACGCTCTATTCACTGAGCCACCTAATCTCCCCCTTTGTATACATGTTTGCTTCTCTCGTATTTCATATTGGATTAGTGTGAGATATTAAATAACCAGGTATTAACTGAAAATTTATGGGGGCAAATGAGATTTTCTTCAGAGGAATTGCTAAGAACAGATGAGTCAGTGGTCTGACCACCCTGTATACTCTCTCTAATGACATCAAACATGCCAGCCCACTTTTGGGACAAAGTTGTTGAGGGGCCATATCAGTAAAGATATAAAAACAAACAAACAACTTATTAATAAGGAAAGTGCCCCAGAAGCAGAAAGGGCTCCTTCCTTCCTGATAAGAGATTTCCAACGTTAGACTAGATTATTGGTAGGAGGTGGTTAAATTCTTCATGTAAGACTAGAAGACAGTTAGCCAAGCCATTCTTGGACTTCATGCATGAATTGGATGAGATGGCCTTAGAAATCTCTTGAACTTTCAACCTATGTTCCTATTGGAAAGAAGTTGAAATACTTCTAGCATATAACATCCTTAGCCTTTGCTCTTCTGTATGAACAAATTCTTATTTTTTTAGATGAAACCTTTGTGTTTGTCTCTCAATAATTTTTGCTCCCAGTTTTGCTTATTTTAAGTACTTTCTCTAGTTAAAAGTAGAGAGCCAATAAGTGGGGTGGAAGGGAAGCAGAATTTGGAGCCAAACATTTGAAAATGTTTATTTAGTTTAAGATCCCTTTAAGTGAATCAAAAGAAGTTACTTTTGTGACTTCAATGAATGACTGTACAGTAAACCCTCAATTAGCTGGAAAACTCAATTGACTAGGTTTTTTCTTCCTTTCTTGAATTTTTGTAAAGGAGACAGGCCATAAGAAAATTAGTTCTCATCAGGGACTTCATTGAAATGAACAACACAATATGAAGCAGACAGGAATACAAATAAAAACTCTCTTCCTAGCCTTATCATAAAATTAGTGTGTGTGTATTCTGCCCAGGCACATAGCAAATATTTATGGTAACATTATTTGAATTGTATTAGAGCAGATGGAGGGAAGTTTCAGAGCAAGTACAAAAATTTGAACTTTAATCCAAAAATGTCTATTTGAATACGGAACATTGTACAAAATGTTATTTTCTTCCTCCTGCAGTATAAGAATGTCACCCATTTTTTTAAGAAATTGATTATTATCTAAAGAATAATTTTTTTAAAAAATCTGTTATGGGTGGGCAGACAGGGAGAGAAAGATGGATTAAGGGAAGCCCCACATTTTAAATATGTCACATCTTTAGGGATCCTTGATGCCTTCTATAATGCCAATTTATTTTTTTCTCCCCAGTCTTCCCCCTCTTTCCATGAATCATAGATCCAAGGTTTACAATATTACAAATAGTTCACAGAGGTCATCCTTGAGTACTCTCAAAATAAGTCTTGTACTGTGCAGAAAGGAAAACTTAAATAATTTAAGTTGTCTGGTCGTATTTTGGGTACAGCTGAGATGCCCTATTTGGATCAAGTACAGAAGTCCAAGGTTAAACATTTCCCCTAAATGGAAAGACTATGCAATACTATCCAGGAATCCTTCAAAATATTGATTTACAATGTTACATCACACTATCATTACACTGCAGTACCAGCAAAAAAAGGGGAGGATTGCACCAAGCTGACCTCCAGGTAGAATTATCTGAATTGATGGTCCTTGGGTCCCCAAAGGATCAGGTAATTATCTCTGTGGCTGAATGAACGACTGCCTTGACAGTTATGATGGTCAAGTCATTAATTTTTTTAATCAGCCAAATTGGTTGGGAACTTATTTCATCAGTGGTCTGATGAACCCCACTGGCTTAAGCAAGTTAAATTGGTTGTGCCCATTAGCCACACATACCCTGTGAACTAATTTACTTTTTTTGAAGAGGCATACTGATTCAGAGAAGACAAACAAGTTTTCATTTCATTTAAACAAAATATGTGTTTAATCAACTGATATTTCACAAACTTGAATCATCTATATCAACTTCCAGATTTCAGACTTTGCTATTTTAGAGACAAAATGGGATATAGCGGATGATATGGTGGGCTTAGAATCAGGAAGATCTGAGTTCAAATGCTGCCTGGGAATCTTACCAGCTGTGTTATCATATCCAAATTCCTCAGTCTGTCTCATTTTTCAAATGAGAATAATGATGTCTGTTCTGCATTCTTCACAAGATTGTAATGTCCAAGTTCAAGTATGATATGTATAAAGTACTTTACAAAATGCAAAATACTATATAAATATCAGTTATTATTAAAGTCTGTAGGTAAATTTGCTGACTCATTGATGAAAATACCACTCAATTGCTTTAAACACAGTAGGTGCTTCAAAAATGATCCTTACATCTTAGAACTTTGTATTCAAGGGACCTATTAAGCCATCGAGTTCATAACCACTTATTTTACAGATGAAGAAACAAGTCAAGTAATGTCAAGTTTAGGAATCATGTAAAGTCATATGGTAAGTGACAGTGCCAGGATCTGAACCCACATCCTTTGATCCCAAATATAATACTCTTTCTGAGGCAACATTTTGCTTAATAAAAGTGGAATCAATTTATTTGATCCAAAGGCCCCTATTATTAGACTAAGTAAACAAGAAAATAAAAAAACTAATTATACAAGTATTAGCTCTTCCATGATCCAATGCAAATTCCTTTAGGACAAGGACTGTTTATTTTTTCTTTAGTCAATTCTTAACACATGGGAGGTGCTCAATAAATGCTCATTGATTTTACTTAACTAGGACATAGTTAATCAATCAGTATTAATTGGACTGAATTTAATTTACTAACGAGAGATTACTCTGTTTATGCTGTTTCTGTTCTTCATTTGTTTCAGTTATGTCCGACTCTTCTTGACTCAATTTGGAGTTTTCTTGGCAAAGAGATTGAAGTGGTTTGTCATTTCCTCCTCCAGTTCATTTTATAAATGAAAAAGTGAGGCAATCAATATCAAATGACTTGCCCTAGTCATACAGCTAATAAATAAGTGTCTGAGGCCGTATTTGAATTCAGGTCTTCCTGCCTCCAGGCTTGACACTCTATCTATTGTACCACCTAGTTCCCCATTTACACTGTAACTTGCTGTAATTCTGGCTAAATGTAAGATTCTACAAAACTTTCTGCTACATCGAGTATCATCTTTCTATGTGAGTAATAGGGTGAGCAAAGGGAGAGATAGAAGAATCGAGGGCCATACTTGTATCAAGGAAGGCATCAGGAGAAGGACCTGGAGTGGAGTTGCATGATATGGTGAAATATTGGGGCTCTGGGAGGAGGAGGGCCGGGGTGCTTTTTCTGTGGGTACGAGTATAGTCTGCTCAACAACCTGTTTTGCCTTTGGTTTTGCCTTTATGTGATCTATTATTGGGGAGTAAGTTGACATACAGATAATTCATGTGCTACCAAAACTCAGGGCTGTCTATTCATCGCAGGTTCATAAACAACTTAGTTGGTTAGAATTAGAGGTAAATCAAGAGTCATGAAGATATGCAGAATGGCAAAGAACTTCTGTGGCCTAACTTATGTGGGTGTGTAATATAGAGCAGAATTCACTGTCTACAACTTTTGGGTTTGCCCCTGAGGAATATTTTTTGATTATTTATTGGTTTTTATTTGGGTTCCAGGTGGTTGAAATTTTGGGAAATTTGAGTTCTGGATAAATGGATTAATTGTGCACACATATATATAGTGTGTGCATGTATACATATATATGTATATATGGATGTATATATGTTTATACACATATATACACAAATACATATTTGCATTGAAATATCAATGATGGCTATATTCACAATCAGTCTTCTTTGCAATTTATAGTCTGCTGTAAGACACTTGCCTGGGGACAAAATTGCCCCCCCATGTGTATACATAATATACATGTAGATGTATGTATGCATTTGTATATGTAATATGCAATTGTATATGTAATATGTATGTATTTGTAACTTTATTTTATTTTAAGCTTATGGGATAAAACAAACATTACCATAACAGTATAATTTTTTAAAAAGATAACACATGAAACTGCAAACTTCTTATGTACAAATTGCTATTCCTTTTAAACATATAAGAAAATTATTGTATATGTACATATACATATGTATGTACATATAACATATATTTGCATATACTTCCATATGCATATGTTTCTCTTGATAGAACATAATGTCTTTGAAGGAAAATATAGTTCCATTTCTTATCTTTGTAACTCCAGTACCTAGGAGAGTTCCTTGAGCAAAGTGTTGATTTAATGATTGATTAGATGGGATTTGAGGGCCTTCCTATCTGTTTATCAGTGATCAGTAAGAAAACAGGTGTCCAAGGCTATCCAGATAGTACCTTATAGAACAATTACATTGATTTTTTTAAGGCTTTGTCAGAATTGCTTTGCTATGTATTGTATCATGTCTTTGTTAGTAGAATCAATGACATAATGGTGGTGAACTGAAGAAAGAGTTGATTTCACTATCACAAAGATCTTGGTTCCAATCTAGCATCTGGTACATAATATCTGTGTGACCATGAGCATACCAATTAACCTCTTAGTGCTAGATGTGAGATCAGGAGTAAAGCTGAGATGCTTGTACATTGCGGTTTAGGGTGCTTCCACTCTGGAACATCAAGAAGAAAAAGATCGGATTATATCAAATATATTATAAAGTGACAGAAATTTAGGGAGGGAATATAGCACATTGGGAACATGTTTTGGAGCCAGAGGCACTGGTTTCATATTTCATTTGCCCATTAATTAGCTCTATCAGAACTGTCAAGCACATAGCCCAGGCTGCAGGCAGCCCACAATACTACGTGAATTTCTGCCTGAACCAGATTAAATATAATTGAAAATATTAACAAAATAAATGAAAATACAACAAGACATAGATTATATTACATTTTTTTTCTGGAAAACTCTTTATTGTAGGTGGAATGGGACACAGCTGGACACAGTAAGTTAGATGATTCCAGTTTTGTTGGCAACATCTAATGCATCGTAGTCTGGAGCAAGATGAACATAGGCCTTCTTCTCTCCATCAGGCTGGATAAGTGTGTTGACTTTGGCCACATTGATGTCATACAGCTTCTTTACGGCCTGCTTGATTTGATGCTTGTTGGCCTTGACGTCCACAATGAAAACTAGGGTGTTGTTGTCCTCGATCTTCTTCATAGCAGACTCAGTGGTCAAGGGCAACTTAATGATGGCATAGTGATCAAGCTTGTTTCTCCGAGGGGCACTTTTCCGAGGGTATTTGGGCTGCCTTCGAAGTCTTAGTGTCTTGGGTCGTTGGAAGGTGGGGGATGTTCCGACCTTCTTCTTTTTGTGGCAATGGACACCCATCAGCAGCACCTTCTTGGCCTTCAAGGCCTTGGATTTGGCTTCTGTCTTGGGGGGACAACGGCTTCCTTCTTCGCCTTCGGCGCCATCTTGGGGGAAAGGCAATTATATTACATTTTTAAAACTAAGTCAATATGCAGTCTGCAAGGATCCTTATATGTAGATTAATGGACTCCTTTCTATTTGGATTTGATAAGACTGAGTTGCATGACTGAGGCTGTCTATTCCTAACTAGGCTAAAGTTCCTGCATCTCTACACTGAAGAGGTCTGACTAGGTGATCACTAAAGTTCTCAATTCCTCTGAATTGCTGATCCTGAAAGATTTTATTTTGTCTCATAAGTGCCATGATTTATTTAATCCATATATGACTTTGCTGATTAGCTTTCCAAAGAGAGCCAATTAAAATTCATCGCAGGTTCATAAATGCATTTCAGCAGTTTGGGGGAGGTGGGCCATTAGGAACCTACAAAGAATACTGTACTCAGCCTCTTACCAGATCCTCCGACGAGTGCCCTCCATGGAAGTTTGACTCAAGACTCCTTGGCAGGGTGATATCAAATGTGTTTAAGTGTCCTCATGGTAAATTGTAGAACTCCCCTCTTTTATTCCCCCCTGCCCTCTCCAGTCTGGGATATATTTTTATCTCTGATTTTTTTTTCCATGAAAGTTATGGAAATGTGAGGGAAAAAGTGTTTGCTCATTTAGCTGCTGTTGATTTTATACCTAGAAGAAGGAGAGCTGGCTGGCTACAGCAAGTGCTTAATTAAATCTTTTGCTGTTAGTCCTCAATTACAGGTATTAAGTTTTTCTACCCAATTGGATAGATTTTGTGTATCCTTCCTGATATGTGTGGAATCTTAATGAAAATTATCAGAATTATGTAGAGGGCATGAAATCAGGAATGCTGAGAGAGAGAGAGGGAGGGAGGGAGGGAGAGGGGGAGGGAGGGAGGGGGAGAGAGAGAGAGAGAAGGGGAGAGGAAGGGAGGGAAGGGAAGGGAGGGGAGGGGAGGGGAGGGGAGGGAGCCTTGAAGAGACTAGAGCCACACACAGGGAGGCACAAGCAGAGAACAGAAAAAGGAAAGGTTGTTTTAGAGAAATTCTGAGTGATTTTTTTTCTTTTAAAAGCAACTCTTCCTTGTGGTTATTAGTCACCTCTGACTCCACTAACTTGCCAGATAAGATGGCAGTTCCTTATTGCGATTTAGAATCTCTCTCACCTTGCTCTTCCTCTTCCTTTTCTTTCCTTCCTATTCTCTTCTCTTCAGAATGTTCTGAGAGAAGGTTGAACAATCCCACTGCATTTTGTTTTTCTAATGTTTTTTGGCCTCTCCCCAGTAGGTTTTTTACAGTCTGCTGCCTGCCTCTCAGATTAGAAGAACACTGGCATATTTTAACAGTTTCCTAGGATTCAAACAGTCTTTAATTAACAGCAAATTGATGTTTTGGAATATAACCAAAACAGGGGAAATATTGGATGCTGAAAACGGGGCTTGAATTTTCCCAGCTTCCAGGCAACTGACTGACATTGCATCCTGGGGGTGGGGGGAGGTGGGCTGCAAAAAAAAAAAAAGATACTCCATTGCAAACAGGTGGCTACTGATTGGTATGCAAGGGGATGTCTTCGTTTTCATACTAGTTTCACAGATTGCTCTTTGGTAGTGTGGCTGACGAGGTATGCTGTTATTTTAGAGGATGCTAAATTCTGTCTAGCCCTAAAGACAACACCCCCACCAAAAAAATCTACTGTACTTGGTAATAGCCCTGGATGTCTGCAAGTGAGGACTGACTCTTAGGGAATGCATCCTAGAAACCCTACTCCTTTGGTAGTGGTGGATTAGAAATAGCATTTTACTCTCCCACTTTCCAAGGCATCAAGGTGGGGTGATTTCTCTTTAGTTAGTTCTTTGCTTACCGCTGCCAGATTTCAGAATGCTGTGAAAAAGAGAGATCCAGGGAAACAATAGCACACAGACTAACATAAGCACCTCAGAAAGATAAGATGCAATTTAGAAGGAGATGGGCAGGAGGGCTACATTTGCCCTAGAAATGGAAAACCAATATGGAATCTAGTGGTTTTGAAGGCACCTTGATTGAAAACGTGATTGATAATTGAATCCCGTCTGGCTGCCTGGCAGGAAATAGCCCTGAGATACTTTCTCAGTGCTATCTGTTCAATTTTAAGGCAGAGGGAAGAATCATAACTAGCTACTTCTGAACAAGGAAAAGTTCACTGCCGGTTGATAGCAACAGGTTTCCCCATTGACTTATAAGTTCTTGATTTCCAGGGAAAGACTGCAATGGCTTCTAATTTTGCTAACTCTTTTCTTTTTCCTTCTTGTCCCCAGGTGGCACATGCCAGAGCCCTGCTCTTCCAGCCCTGGTGCGTCCACCTGCCCCACCTTTGCAGCCCTCGCTGGATATTAAACCATTCCTTCCGTTTCCTTTGGACACTGCAGCTGCAGTCAATCTGTTCCCCAACTTTAATGCAGTAAGTACCTCAGTCCTTGAAGGTCATGGCACTAGAAGGTGGATTTATGTTCTGGAGAAGAAGAAGGGCACAAGCTGCAGTATCTGTACTACCTGGTATTCCTCCACTCACAGTCATGATATTATATTCCTTATGGTACAATACTTTCTAATCATAACTAAACACAGTGGGCCCTTATATCATACAGCGTCCAGAATCAGCTCCTTGGCTAAGGAGAAAGGGCCTAGATTTGGCTCCATTTTTCATAACGCTTGCTCCTGACAATGTTTGTGCAACACCACTGACCCATTTGTTATAGAGGGATGTGCTTGAAGTGAAATTGATATGGTTGAGAACATTAGGATAAAAGAAGGAGATTTCTCAAAGGAGAGGCCAGTTTTTTTTTTCTTGCCTTTATCTGAACTTTGTGGTAGTAGTAGTTGTAGCAGCAGCAGTAGTATTAGTAGTAAAATGCATCAACATATTCCATTTATATAGCACCCTTCTTCTAGTCTAGAGAATAATGTTTTTTTTTCTTGTACCTCAATTAAATAAAAAATTCTTATGATGGGAAAATTACTATTTTCATGCCTAGCTGTGAGTACTTGTTCCTCTTTTATCTTCCATTTCTCTTGGGCAATGCCAACAGTAGCCAAAACGCTTCTAAAAGACCAATATTAGTATTCTATGGGTACTAATTCATATTCTTTTGTTTCCTTTCTGATAAGGTTGCTGATTTAGCCTATATTTCTGTGTTGATTCCTGTAGTGTAGGAAAAAAAGTCTGCATGAGTGTACGGGGTAATGGAAACTGAATTAAAAAAAAGAGAACTAGAACCCAGCCTGATGGTTAATACTTATTCATTTTTCTTAACCTATTTGAGAAGTTGTCAAGGTTCTCTGTCCAAGCTTGAGGATATCTGTGCCAGGGCATGTCAGCACCAATGGAGTGAAGAGTGTCAAGGTGGGCACTGCATGTTGTTGGAGAAAACAAAGCTTATCTGGGCACTTCAGCTGTTTGTTCTGGGCTCCAGATTTATTTTATTGTTTCCTTTTCTCCAACTCAATCTTTATCCATCAAGAGAAAGAAGCAAGATTGTGTCCTCAGGGTCATGATCATAGTCCCAAAGCAGGGGGAGCTGTTGTCTGGAACTCACGTAATGAACCTGAGTGCTATGTCAAGTTAAATGATAGAATCTGAGGCAACGTGACCTCAGAAATCTGGAGGATAAGGGCCTCCTTTGGGGAAAGAAGGCAGGGCAATTGGGGTTAAGTGACTTGCCTAAGGTCACACAGCTAGTAAATGTGTGAAGTGTCTGAGGTCAGATTTGAACTCAGGTCCTCCTGACTCCAGGGCCAGTGCTCTATTCACTGTGTCACCTAGCTGCTACTAGGACCTACTTTTGATTCCTCAATATGCTCCTTACTAGATATGTTACTTTGGGTGAGTCATTTGCCTGTGACTCTCTTTTCACATAGCTATAATCATTAAGTTGGTTTAGATCAGAGGCCTTAAAATGGGATTCCCTAAGGGGTCCATGGATAGATTTAAAGATGTCCATAAAGTTGAAAAGGAAAAAAAATACATCTTTTTTTTTAATTTGCAGTTAACTTAAGGTTTCTGAACCTGGAGTCCATGAATTTTTTTTTACCCCTTTAACATACTAAAAATTGTATTTCAATATAATTGGTTTCCTTTATTATTCTTAGTAATTTATTATATGTATTTGAAAACAGTACTCTGAGAAAGGGGTCTCTATCCATCAGCAAACTGACTGCTAAAGGGGTCCAGGACACAAAAAGGTTAAGGGCCTCTGCTCTAAATGACCTCAAAAGCTTATTCCAGCTGCAAATCTATGGTTTTATGACTTGGCAAACAACTGGGAAATTGTCCATGCAGTCACTTTCCTATACCCTTGGATAGCTAGCAATTCAATTCAACCAAAATTTATTTTTTCCCTTTCATTTTCAATGTCAAACATTGATTTCTTTTCTCTCCCACCCACCACATCCCCAGTTTTGTAAAGTAATAAAAAAATCTATTTTTAACATGTGTAGTCAAGAAAAAGAAATTCCCACATTGGTCACACCCCAAAATATGTCTCATTCTATATCTTGAATTTTTCACCTCTTTGTCAGCAGCTGGGTAGCGTTCACGACTCGCCCTCTGGAATCATGGTTAGTCACCTCATTGATCAGAGATCTTATATCTCTCAAAGGCAACCTGTATTTATTGATCATCAGGTACCAGACAATGTGTATACGAGATGCAAGGTACAGAAAGCTGAAAAAAAATAATCCCTGATCCCCTATAGATGGCATTTTACTGCTAAGCCTTGGATGTGTTTGTTTGACAGGTCTCTTTTCTGCCTAAAAGGACATTGGGCCTTTATTTCATGGCTGATCTAAGAATCGTCTATGTAATGGGTCCTAAGTTATAATAAAATAATTATAATATGTACCTGATAGTTATAATGAATTCCCTATCCCATTCACCAGGGAAGGTGAAAACTTTTCATCTCTCCTTAGTATTTCCATGACTCCTATCCCACCCTTTCAGTTGAAAATATTGCCTTATAATTTATTGAAAAAAAATTGAGTCCTTTTGCCATGAGTTTCTTCTTTTCCCCTCCTCCTTATTTCATATCACCTAGATGCCCTCTGCCATCATGTTTTCCTTGACTGTTTTCTTGTATAAAGTGATTTTTCTCTTATTAAAGCTAACCCCTTTATTTGCACAAGAGACCAGATATCATACCATCTTCTCCACGAGATTGCCCCCACTATCATCTATCCCCACTATTTCATTTATCTGCCTTCTCTTCCTGTCTATTGGGTGCTTTACAACTGCTTATAAACATGCCCAGGATTCTCCTATCTTCAACAACTCCTCACTCGATTCATCCATCTCCACTAGCGATCATTACACATTTTTTCCCCTTCTTGCAGTTAAACTCATAAAGAATGATGTAGAATTTTTGTTTCCATTTTCTTTATTCCCAGTCCTTTCTTGTCTCTTGACCAGTCTGGCTTCAAGCCTCATCATTCATCCAAAACTACTCTCTTCAAAGTTATTGGAAATTTCTTAATTACCAAATCTAATAATCAGTTTCTCAATTCTCATCCCTCTTGACCAATCTGCAACATTTAAACTATCACCCTCTTCTTCTTTATACTCTTTTCTTTCTAGGCTTTTGTAATACAACTCTTTCCCAGTTCTCTTTCCTGTCTGATTTT
The DNA here is from genome assembly GCA_028646575.1 of Pseudocheirus occidentalis. NCBI lineage: Eukaryota > Metazoa > Chordata > Mammalia > Diprotodontia > Pseudocheiridae > Pseudocheirus > Pseudocheirus occidentalis. Next base: position 25,167,415 of record CM053597.1, on the reverse strand, counting down.
ACCTTCTCAGTATCCAAGTCATAAGCATCCCACAAGAATCTATCCTGGGCCCTCTTCTCCCTCTATAAGTCTTCACCCGATAATCTCATCAGCTCTCATGGATTCAAATATCATCTTGATCATTTTCAAATCTATTTATCTAGCTCTAACCTCTTTGCTGACCTCCAATCACAAGTTCCCAACTGCTTGGAACTCAGTCATTTCAAAGTGGATGTCATGTAGACATCTTAAGTTCAACATGTCCAAAACTGGTCTCATTTTTCTGCCAAAGATCCTTTGCTCCCCCCTAACTTTATTATTACTACAGAGGGTGCTCCCAACCTCCTGGTTTTCAGGCTCAAAAACTTGGTTGTCATCTTCTTACCCCCTAAACCCCATATCCAATCTACTGCCAAGGTTAGTTGCTATTACCTTTATAACATCTCAGCTATATGTGTCCTCTCCTCAACACTGCCCTATCCCTGCTGTAAGCCCTCACCATCTCACACCTAGACTATCAAAATTACCTCTTGGTTGATCTTGACCTTTCTGAATTCTCTCTCCACTCCAGCCCATCCACTCAGCTTATTAAAGTGATCTTCCTAAAACATGTCTGATCGTGCCATACCCACCTACTCAATAAACTCTGTTGGTTCACTTTTCAGTTTCAGGATAAAATATAAACTCCTATATTTGTCATTTAAATCTCTTTATAGTATGCCCCAGGCCCACACACATTTTAAGTCTTCTTATACCTTAAGATATTTATCTTCTTCCTCTCCCCTTCCCCAATGTACTTTGTGACCCAGTGACAATGAACTCTTCTCTCTTCATGTTTATGTCTTCTCTGAGGAAAGTAATAGTGCTGCCTCTCAGGGTTGTTATGAGAATACAAGGAGAGAATACTTGGAAGGTATTTTACAAACTTAAAGCTGCTAAAGAAATGTGACGAATAATAATAAGCCAACAAACAAATGAATGGATGAATGAATAGATAGAGAGATAAACTTAGTTGTCTCTGATATCCCAAGCACTTTTCCTTCCTTATCTTAATTAAGCCTCACAATCTTTCTCTAAAAGTACTACAGGTAGATGCCATGTTCACTTTATAGAATAAGAAACCAAAAGTCAGAGAGGTTAAATTACTTGCTAACAATTACAGAACTAGTAAGGCATCAGAACAAGGAAATGAACTCAGGCCCAGATGGCTTTCCAGTAGACCATGCAGCCTCTCCCTAAGTCAAGTCAAAAAGGATTTATAAAGTGCCTACTACATCCTAGTCACCCTGTAAGAACATACAAGAGAGTCCAGCCTTCAAGGAACCCCCAGACCCTAGAGACAATAACAGATTCAGACCTGGAAGGAATCTTGAAAGTTATCTAGACCAGCTCTCTCAGTTTATTGATGAGTAAATTGACAGCATGGAGGTTTAGTGACTTGTCCAAGGTCACCAAGGTCGAAAGTGAGAGCTGGAATCTGAACCCGCGTTTTTTGAACATAAAACAGTGGGGGGGGGTTGTGCGTTTTGTTTTGTTTTCCACTGAGATATTACCTTACAATCTAATTGAGGATGCAAGAATGGTTACTAAAATCCTCAACATAATGCACTTTAAAGGAAGCCGTCTCTGGTTACTGCCAGAGAAATTAAGAGTTCGCCCTGCAAATTTCTCAAAGGTTTCCATCAGGAGGAGAGATATAAGCTGTGCCTTGAAGGAGGAGTAGGGTTTCTGAGAGAATGATATAATGAATAGAATCAGCAAGTCTCACGTTCAAATCTCTCTTCAAGACTCTTCCTCACTGTGTGAGCCTGGACATTCAATAAATCTCTGGACCTTACTTTTCTTAAGTGCAGAATAAAGGAGTTGAACTAGAAGGCCTCTAAGGTCTCTTTCACCACTAAGCCTAAGATGTTATAAACCTTTCTGAGTCTTATTTTTCTTATCTTTAAAATAGGAATAACAGTGTTGTCAGTATCACAGAGTTATTGTGATGTCCAGATATGGTGATATATGCAAACCTTTTGCAGACCTGCAGAATATAAAGTGTTATGTAGATGCCAGTTATCATCATCGTCATCAACATCATAGAGTTTTGGAGAGAAAGGAAAACATAAAACAGATAAATAGTAAGTCTCATGGCAGAGTGTTTAGTAATTGATGGTAGGGTTTTGTAATTAACAATAAAATAATTCATTACCAAGTATTTATGAATTGAGTACATGATTGTATTTGTACATTTTTATTACTGTCACCTAATTAAGATTATTAATTTAAGGCAGTTATTGGTAAATTCAATTTAGCAACAAATAATAGCTCACATAATTTCTTGGTGAATTGCATAGTCTCTCACTCAGATGATACCAAGATAAAAAAATAGGCATTCTGGGAACTCCTGGCATATGATTATTGACTAGATGATAGAATAAGTCTTTGTGAATACTCCTCAACCACCTCCCAGAGGAGCCTAGAGGACTGTGAGGAGGAACAATAAGAAAATTTGGGGAACTCTTTTGAAAAGCTCCAGCAGAAAAGGGTTATATAAGCACAGACTCTCATCTAGGTGGAGTTCGTGCATAAATTTGTGATGCTCCAGATTTGTGTTCAGTAAAATGGAAATTTAGCATCCCAGATTCACAATTCTGGGACTATGAATCTGGTCACATTACATTGCTGGTCACACATAGAGGTTTCCAGTTGGTATTTCTGGATGTTCATCTTCCCTCTATAAAATGGAGATTGGGAAGTAGACTGGACTACTCATTCCCTTGAAGAAAGTAAGAGACAGCCATGATCTGTAACATAGGCCCAAGGTTTCTAGGTATTCTAGAGACCTTTGTCCCTTTTCATTTCTTAATCTTGCAATCTGTCTTCCAACACAAATTCATCCCCATTTCCTAGATCCAAACTTGAATTGAATTACTGTTTATTAATACATATGTTGACTTACTTTAGAAGATAATGTCAATTTTTTATAATAGAATTTCTCTACTTTTTCATATTTTCCCACTGATATTGATGCATGAACTTCAACTATGAAGAGACAGTGTGGGGTCCTAGACAGAGCCCTGTATAGGGAGTCAGAAGGTTTTGACTCTGCTGCTACTCTTATCATTTGCATATTCATGGGCAACTCACAATCTCCAGACTTCATTTTCTTCCTCTGTGAAATGAGAAGGCTGTACTTGTCACTCTTGAAAGTACCTTCCAGTAGTCCGTTTATGCCGTCAAGGTATTTTTATTTATGCTCATTAGAAACCATCCTGGGGAAAATGACCAAGTGTCCCATCAAATACTCTTTTTGGTTATATTCAGAAAACAACTCTACTAATTCCTCTGCTTTCCTCAATGGTGAGAGATCAAGCCTTTTTTCCATATCATAGCAGCTCCATTAAACCATGATTAATTAAGACCCTGGTGCAAGGTTGTATACCTATTTCTGGTCATTTTTATTTTCTGTTCTCCTTTATACCAAGAAGGTCAGTGTTGATATGGTTCATCTTCCATTAGTAAATCAGCTTACTGAATATTGAATGAGGATAATGATAAAAAATAGTAAGGATAATAAAAAAACTAAAAGCTAGCATTTATATAATGCTTTAAGATTTGCACAGTGACTTACATATATTGTTTAATTTTATCATAACAACAAACCTGGGAGAGAGGTACTTTTATATCCTCATTTTAAAAACTAGGTCACATGTACAGAAAAGTGAAGTGATTTATCCAGGCTCATTCATCTATTAAGGGTCCAAAGCAGGATTAGAATTGAGGTCTTTCTTCCTCAAGTTCTGAGTTCTCTGCACTGAGCCATCTAAACTGCCTTATTTAGCATACCAGTAGTGAATATTTATAAACCTATAGATTTGAAATTTTCTTAGTATCTCTGCCTCCTTTTTTTTTTGCCTTTAATCACTGTAGAAGCTTAAGTAGCCACTCAAGATTGTAGGCTGTTGTGTACTTTCCCTTATTTCAAGGGTTGCCAAAGCATCAAATTTATCACCCACTGGTTAATAAAGTAGTATGAGACTCTCTATATAGAACTAAGCGATTTTCAAAAAATAGATGAAATTGGTCACTAAGACAACACTCAAAATTGCATAGTGGTAGATGGCATGTTGGCTTTGAGGTCTGGAGACTTGCTTGTAAATTCCAATACTACCACTTACTAGGTGTGTGATTTGGGACAAGTTAATATCTGGAGCTTCAGTAGCATCATCCATAAGACAAAGAAGTTAGACCATATCAAAGAATCAGACTTGTCCTGGATGCTTATTCCTCTAATATTGCTGTAGCCTAAATTCCCAGTCAATTGATTAGCTGTAGAAAGTGATCCTGGCCCTGAGTAGAGAATCAGAACCAAGAATACACTCATGTTAGCACATGACCAAAAACCTTGTTTATTTCACAGTGGCAGCGTAATAATGATTATTTGGTACAAGAACATCAAGTTTCATTAAGGAAGTCAATACTTTTGGATTGATACCCACCCATGTAACGAGAGGAGTATTTTGACTCAATTCAGGATCTTGTTCATTTTGTATTAAATTGGATAGCAGCCACAGGTGTTTAATAATCAACTTCTCAATCTACAGAGCTGAAATTTATCCTTCCCTGTTTCAGTCTTTCCTGTCACTCTGTTTGGTGACTATTTTGTACTGATCATGGTCCAGGGATAAGAACAAGAACTGTGGAGTCATAGGACTTAGTTTTAAATGCCACTGCTGACATTTACTACTTGTGGCTTTGGATAAGTCACTTGTCCTTCATGGGTCTCAGTTTCCTTAACTGTAAAATGAGAGAGTTGCACTAGATGACCTTAATGTTTCTTTTAACTCCCAAACTATGGTCATATGAGGCAGGTAGGTGGCATGACGTATACAACTCTAGTCCTGATTTCAAATCCAGCCTCAGATACTTAACAACTCCATGACCCTAAGTAACTTATTTAACCTCAACTTAGCTCAATTTCCAAACTAAATTAAAATGAAATAGTAACAGCACCTACCTTTCAAGGTTGTTCTGAGGATCAAAAGGGATAATATTAATTAATCCCTTAGCATATGGCCTCACACAGAGTAGATACTATATAAATGTTTATTCGCTTCCCCTTCAATGACTTTTAAAACCTTCAGACTGACAATTCATAAAGGATCTGTGATTTTACAGGTGCCCAGCAATCCCTCCTATCATCCAGGTCACATCCTATCTACAGGGAATGAATAATCTCAAAGAGTTTCTTGATGTCTTAACATGCTTCTTTGGAATACCCATGGTCAAAGAGCTAAGAAGTGTCAGATGCTGGATTTGATCTCAGTTGTTCCCAACTAAAATGAGAGCTTTATCCATTACATCAATTATATTATTTCCAATATTATCTTTTTAACATGACATACTTTTTTACCTACAAAATGAGTCCCTTCAGCAAATCTATATTCTTGGAAATGTAAAAACAAAAACTTTTTGTTGTTTAATTAGCGTTGATTCTTGGAAGAATTAATTGTTTGGAGTAATATTTTTGTTTTTGCTGATTGTCTTCCTATATGATTGCTCAGAAGTCTTCTAGAAAGTTCCAAATGTAGTGACGTAATTTTTTTTGTATCATACTTTTCCTTTATAACATTCTTTATCCCCCAATCCTCACACCTACACATTGAGATAATATTATCATTCTTATTTGGAAGCTTAGGAAATAAAGGATCAGAGAAGTCACAGCATTGAGTTGATAGGAAAATTTCAGGATGATTGTATCCAACCCCTTCATTTTATAGATGAAGAAATTGAAGTATACTTAAATGACATAGCCAAGGACATGCAGATAATAAGTTTCTGTGCTTATACACCAAATAACTAACCATTGAAGTGAGTGGATAGATTCAAAAAAAAAGTCCTGGCTTTGACGTCTATTTTTTTGCATGACTTTGGGTCAGTCACTTGATGCCTGAGAATGCTATTATTTATGACTTACCTATTGAGAGGGTCATAGCATCAAGGAACCTTAGAAATAATCATTTTAAAGATGAGCAAACTGAGGCCCCAAGAAGTAAAATTATTTCTCTGAGAGCATCCAGATGTTTAATAAACATCATATTATGCTATCTGTATAGCAATCCTGGAAAGTTAGGTAGAATCATACAGAGATGAAGTGACTTGGCCAGGATCATGCAGCAGGTGCCTAAAGCCATATTTGAACTGAAGTCTTTCTGAGTGGAAGAGCCAGGAGTCTAGCCTCAGATGTCTACAATTAAATCCAGTGTTCATAAAAGGACTTATTATTATTATTATTATTATTATTAACCTTGATAAATACATTTTTTGAAGTAAAGTACTTTCCAATTCAACTGAAGAAGCATTTTCAGGAGACTATTACATCCTATGGCTAGGAATAGGAAATATGAAGACAAAATTCAAATGTTTCTTCCCTTGAGAAGATGACGTTAACCTTGGAGAACAACATTTATTCAGATAAATAAATACCAACAAGGAGGGTGGGGGAGGAACGAAACAAAACAGTAACTAGGGTGAATCAGGGAAGGATTCATGGGTGGAGCAGGAGGGAAGGGAGATAAACTCAACTGAGACTTGAGGTGAAGTAAGGATTCTGGGAGATAGAAATGAAAAGGAATTACATTCCAAAAATGTTGGGGGAGCCTGTTCAGAGGCATGGAGGTGGGAGATAAATTGACAAGTTAGAGAAATATCAATTTGGGCAGTTTAGCTAGATTATAGAGGACAGAAAGGTCAGTAATTTGAAATGAGTTTTGGAAGGTAGACTGGTAACAGATTTTGAAGGGTTTTAAATGCCAAGATAAAGAATTTGTATTTTATCCTAGAGAGTCACTGATAATTTTTTTGCACAGAGTTGTGAAATGATCAGAACTGTGTTCTTATGAAGATCATTTTGGGCAGTTGTGTAGAAGATGGAGTACACAGGGAAGAAGAAAATAAAAAAAACTTTTATTAAGCCCCTATTATATATCATGCTCTGCATTAAAACCTTAATAACTATGATCACATTTGATCCATACAACAACCCTAAAGGGTAGGTAGAGGCAGCAGAGATACCCAGTGTCACACAGCTATTAAATGTCTAGGACTGGATTTGAACTCATCTTCCAGTGCACTCTCCACTGCTTCACCACTATCCATCCTGCCATATAGACCAGAATCAGGGACATAAAATGCATAGCCTCTTTTTGTGGTATCTGTTTATTGGAGAACTCTAATGGGATTATGGTTTGGTGGACCAGTTGAGGAAGTATCTCAGTGGGAACTCAGATTTGCCAGAACCACAGCGGGTGATGCATTTAAATGGAAAGCAATGCTCCCTCAGGTCAGTGAGTTACAATATCTGTATTGGTTCATTACTGCTTATTTTCATGGCTTTGCCTTGGAAAGAGTGCCCAGTTCTTTGTGAAACACTGAATGCATTAAACAGACTTGGAAACCACAATATGAGGTGTGGGAAGAAAGATGGGAACTGATTTCTACTGCTGGCAACAAAATTAGTGGGAAACACCATTTTTTGCAGCTCAGAAAGACAAACTCTTCTAAGTTACCTGAAAATTTAACTTAAACAGAAAGGCTCCCAGTCCTTCCTACACAGGCATTCTGCCTAGTCCATTAAGCTCCAAGGACTCCAAGGACTGCTGAGGATACTTTTGCCAATGATTTCAGAATGCTTTGCAAAAGAGTTTATTTCATATTTGGTGTGCCTATTAAAATACAAAGGAAAGGAAAGGAAAGGAAGAAGTTACCTGGTTCCCTAGCTAGTCAAAAACCACTTGGGCTGTGCGATCAAGATAACTGAGGCTTTAGAAGATATTCCTTAATTTTG
>CM053597.1:25105769-25159502 GCA_028646575.1 Pseudocheirus occidentalis | reverse complement strand
CTTCCTTCCTTCCTTCCTTCCTTCCTTCCTTCCTTCCTTCCTTCCTTCCTTCCTTCCTTCCTTCCTTCCTTCCTTCCTTTCCTCCTTCCTTCCCTCTTAATTTAATCCTGTACAAACAGAGAAGTAACTAGGGTTAACCAAAGAGAGCTTTGCCCCCGGTCACTGAAATTTAGCAGGCCTAAAATTTTTAACAAATATAGATTGTGAAAGATATAAATAACTTACTCTTTGTTAGGTTGTATAAACAGCTGAATTTAACAACCAGTTATATATGTATGTGTGTCCAAATATATATAAATATATGTGTGTATATATGCATGTATATAAAATATATACATATACATATGTGTGTATGCATATATACATATATAGATATAGACGTAGACATAGATATATAAATAGATGTAGATGTAGATGTAGATGTAGATGTAGATATATAAATGTAAAGCTATGGAATGGCAAACTTCCTTCCTTTAGCCACGTACCCCTGCAGCCATATCTCAAATGAGCTCCTCCTTAGCTGACCTCCAGCCTTCTTTTTCACTATAGTCACCTCATTATATAATTTTGCTTCTGTCTCCTCATCCTCAGGACAGAATTCTGGGCTCTCCTCTCCACAAGACCTTGTATGTTTCTGTTTCACCTCCTTTATTAACGCTGTATTATTTTCACATCATGAATTATGACTTTGATTTGATCCTGTGATTTTCCAAAGCTCCCGAATTGCTAGTTACAGCTCTGTTTACAAATGACCCCTAGTAACTGACACCTTCCATAATTCATGGATTCCATTCCAAAGCCTAGCACTTATTTAACTTAGCTTACTGTGTCCCCTATCTTACCTAGTAGAGATGACCTTAATTCTAGCAGGTTGAACACCATGCATGCTATTTAAGTCTCTGCATGTCCGGGAACCAATTAGTGAAATGTTGCTTTCTCAACCAATGTCCTTGGTCTAAAAGGAAATCCACAGGTTCATGTGTCTCCTCTATTTACAAAACATAGAACTGTAAAATGAGGTTTTGGTCATATGACCTCAAAATACCTTTTGAACTCCAAGTCTGGGATCCCATGATCTTTTGTGACTTTGACTCATGTGTTGTTTTAAGTAGCACATTTTTTTGATGAAAACATTGACTAAACTATGGTTTTCCATAGTCAATCTTAATTTTAAAAACCTATCTATTAAGCTGGGAATTTGCATAGCTGCCATTGACAGATACCAAGCTGAACATGCTAGTTTTCAGCACAAAGGTGTTTACAGTTGAGTAGGAGTGATCAGAAAGCTCACTATAATTTGCATTTGAATTTAAGTGCCTAAGAGGTATAAAAAGGAATATGAAATCTTATGAAGGGGCCTCACCATTTCTAGTTAAAGAGATAAAAATCCTGACATCAAAGCAAAGCTTCAAAGACATATAGAAGTGGTTGTGACTAGGTGGGGATGAGAGGAACAGAAGCAACATTTTACATGTAGGGAATGGTAATGTTAATGAAATGGGAAGATCTCCTGTTCATTAATAGACCTATGTGCCCAGTTTTGATGCATCCTGAATCACATAGAGCTCATTGTGGGAGGAACTCACTTAAACAGAAGCTTGCTTAGGGTAGTCTTTCTTGTAGGAAGATTTTCATATCTTTTGGTATTAACCTAATTAGGCACTGAGTCATGAGGATTATGATGCCTTCTGGCTCTGAGAAGTGGATATATACTCTGAGTTGGTATGTTGCTTTGCAGGTTCGCTCACAAGAAGGATCTTTTGATTTCCTGGTCAAGACTCTAAGTAATTATATGTTCAGAGCTCCCCAGCTGCTTAGTTATCTGTGTTACCTCCATCCAGTGATGTGTGTAAAGGGTAGAGCAATATGGCTATGTTCAGACAGTAGGAACTCTGTCTGTTGAATCTCTTTGTATTTACTCTGCTTGTATTTTTTCCACATTCAGTGTGCTGACCTTTTCCCTGACCTAGTTTTTGTAATTAAAGTAGATCGTTGACCCCTTTAAAAGATGCCTTTCCTTTAAGAAAAGCAGATCAAAGAATCTGTGCAAGCAGCCCATCCTGGGTGTGCTAAATTGCTTGCTATTACAGGAACAACAGTAGCAAAGGCAGGGCAGGATGGGTCTATAATTCCACAGTTAGTGAGTATTCCAATTTTTTTTAGAATACAGAGTAGGAGGATGAAGTAACTGTTTATCATAAAGACAAAGGACTTTCAAAATAAAGCGATTATTATTGTTGAAAGATTAAATTAAGCATGTGTATCATGCCAAATGTACATATGTTCATGACATCCTTTTATGTAGTGGCGAAGGTCTTGAATGAATTCAGCTGAGGAAAGCAATGCGGTAGGAAAGAATAGAGTAGATTTTTACCTTAAGAACATTCTAAGATTTTATACATTTTATTTACTGCCTTGTTGCAGGGAATCTGCCCCCATGTGGAAACAGGGTGAGCAAGTTTATTTTAGTAGTCCCTTGATTACAAGGGTCTTTGAAGAATTCCCCTGGTTTCCATTTTAACGGATCCAAATGTACAAAATGTCGATGATGTCATCAGCCTCAGAAGCCTCTCTCGCTAACACGCATTGTAAGCCATCTATGAGCATAAAGCGACTGGCTTAGAGCGCATGGTTAGTATCAGAGGCAAGTCTGGAACCTTCCGACTCTAAGCTCAGGCCTCTCTCCACTAATCAACATTATCCCTCTATAACATGTATATAAATATAATTTTTAAAGTTAAAAAGAATATTGACCATTTGACAAAATATATGTTCTTTTGTGTTTTTACCCCATGCTGTTACTTATCACCACCCTCTCCCTATCCAAGCATCCCTGGGCTTGAGCATCTGGCAATTTTTTGTCCGTAAAACACCGACTCCCTTAGGATTATAAGATTACAGCTTTTGAACTGAAGAAGGCATTGGGGACTGTTTCATCTAGCCTCCTCTGTTTACAGTTGAGAAAAATGAGTCCCAGGGAGGTTAAACAATTTGCCCAAGTAAAAGTTGACAGAGCCACGATTTGACCCTAAGCTTTGTTATTGGGAAACCACACTTGTGCCATGATGTAAGTCCTTGTTTGGGTTGTTGTTCAGCCATTTTCAGCCATGTCCAACTCTCTGTGACCCCATTTGGGGTTTTCTTAGCAAAGGCACTGGAGTGGTTCACCATTTCCTGCTCCAGCTCATGTTATAGATAAAGAAATTGAAGCAAACAGGGTTAAGTGACTTTCCCAGGGTCACACAGCTAGGAAGTATAAGAGGCCAGATTTGAATTTAAGAAGATGAGTCTTCCTGACTCCAGGCCTGGTGCTCTAACCATTGTGTGATCCAGCTATTGTCCTTTCTGACTAATTCATCCCATGGATTTCCTTTATTCAATTTTCTTGGCAAATATACTGAAATGGTTTCCTTTTCCAGTGTGTCACCATTTTACAGATGAGGAACTGAGGCAAAAAGGGTTTTAGTGACTTGCCTAGGATCACACAGCTAGTAAATGTCTGAGGTCAAATTTGAACTCAGGTCATCCTGGCTCCATGGTGGGTGCTCTTTCCACTTTCCGACCTACTTGTCTCTGAATCCTTAAATGAGCATTTTAATGTCTACTTGTCTAGTAGAATATCAGCCTCTGCAGGCAGGGAGTTTTGCTTTTGTCTTTATTCCTCTGACACCTGGAACAATCCCTGAAACATAGGTACTTAAAAAAACTTTTGGTGGATTACGTTCTCTAATAGCGCCTAGACAGAATAATCTTGTTTACTTATCATATTGTATAAGCTTTCCCATAATGATCCTTTCATCACGAAATACATTGTTCACACCACACTTTTAGGAGGATGGGATGGGATAGATGTAACTAAACTGTTATGAAACTAACAAAAATGATTTTTTCTTAACCTTTTTTTATTTGCCATTTGTAATCTAAACCTCACTTCTTGTATTATCTAGTAAATGTGCCAGTGTCACAGAATCTCATTTGGAAAAAAAGACTTCCTCTAGTTCAACCAATATCTGAAAATGAAAGCTTATTACAACTTCCCCAATGAGCTCAAGCTTTTGCTTGAACTGTTAGTGAAAGGGAGTCACTATCTTATAGGCACACAGTTTTGGTTAGGAAGTTTTTGAAGCATCTTGCCTCATTCCACTTCTACCCATTGCTCTTTAATGGAAATAAAGTCTGCCTCTTGGAGAAGAAAAATCTTTTCATTTCTACCATTCTTTCCTTTGGGGTCTTGCAGAACAAAGGCAGGCCCTGTTCCACAGCATGGCCTTTGAAATCTAGTTCTTCTGAGGGCATTGTCAGCTCATAGGTTATCCAAGATGTCAGGTGAGAATGTATATACACCAGGCAGTATTTTATAGACCCTTGGCCCACACTTCTTTATGTGCATATCTTGTTATATTGTTAAATGATCAATTATACCTTCTACCTTGATCCTGAATGAAAGCTTATAAAATATGGTTTTGACTTAGACAGATGAAAGAGAATTTGTCCCTTAAAAGAAAACTCAAATTAAGCCTCCAGCCATTAAAACCCTGTGCTCACTGTTCCTTGAGCATGGCATGATGACTTTCTTTCACTTTAGGAGCTGAACATGCTCTTCTGAAAAACTTTTAATAAGCACAGAGCTGAGGGACAAAATCGGCCACCGCATTGGGTTACTGCCATTGATCTTGGCCTTCATGGTGAAGGGACTGAGTGCGGGGAGCATAATGCACCAGGCCAGTAATGGCACACAGAGGCAGAATTGGATGGGCTTTATAGCTCTCAGAATTCTCTTTTAAAGGACCGTATATCATCAAGATTAGCCTAAATTGCCTGCCGTTTACCAAGCCTTGGGAACGGTTTTAGAGTCGGGCTTTCTTTTTTTTTTTTTTCCTCTTTTCCACTAGCAGAGAAAAGCAGGTGCCTGGGCTTTGTTTTTGGCAATGCCCCCATTTACTGCTCACTTAGCATTCTTTCAAAGTATAAACATGTTAAGTTTGTTCTAGGAGTTGGAGATGCCTGGAAATGGACCGCCTCCCACCTTCCCCTCAAAAAAACAAACCCACCTACTGAAATTTAGAAATCAAATCCAGAATCTAAGTTGATCAGACAGGTGGCACTGCAGACAAAGTGCTGGACTTAGGATCTAGAACACCTGCGTTCGAATCCTACTTAGCCTGGTGAGCCTGGAGAAGTTGTCTCTCTCTCTGTGTGATGGTATCCTTTGCAGTGGGGTGACTGGGAAGTCAAGTAGAGGTTTCAGTGTTCACCTGTAAAGAGTCCAAGGTGGTTACTGGGGTGGAGCCCAAGTGTTTGGAGGAGAGGAACCAAGGACCATGCCTAGAGGCAGTGTGATTTGGATGATTATGAATATGGAGGCTGGACTGTTCTTCCTCCAGCAGTTCAATTGAACAAATTTTTATTAAGCAGTGACTGTCCGAGGCGCCATAGGAGACACTGGAAATACAAAAACAAGCCCCAAACAATCCTTATCCTCAGGGAGCTGACATCATACTAGGTGATAGAACTTGTACAGAAATCAGTACATGGTACAGTGGAAAGAACACTGGATTTGGATTTCCAACTCCAGGGTCAAATGCTGGTTCTTCTACTTGATTTATCCATATGTATGACCTTAGACATATCTCTTGATCTCTCCTGCCTCAGTTTCCTCAACTATGAAACTAGCAGGTTGGACTAAATGACTTTTAGAAGACTCCTAGGATCCTATGATCCTCCCTCCACCCCCTGCCCCAAGATAACTTGAGGAAGGAAGCTGGCACCTGTACTGAGCCTTCAAAGAACACAGAGATTTTAAGATGCAAAGCATTGTACTTTGTACAGGGAAGGAACCTGTACAGGGGCGAGAGACAGAATACCACATTCTACTTTGACACTTAATTGAAGTTATTGTAATCCACTAGACTTCATCCAATTACCCCTCTGCTTTTTTTCACTCAATTGCTGCAAGTTAACTTCTCATCACCTTTTCTGTCATAGAAATGGTTTTCTCACCATCACCTGTTATCTCATTAATTTTCTTGCCCCTTTCAAAAAACAGTCATTTGAATTTCTTTAAACACCTGTCCAATAATCAAAGTGAATTTAGAGCATTCCATGGCCCTTTACATTACTGAACTCAAATGTCATTTATACTCTGATTCACTCTACCATTTTTCTTTCCCCCTTTTTTGGATTGTTTTAAAAGAATGCTAATGATCTTAAAGGAAAAGCCTATGTCTAAGATAATTCAACCTAGCAGCCAGTCACATTATCTATACGAAGTCAATCAACTAGCATAGATTTATTGAAGGCTCTGCTCTCTCTAGTGCTATGGTAGGCTCATATGAAAGATGCAAGGAAAGTTTAAGGATTATGATCTGTCTGGGAAAACATATTATCGAACAATTAGAAGATGAAGCAAAAGAGTCTACAATTAAATACTCCCTTATTTACCAACGTTTTGACCTGTCCCATTGCCCTCCTTGCCTCCATTTAGAAAATGAGAATTCCAGGCATTCCCAATGGATGCTTGCGGCACACCAAAGCTAACCTCTCTGTTCCAATCAACATTTAATCAATGTAATGCCTATTCAAAATGAAAAAAAAAGATTCAGAGACTAGTATGACAATTAGGTGGCTAATATTAATATTTAACTTACCTGCAATTTGGGGCCACTGATTTAGTACCTTTCACTTGCATACAGCATTATATTTAAAATGCAGGTGTTGTAGTATAGATTATTTTTATTGCTAGATTTTAAAATGCTTCTAAGATTTACTTTAAACTTAATTTTCTTTTTATGAATTTCCAGCAAAGGACATTCCTCAATTTCTCTCCAAAACTCTTCCAAGTGTCTAACCCTTCTTTCTTTTAATAATATTATTCTTCTAATACTAGTTAACATTTATTTAATGCTTACTGTGAGTACAACACTATAGTATGCATTTTTCAATGATTAATTCATTTACAATAATTAACTCATTACAATTATTAACTCATAACAATCCTGGGAGGTAAGTGCTAGTATTAGCCCCATTTACTGATGAAGAAACTGAGGCAAAGGGAATGTAAGTAACTTGCCCAGAGTCACCCAGCTAGGAAGCCTCTGAGACCTGATTTTAACTCAGGAAGATGAGTCTTCCTGGCCTTGAGTCAGGCCTGCTAATTGTCAGGAAATGATCCTCCCCCTTATAAAGTATACATTGATTTGTTTTGAATCTTTCTTGTGCACTTATTTGTAGTGTCCTTAGATAAGTAGGTGCTATATCTCCAAGGGTGTGGGCCAATCACCTAGACTAGTTCTGAAGCTGATTGTTAAATTTTCAGTGGGAGCACTGACATCTCAGATATTAGCAGAGGCTACAAATCAAGGACTGATGTACTGTTTGGTTGGTTGTCTATGCTTGTGAAAATATTGATAATGCAACTCCCAGACCATGAGCAAATGTCTCTTCTTAGAATGTAGCTTTTCTTGCTGGAGACAGCTTTATTTCCTGCAAGTCTGCTGTGTTTTACCTTGGTCTTGTCTTGTTAAACGTTTTTAAAAAGCTGGACTTTCTGACATTTCCTTTTATTCTCCAGTTCAGTTTCATCCAACAAATATTGATTAAATATATACTGTGTCCTAGACACGATGCTGTGTACTAGGGATAATAAAGCCAACATAGAAACAGAACTGTCTCTGCCTGCATGGAGCTTATATTCTGATGCTGAATACTAAAGAATTCAACATAAACCTGCATCAGCAAATACAAAATAGGCACACATTTTATCTTTCATTATTGCTTTCTTCTGAACCTATAAATTCATCAGTTTCATCCTTGTGATAAAATTCACACAGTAGGTGTTGTATAGATGCAGATACTCTACAAATAAGGAAATAAACAGTGTCTTCCTCTAAAAAGCTTCTATCCAAAGGGATAATATGTACAGAGAAAGCAATTTGAAAATCATTAATCAACTTCTTTTGTCCTTGATTCTGTGCTAGGGATGCCAGCATGTGTGTGTGCATGCATGCACACACACACACACACACACACACACACACACACACTACAATATAATATGGAGTAGGAAGAAGACTAGAAGCTGCGTGAATCAGGAATGACTTATGGAAGGGGCCCCTGTCTCTGTCTCTATCTTTAATGTGTGTCTATGTATATATCTATGTGTATATATGTATCTTTATATACACACATGTACATACATATGTATACATACATGTGTGCATGTATGTCTGTATGGGCTATACCCCTATGTATGTATGTGAATGGGTGTGTATGTTTGAGTGTTCACACATGCATGCATTGTACATATGTACCCATGTATGTAAAAGTATGAGACTGGCAATAAAATCAGTCTATCTCCCTAAGGTGATCTCTTTCCACCTCATACCTTTTCCAGAGGCTATTATGTAGTGAGTTAGAAAGGAATGATTCTGGGAGTCTCAGTATTGAAGGCAGACCTTCGCCTTTCTGGGGGTTTGGGTTCC
The DNA here is from genome assembly GCA_028646575.1 of Pseudocheirus occidentalis. Classification (NCBI taxonomy): domain Eukaryota; kingdom Metazoa; phylum Chordata; class Mammalia; order Diprotodontia; family Pseudocheiridae; genus Pseudocheirus; species Pseudocheirus occidentalis. The sequence continues at coordinate 25,151,022 of CM053597.1, read as the reverse complement.
CTCAGGCTTTTGCTTTTCATGCAAAACATCCTCATAAGTGGAATTAAATGAAGTGCTCTTCAGATTTGTCAAGTCCTAATGGGAAAAATTGCTTAAAATAAATTTTAATAAAGCATTTTAAGTAATGTTTTAATCAGCCCAAGTTTATACCGTTTGTCTTAATAGCATTCACATGAAAAGGATCAATGATGATTTGCTTCTGCACAGGCTATAAAACCGTTAATGGATGACATATTATAATATGGAACATAAAATGTACAGTTAAGTGTAGGCAGTTGTTATTAACCTGGTTTTTTAAGCTATGTTTAAAATGAAAAGTGATTGCCTTAAGAACCAATATGATTAAACTAGCCTGAGAAATAAGAGCGAGAAACACGTTTTATCACCACTAATATTTTTATGGGTAAAATAAACAGATAATGAAAATAAAGCAGAACGACTATTTTTGGAATTCTGCCGTGCAATCGTGCAGGATAAAAATAGTTATATTTGTCAAACTTGTCTGGGACCTGTAGTTCTTGAGCAAAGAGGGGGAGAGATTTTTTAATCCTTTATTACAAACAGAAGGTTTACGGAATTCCTTCCTCCCAGAGTACAGTGCCGAGCCAGTCCTCAGGCTCATAAATTGACCCACAGTCAGACAATAAGGGGTGCTTTAGTATGGAGTCAGTGGTTATTATGTAAAGCCAGAAACTTGAGGAGATTAGCCCTCCTGGGAGAATGGAGATTTTCTTAACAGTCGGATCATATGCTCTATTTGGAGTCAGAGGACCTAATTTCAGACCTCTGTTCTACCACTTTAGACTTAGGCTAAATCTTAGTTTCCTCATCTATCAAATGAGGGGATTGGATTAGGTGACCTTGAAGGTTCTTGCCAACTTTCAAACTCTGAATTTATGTTATATTTGGATAGAAACATTCTGCATTCTGCGTCTAAGAGCACATGGCTTACTTATAAATCTGATATTTGAAACTGGATTCTTCTCCACCTGCTGTTTGCATTGGCAATCCAGCTTTCTTTTTGTCCTTCTTTCCTCCCTGTTTTGCTCAGAAATCAGCTTATGTTACCAAGGTGCTAATTACCAAAAAAACCCCAAAATCATTGTTAGCATAGACTGAAGGACAGATTACAGACTGATTTAAAACAGGCTCTTACTTATTTTTCCACAACCAAATCCCTGAGCACAGAAGAACATGGACCAAGCAAAGTATTTTTAATAGGAATACCTACTGTCTACCTACCTCTTCTGACACTGACTGCTCAGTTCAGCACTTTGGGGATAGAAAAGGCAGCAAGTGCCTTTACAAGTATTTCAGAGTATCTGGAAATTGTCATTCTGTTCTTGACTTCTTTTAAGCATATGCCTGGAGGTAGGATCTCTGGGTTCAAAGTCCTAGATATTACATGCACATACATATACACACATGCATGCGTACATATGTACATGTGTAAACAGTATAAACACACATATGTATATATGTACATACATACATACAATTCTAAACTTTAGAAATAAAACAAGCATTTCCATAACATGGTAACATAAGGGGGGAAAAGATGATTGTATGTCAAACTGCAAAGCTTTTATATACAACATGCTATCCCCTTTAAACATATACTGAAGTTATTGCATAACTTATTTTTCCTTTCTTTCTTACGTCCACTGCATCCTAGAGATGGCTGCTATTAGACATGCACACATATTCATACACACATATATGTGTACATACATACATATATGAATGCATGCATGTACATGCATTTAGCAGTTCTTTTCTGTATGTAGATAAAGCCTTTGTATATCCTTTGTAGTTAATGTGGGTATTTACAATAGTAAAAATGACCTAGTCTAAGTTGTTCTTAAAACAATGTTGCTGTTATCATGCACAACATTCTCTTGGTTCTGCTCATTTCACTCTTCATTATTTCATGCAAGTCTTTCCATGTTTTTCTAAGATCATCAAGCTCATCATTCTTATATCACAAAAGCATTCCATCATGATTGCATACCACAGCTTGTTGGGCCATTCTCCAATTGATGGAGTATCCCCAAAATTTCCAGTTCTTGGCCACCACAAAGAAAGCTGTAATAAATATTTTAGAATATAGAGGTTCTTTTCCTTTGCCCCCAATCATCTTTGGAAATAGACCTCGTAGTATCGTTGCTGGGTCAAATAGTATGGGCAGTTTAATAACTCTTCGGGCATAATTCCAGATTGCTGTCCAAAATGCTTGGATAAGTTCACAGTTCTATCAACAGTGAATTAATGTCCCATTTTTTCCACATTCTGTCCAACATTTGTTACTTTCTCTTTCAATAATTTTAGCCAGTCTGGTAGGTACAGAATGATATTTCATGGTTGCTTTAATTTGCACATTTCTAATCAATACAGATTTAGACCCTTTTTTGTATGACTATGAATCATTTTGTATTCTTCATCAGAAAACTGCCTGTTCATAACCTTTTACTAGTAGGACATCTACATTTATACAAATGTAACTCTAATGTTAAATACTATATTGAATTTCTCTTTCTATATAGTTTACTTCTTTCTCTATCCTCAGTTCCCATCAGTCTGATTATCATTTTTTTCCCCTGCAGACAGTTCTCACATTTATATATCCAGTTCTAACTCACTCTTGAACTTACACTTACACTTCCACCTAGATATGCCATACATTGCTCTGTCCATCTAGTGGCTCTTTGGAATCAATTGTGCCATGAAAACACACCAAGGGGGCCAGCTGGACTCAAGTTTTGCTCCCCATTTGCCTTCCTAGGATTGGATGAATAGTGAATACAGGGCGATGAAAGGCTGAAAATGCACAAAATCATGTGCTTTCTTGTCTGGATATGGCCACAGTGTCATTGGCAGCTGTGAGATGAAGTATGGAGAGACTGACCAACATCTGAATATATCCAATACTTTTTGTCTTTCCCCCTGACCTCACCCTTCCTGCAAACTCTCCTGTTTCTTTTGAGGCCTTTCATAGGCCCAGATTTGCAAACCTAGAGTCATTGTGGCAGTATGGCATAGTGAACAGAAGATTGTACTTGGATTTGAATCAATCTCAGATACTTATTATCTATGGCTCCTAGGTAGATTACTAGATCTCCTGGGTAGATCCATATGGCTTTCTGAGCTCATATGTCCTCATCTTAAAAAATGGAGATAATGATAACACTTATTTCACAAGATTCTTGTGCATTACAGCTGAGTATCAAATGAGATAAAGTTGTACTATGTGATTTTCTATCATTATCATCTTTACCTTTTTTTTCCTCCCTTACTTGACATATGGAATCAGTTACCAGTCTTACTTATGTCACCGCAATGATATCTCTGGATTCTGTCCAAGTCTCTTCTTTCATAGTCACACTAGTCTAGGTTTTTATATCTCTCTACCAAATTTTTTTGCAATTATTTATAATAATGTCTAATAATAATTTATATTATTATATAAATAATTGTATTTATTTTTATACTTTTATATATATTTATGTATTATATATAAATTTTATAATAATATAATGTATTTATAATTATAAAACATAAATAATTATATTATTATATAAATAACATATAATTATATATTATAAAATAATAATTTATTTAAAAAGTATTTATATAAATGTTATTTCTAATAAATTATAATAATAATGTATAATAATGCAAATTATTTTCAATAGCCTCATTTGTTTCTTTGCCTAACCTTCCTGTACAAGATGCCAAATTACCATTCCTAAAAGAAGAGAATCAGTTTGGCATAGTAAAGGAAGACTGACCTCATACTCAAAAGACTTGGATTGGAGTCCTGTTTCTGACATGTTTCCAAGGAAAGGACGAAGGAAGGAAGGAAAGAAGGAAGGAAGGAAGGAAGGAAGGAAGGAAGGAAGGAAGGAAGGAAAGAAGGAAGGAAGGAACGAAGGAACGAAGGAACGAAGGAAGGAAGGAGGGAGGGAATAGAGGGAGAAATAGGAAGGGAGAGGCTGAGAAGAAAGAAGGAAGAAATAAAGGAAGTTTAATGAGTGACTCAGAGGTAAGAATTCTTAACCTGGAACCTGTGAACTTATTTTTAAAAATCTAGATAACTCTGTACTTCAATATAACTTAGTTTCCTTTGTAAGTTTATGTATTTAATTTCATAAAATTTAAAACTATTACTCTGAGAAGTGGCCCATAACCTTTACCAGGTTGTTGATGGGAACCATGACCTGCTCACCGCCCTCTGCTCTAGGATAAAAAAACTCCTCAATTTGACATTTAAAGTCCTCCATAACCAGGCTCCAACCTGCTTTTAAGAATGTATTTCATATTACTCCTCTTCCTGCACTTTACATTCTAGGCAATCTGGCCTTCTAACAGTCCCTCCTCTACATGTGCTGTCTTCTGTGTCTCTAGCTGAATCCTCTCTCTGGTTCCCCTCCACTTCTTAGAATCCTTAGATGGCTTCAGGTCCCCCTCAGGGGCCACCTGGTGTAGGAAGCTTTGCAAAATCCCCCTGTTAGTACTTTGTGCCTTCTGAAGTTACTTTGCGTACATTTTTTCATTCACTTGGATCTATCCTAATACCTACTAGAGAGCAGAAATCCTTTTTTGTTGTCTGTTTTTCTCAGGATCTATAGTGCTCAGGTCTCTTTCACATGGGTGTTAGATAATTATTTGGTGAATTGAAGTGAAGCAATGGTTAGATACCTAATTCTTCTTAGATTTAGTCTTTATGATAATGTTATTCCAGTTTCTGTTCCTTTTTCCTTTTCCTTCTTTCTATTCCTTTTTTCACCTTGGCAAGTGTTTTAATTTGCTGACAATTCAAAGTTGTTGAAAGGACAATTATAAATGTCTCTGCTAGCTAATAGCTCTTTGGAATCAGCTAGGCTATGAGAACACACCAAAGGGAGCAGCCAGATTCGAGTTTTGCTGCCTCTTTGCCTTCCTGCGGTTGTGTGAATAGTGAATGCAGAGTAGTGAGAGGCTACAAACGGACACAACTGTATGCTTTCTTGGCCAGATATAACTTCGGTGTCATCAGTGATTGTGAAAATGGATGAAAGAGGAAATGACTGAGGACAAAAAGGCTTGAGCTTCTGAGTATATTGATTTATTAAATGATGCATGGCAAGTGATCAACAATTTGGTGCCACTAGACTTCCTCAGCTTTGGCACTGGACCCTGAACACAGAGGGAGACAGATTTTTATACATTAAAAACAATTATTTAAATAAAGCAAATTAATTAAAAGGAAACCATTAACCAGGGTACAAAATTTGGAGATCTGATTTTTAAGTGGAGGAAAGATTAGGAACTTTGCAAGTTGGGAGGGGAAGAGTGAACAGATGGAATTCCATGAATTCAGAAAAAAAAGAGGTGTTCCACTTTCCCTCCCCATGTGTGAACACTCAAAGGAATAGGGAAACATTAATGACTGATCAGTACTGGGCCAGTTTGCAGAAAAAACATCATCAGTTGTTTGAGATATACAATTGGGAAAAAACTACTGGCATCGATCTTCAGATCTGACTACATTTCTGGTCAGCATAACCTAGGTCCTAGTTAAGGGTCTCTAAGAAGCAGAGTAAGGTGGTCCACAGTTAATTTCCACAGTTAAATAAATTTGTCTCACAAAATAGAAGTTGGACTAGACTGCAATTCTCTCAGTGGCAAATTGTATAAACACTGAGAACCTAACTGAATAATTCGGCATGAAATCACCTTCTAAATAGCATCATGTTGGCCATAGTAGTCAAGCTTGGGCCTGGTTTATCCAATAACTGATTTTGCTTTTTCCGTCATTTGTACTTCATTCTTTCTACCTAAAAAGAAAGGATAGCCTGAACATGAATGGGATTGATAACTTCCCCATACATGGTCCAGAAATAAAAGAGGAATCCTGGATTCAAAGTCTGAGGACCTATGTTTTAATGTTTGTTTTGTCACTTACTACCAATATAACCACTGGGGAAAGTCACCTTGATCTCCCTGAGCCTCAGTTTCTCTTTTGACAAATGAAGGGGTTAGATTAGAGTCCAGTGGTTCTCAACCTTCCTAATGTCTTGACCCTTTACTACTGGTATGTGGGCATGTCTGCATGTGGGCAGAGCCACCTGGAGACTGATAGAGGAGGGTAGTGTCTTGGTTCCTAAGACCATTGGAAATATGTTTTCTGATGGTCTTAGACGACCCCGTGACCTTTGTTAAAGGGTTGTTGGACCCCCAAAGGGGTCATGACCCACAGGTTGAGAATTGCTGGATTAGACTATGTGTGTCACCCTTTCCAGCTCCAGCTCTTTGATCCCATGAATACTAGCTAGAATGACCGTCTTCATAATTGGAAACTTCTGACCATTTCCACCACCAGAATTGTTGGGAATGGGATGGTTGACTTTACTCAATATTTCTGTAACTCAAAGGCATTTTTCGTTGACAAGTCATCTGAGATTTTATTCATCAGTCCAGTAAGATGAACAGTCAACTCCACTCTCACTTGTGAGAAGGATAAACCAAAGCTAATTTGGTGGCTGTGTGGTGTTTTAAAACCACAGTTGTATTGACCATTGGGAGATTTCCCCCTCCCATTTTAGAAGAAATATGAGAACATGAGTCTTCTATAAAGAACCTTCCCCTTGTTTTATTCTTTTTCTGCTTTGAACTGGCTACCTGCAAAAATCCTCTGTGGCCTATATAAATGTCATTCAATTTCTAGCTGAGAATTAAAAAGAATCACTCAATTATTTAGCTTTCTGTTTTTTTCATATAACATCCTTATTGGAATCTTAGCACTTCAAGAGACTTTTGAGACCATTTCATTCAACCTCTTAATTTTAGAGAGGAGAATACTGAGTCTGGAAGAGCTGAGGTCACCTTTGGGAATGCTTTTGACCTAAAGCTGAAAGTTTGCTTCTTCCCCTGGCAAGATTAAACTTAAGGAAGAGCTGAGCTTAAGACTGTCACAAGAAGGAAAAGCAAGTACAAGTTCATTCCTCTGTTCTAATGCCACCACCTTTCATCCTTTCCCTTTCTTGTTATTCCCTTCCATCTGACCTCCTGGCCTGATGGCTCCAAGCTTGGCTGGTAGCAAGCTGAAGAAGCAGTGGTGGCACAGGTTTGACCACCCGCCATGGTGAACTAAGATAACACCCACTGAACACTGGCATGAATTTTCAGGTCTTTTTAAGATTGTAGAGGCCTCTGAACCAGCAGCTGGGCTGTTCCCATGGTGTGATTGTCTCTTCTTGAATTCCCATCCTGGATTAAAGGCCCTTGGCAGCGGGCCAAGCTGCGTATTCAGAGGTTTGTTATTTCTGCATGAATGTCATAAACTTCCCTCCCCGTAGAATTTAGGCTTCAATCTATAACACTAAGTTCATCAAAGAGCCATGTTAGTCCATTGTCTGGTCACATCTTCAGCATCCCAGATGTACTTTGAGGTTCTCTTGCTATTATACAAGTTGCAAACCCAAAGGTTAATTATTTACTTATGAATATTATGGTCTTCCCACTAATCCCAGCTGCAAAGTTATTACCCTCAGATGTCTTAATTACTCTGTGATTTCCTATATATCAGTACAGGAAGCTCAGCTGCAGCAAATTCTCCTGTTACTTTTGGACACTCTGAACTTGGCCCATGACTATAGTAACTCTGGCTTCAGACTAATTTGGACAGCTGGTCAAGTAAATCTAACATTGTGGCTGCCAGCATGCTAAAACTCAGAGGTTGAGACTTCTTTCATGGTCTGCATCTTGGGAGTCACATCAAATCCATAGGGAAAAGCTCCTTGTTCTCATGGCAAGTCCTGGCCATTGGGGTAGGGCATTAGACAAGGGTGACGGACCTGGGAAGATAGCAGTCTCTTCAGTCCAGCACTGATTCAGAGTGCCACTTACTACAGAATCACTTATACATATGCATTGTGTGAATACACACACTTTATGTGTTTGTGTGTGTGTGTATATATGTGTGTGTGTATACATGCATATACACACTTATATATTATATATATATATATATATCTGTGTGTGTATGTGTGTGTGTATAATTTGTATATGTGAAAAGAGACCTTTAGACTGAGCACAAGAGAAGATCATTCTAAAACAGAATTGACAATATTCAGGGCTGTAAGCCCATGAAAATGGGCTCTAGGAGGAAGTCCTCGTGAGTAGTCCCATCACAATGTTAGCCTATCTGTGCTCTTAGCTACAATCTAAAGACGAGATTTTTAAAGGCACTGAAAATTTGATTGATGAAGTGATAAAGTACATGACATCCAGGGAATTAGAACATTCACAACTAAATATGACCAGAGCAAGAGACTCAGTATGGCAGAAAGGGTCTGAGCTTCAAGGCTCATCTGTCTGTCCATTGCTACAATCACTTTCAAAAGGGACTCTCTTCTATTGAATAAATGCCATCAAATTTGGATGTTGGGAATACTGATTTACCTGATCTCTATCTATAGGTTAACAAGTAAGGAAGCTGTTGTAAGCCCTCCAAAACAAGTCTTCCCTAGACTTAGTAGAGGAAATATATTATCCCTTTTTGTAAAGGGACTTTCTCCACTCCAGTCTGCTTTTTTATGCTAATGACTGTTTGCTGTTTGTTTTTGTATCCCCTGTGGCTAAGGTATTGACTAGAGTATGGGAGGAGCTTAATATAGGCTTAGGTTGATCAGTCAGACCACTTTGTGGCTAGGTAGCCCTGGTCATTCACCTAGAGAAAGACTGACATTCTCATTACCCATCGGTGTGGTACCAAGGTGTCATTGACACATACAATTGAGCTAAATCTCATCCTATCTCAGAAACTTACTTGCTGTGTGATTCTGGACTGGTCATTTCATTGTCTCTGTTTCCTCATCTATAAAATGGAGATAGTAACAGCCCCTACTTCAGATGATTTTTGAAGGCAAATAATAACACATAAGATGCTTTGCAAACTTTAAAGCTTTTCATTGATGCCAGCTGTTATTTTTATTAGTGAGAATACTAGCAACAAACTTTGGACTCAGCTGGTTCTTTTAGGAAACAAATAGATTATCTGCCAGTTGGGTCAAAACCACTGATCAAGCTGGATCTGAGACAGAGATGCTGGACAGCTCTGCATAAAGCCAGAGCAAGGAGCCAGATTCTCCTCAAAGTGCCTTCGTATCTTGATCTTCATGAGCTTATGTTTCTTAGGGAAAAGAGCAAATTCATCTTGTTCCCATTACATTCTAGGTGCCATAGCTAAGCTTCTTGAGGGGCAGGAATTACTTTCCATTTTCCTTCTCTTTGCTCTGACTCTAATGCAAGATGGTTTTGTGTCCCTGGTCCAGTCACTTAACATCTTAGTGGTCCTGTGAAGTAAAGAGAAGATGCTACTTTGCTTTGGTAGAGGGAGTTTTCTCACCTCAGAATTCTCTGCATCAATGAAATCATAAGATAGGCCTGGATTTCTGTCCTTTTCTTTCTGTATCTCCAGTGCTGGGCATCGTGCCTTGAATATACTAGATGATTAATAAGTTTTGCTGAATTAAATGTAATCTGCAACCCAGAGCTAGAATTGGGCCCACTAACTTGGGAAAATTGGGAAAGTCAACAGAACTTATGGAAGGGAAATAAGCATTTGTGAAATATCAGGGACTATGTTAAGCATTGTACAAATATTTTCTCATTCAATCTTCACAAGAACTCTATTGTTATACTCATTTTCTTGTTGACAGAACTGAGGCACACAGCTGGTAAGTAATTTGCCCAAAGTCATAATTGGAATCCAAAAAAAGGAAATCACCAGTCAAGCCATGTCTTTTGTCTGTGTTTGAACATTTTAAAAAACTTCACTTGTTGATTCATGCAGGTTCTTATTGCAGGTAGAATGAGGAAAAAGTTAAGAGTGATAAAGATGTATTTTAACTTAATGGCACATGAGTCTCAAGTTGGACAAAGATTGACAGGTTGTTCCTTTTGACCTTACTGTGTGCATGGCCTTGCATGTTCTGATTTTTGTCAGGCAAGTGACATGGGTCACAGAAATCATTATCTGCTGTCCTGGATTGGCAGGACACTTTACATGCAAGAACCTGTAGCATGTACAATAGCCACACCCTAGTAAACCATCTTGGCAAATGGGGTAAACCAGGTTGAACGTGACTGACAGTCCTCAAACCTGTCAGTGAACTAGGGGGATGTCAACCCCAAGCATGTGAAGACTCCCCTTGGCTGACTGGATGAATGAGAACAATTTGTTCATTAGCCATGAAGGAAGCTGAGGCAAGATACTTCTGGAGAGCTTAGTGCACAGTCAGCCATTGAAGACAGTAAGGTCACCCACTGCGTCCCAAGCCATTGCCAGTCATCTTGACTTTTGTATTGCCACTGGACTTTAATGACTCTGGAAGAGAGAGCGAGGCTGATGAATTTGTGCAAATATGCCTCACTTGAATTCGATTCACATAGAGTTCAAGATATCACCTCGATGTCATTGGTCCTCTTCAAAAATAAAGGACAAAGGACAAGTCACGAGGACTCAACTGGCTCATCTTGTGCCACTGAACCTTTCACTAGACCAATGTGGCACCAGACCTTTGCCTAAAAAGATTCGCTTATGTTGGTTAAAACAGACACGGCCTTGTAGAATAGAGTAAATCCCCTTTTCTACAGCCCTACCATGCTCCAATGAGTCAAACCTTGTCCTTCTGCAAAAAAGAGATTCTGTTTCTTTCTGTCTATTTAACAAAGCCCCCAGTAATCCTTTGGATTTTCCTGGTCTGGTTTGAATATTTAGTCATATTTATTGCCGTCGAATTTTTTTTAAACCACTTGGATTAATTTATGAAAGTGGAATAGACTGCTCATTTCATCAGAATTGACTTCAACTTAGTGTATTTCAGGCTTCCAGGGGAAAGTTTCATGAGATTACTACTATGTTATGTTTGGACAGATTCATGTCCTTTTCTCCCTCTCTTTAATACCCCTGCCTAACTTAGTATAGATCTAACAGAAAAAGAGAAAAAACAATTAAATATTTTTATATTTGCCTCAGATTCCTCAGTCTATAATGTGAACTTATGCTTCTTATCTGATAAGTTTTTGGCAAGAAAGTATAATATATCTGTTTTTTGTTATTTATTATTGTTGTTATGTGTTTATTGTTGTTTACTTATACAAATGCATTTTCTTATTGTAGGACATTTGTCCCCAGATTTTTCTGATTGTATATGCCTACCATAATATAAAACAAAACAAAACTAAAATTAAAAAAAAATTGGACAATCCTGCACATAGATGTATGTATACATACATACATATATCTGTATAGATTTTAATATATATTCAAATGTATATGATATATATTCATATATATAAATATCCTAATGATAGATTACAATGTAATGTTATATAAAAGAAAAATTTAAAAGAATGGGACAAAGATGAAATAATATTTGATCTTAGAAAGAATAGGAGCCTCTAGAATTCACTGAGTTTGATCCAGGGCTGGGGAACCGGGAGCCCAAGGCCACATATGGCCCGTTAGGTCCTCAAGTGCAGCTCTTTAACTGAATCCAAACATCACAGTACAAATTGCCTTAATAAAAGGATTTGTTCTGTAAAACTTATACTCAGTTAAAAGACCACACCCAAGGACCTAGAAGCCCTCAAGGCTGCAGGTTCTTCACCCCTGGGAGACATTGCATGACCAGATTTGGACTTTAGACAAATGTCTTTGATAGCTGTGTGGATGATGGAGTGGAGAAACACTTTGTGGCAGGGAGGATGATTAGGATACCATTGCAATAGTTTGGTAAACATGGTGATGAAGGTCTGAAGTAGGGTGGGAGCTATGTGAGAAGAGGGAAGGAGGTCATGTAAGATATACTACAAGCAGAAACAATGATTTGGCAACTGATCAGCTATATGGAGTAAGCGAAAGTCAGGAGTCATTTATAATGAAAGGCAAAGTTGTAAATGGAATTAGGAGAGCACAAGAAATGGAGCCATTCAGAAGAGGGCTGGGTTGGGGGGGGGGATGAAAGAATTGCATTTTGAATGTGGTGAGTGTGAGATAGATGTGGAGCATCAGCTTTGAAATGCCCAATAGGCAATGGGTGTCATGGAGAAAGGACTTTAGGACAGGATATATAGTTCGGAGATTTCTCAGCATAGAACCAATACTTAAATCTGGGAGAGCAATTTATCCATAAAAAGGTAGCTTACATTTGCATGACTTTAAAATGAAAAGGTACTTTATCAGAATCATTTATCTTCTTGGATGTTCACAGCAGCATTCTCAGGTAAATGGTCTCAGGTTATGGATAGTTATGTGTGTCCTTCTTGGCAAATATGTTTATCACTAAATCTGTAGGTTGGACTAATTGCCCTCTAAGATACCTCCTAACTTAAACATTATTTAAGTGTAAGTAAAGATAAAATAATGATAATAATAGTAATAAGGATAGTCAATGAAATCAAATAAGTAAAAAATAATTGATAAATTATTTTCAAACAAATAACTGAGGGTTCTTACTGTTTGAAATTCCTAAGAATAATATAGTCCTTCTTCTCTCAGAACTCAGAAAAGAAGGTAAAGGATATAGGCCTGGCAGCCTATAGATGCAGCAAAGATTCTGCTTTTACCTACTCTTCTCCTCACATAGGACATATACTGTCTAAATCAAGAAAGCCGTTAGGCAGTCAAACTGCCTGCACTCTTGTTTCTCTTCTCCAAAGATCTTTCCTTTATTCATAAAGACATAGTTTCACATATTTCCTATTTATTAAATTCTTCGGATGATGAAAAGATAAATCTATGGAGCATCTTTATTTTTTGCTTTCCCTTAATTTTTCCATTCTTAATTCACTTAATTCATCCCATTCCAGGGTTTATAGTTTTTGGAAAAGGGAGAGCTAGGTGGCGCAGTGAATATGGCCTCAGATGCTTAATATTTATTAGCCGTGTAACCTTAGGCAAGTCACTTAAGCCCAATTTCCTGCCGTCCCCCCTCTAAAAAGTAAAAAAAAAAAACCAATAAAAATAAAAATAATTTTAAAATACATAGTTTTTAGAAAACATCAGAAGAAACCATTGAGGTGGAAATATATTAAAACTGTTGAAAGTATCAGAAACTCACACATTGGAATATATTAGTAGATATGATACGATATGATATGGTATGGTAATGGTATGGTATGGTATGGTATGATACGATACGATACGATACGATACGATACGATACGATACGATACGATACGATACGATACGATACGATACGATACGATACGATACGATACGATACGATATGATACGATACGGTACGGTATGGTACGGTATGGTATGGTATGGTACGGTATGGTATGATATGACAGGCTTAAATCAGCGTGGTTTACTCCCCCCAACTTCATAAGCTAACGTTCATATAACCCCCTCATCCCATATTTAGAGCATTTTGGGACCATAGAAGTAATAGCTCTTGCTATGCAAATCACTTTTCTCCTAACAGAGATTCTGAGAATTATAAGTGTCTTTATTCCCTCTTGCACATTAGAAATTAGGAAATTGAAGCTCAGAGAAATTAAGTGAGTTAATATGAATGTGTCAAGACCAGGTTTTAAGCCTAGATTTTTTTATCCTAAGTTTAAAGTTCTTCCCAATTCCACATGGCAAAGAAAAAAAATTAAAAAGCCATAAAATTATGTAGACTTTTAGGGGAACATAAGACCAAAGAGTTCATCTTTTCCAGATAGATAGATGGATGGATGGATGGATGGATGGAAGGATGGATGGATGGATGGATGGATGGATGGATGGAAGGATGGATGGAAGTATGGATGGAAGGAAGGATAGATGGATAGAGAGAGGGAGAGGAGGGTGGGGGGCTAGTTACTGGAACAGGGAGAAAACCAGTGTTTTCATTGGTATAAAGAATTCCTTGGTTGAATGGGCCCTCTCAATGTAGTCTTGTCCTTTTCCTGTACCTCCTAGACTTAGGAAGTTGCCTGAGAGGTTCAATGACTTTCTTGGGGTCACACAAAGATGAATCGGAGGCAAGACAAATCCAAGTATTCCTGGTTTCAAGGCCAATACTCTATGCATTGTTCATCTATCTCTATCTCTCTGTGTTCCTTAGACTATGTCTCTTTTTTGACCTCTCTCTGTCTATCTTTGTCACTGTGTGTATTTCTGTATTTTGGTGTAAGAGAAGGCTGCCTCCTGGGAGGAGAGAGGGAGACTTTTATGAGATTTTCATTGTTATAAGTACATGAAGTTTCTACCTAAATAGGCAATATTATCCTTGGAATAGAGAATGAAATCATGCGTGGGCCTAAGACTGATAGTGTTACAGGAAAGCAGAAAGCCACTGGACTAGGGCATAAAAATAGTTTAAGGGCATGAAATAGTTGAAAGTTGGCCCAGGCGGTGGAGTGGAAGAATAGTCTCTGAAAACATGAGGTCACCCCAGAATGACAGAAGGTGGGAGGCCATCTGTTAACAGCTGCTTAGGTCCATCACAAAGGACTGTTCAATCTTTATATCCATACCTTGTGTGAGAAGTTGTTTGCAATCCTCTGGAGATTTCTCTTTAGTACTTTGGACACATACATGAATACAAAAACACACAGTTCCCTCTCACACCTACACACAAACTCATGTGTCCCAATCACCCCACCTGTGCCCACCCCTATCTACCCCAACATATAAATACCCTCCATCCTCTCCCTTTCTTCTCTGAAAGGACAGCTTTGTGAGTTCCCTGTAGGTTAGGCATTTTGCTCTGAATATCTCCTAGAGCAACATTCCTGCAGAAAGAAAGAAGGAATGTCCCAGAGTACCTCTGTCATGGCGCAGAACAGCCTGTGTTGAGCTGCCTGGTTCTGAGAACACCTCACAGGATTATTCAAAAGAGAATGAGGCATGAGGTTGGTCGTCAGAAATAAATGGCTACCCTTTTCCACAGGCCTTTATTACAACTGAAGCCTCCTAACTTTTGTCAAACGCAAGGGTCATGAACTTTGCAAACTTCAAACACCAGTCACGTAGACACATTCTAAGGCAGAGGTATCAAAAGTACTCCCCATTTCCATTTGAACTTGATGCCACTGTTCTAAGGCATTCTAGGATCTTAGGAAAATCTCCCTAACGTGGAGTCCAGTGAAGTGTTTAGCCACAGAATGATGCGGTGGAAAGAACACTGGATTGGGAATCAGAGGCCATGAGTTCAAATACTGCCTATGCCCTGGACTACTGCTGTGACCCTTGGCAAGTGATCAAATCTTTCTCAGAGTCAGTTTCCTCATCTTTAAAATGAGAAGGCTTATGAAATGGCTTTTTCCAACTCTGAAAAATCCCATGATCTATGTTCTCACTCCGGCTTTGTCACTAATGCATGATTTTAAATAAGCCGTGAATTTTGTCAGTACATTAACTCCTCTAGTCACTGATTTGATATGAATTTTGTAACAAAGGATGACCCAATGCTTCTAAAATTCCACTTCTCTTGTATAAATAGTCAACTTGACCAAAAATAAAATGATGTTAATTCTCTGACGATGAAAGGGAGCGGGAGCAAAAAGTGAGAGATAGCCTTATATAAATCCACATCCCATGGCCGGTGGAGGCTGATGTAATGGGGTGAAAAAATGCTATACTGTGTATAAGCAGAAAGAGATGGTAGGGAGTCTACTGCCTCCATGTACAGTCCTTTGGCCATATTACCCAAAAGGGGCAGGGCAAGAAGTAGTTTATGAGGGGGAAATGGTAATGGTTTTAGCTGATATTTTTATATGATTTTTAAATTGGCTGAAAAACTTTATACAGATTGTCTCATTTGTAAGTGGCAGTCGGTAACTCATTAGATAGACTTGAAGTCAGGAAGATCTGAGTTCCAATGTATCCTCAGGCTTTACTAATTGTGTGAACCTAGGAAAGTCACTACTGCCTGCCTCAATTATCTCATCCCTAACAAAATAGTAACTCTTACTAATAATAGCCATAATGTGCTTTGCAAACCTTAAAGTGCTATAAATGGTATTTTTCTTGTTGTTGTTGGCATGATTCCTTCTTCCTTACAAATCTGTGAATTGAGTACTTTAGTTAATATATAGGGAAACTGAGGCTCAGAGCATTACCCAAGGGCACACAGCTAAAGGAGTAGAATTTGAACCTAGGTCACTCTTGACTACAGGTACCAGATTCTGTGACCTGAGGCTGCCTAATTCTAGTATTCCACGGGCTCAATGTTTGGTTTATCCTTCATCCCATATAGAGACATGGATAATTCTGTGTTGCCATTAGGAGAGAGCTCTAGTTACTAAGGTGGGCAAATTCAGTTCCTCTTTTGCTTTGGCTTAAGTGAGGACAAGTCAAAAATAAAGGACTGAGTTCAGTCCCTTTTTCTCCATTACACAGAATGTCTGTTTCTCACACCGGTAAGATTACACATGAACTCCTAGTCCTAGGACTGATCCATCAGTTTACCGATGGACCTTCAAGCACCTTCTATGTATCAGTCTTGGGGGATATCGAGATTAAAAAAAGCATGGAATCTGGGGCTAGAAAGGTATTAATAATAATAACAAATTAACACTTATAAAGCACCTTCTATATGTCAAGCACTATGCTAAGGATGTTGCAAATGTTACTTCCCTTGATCCTCACAAAACCCTTGAGAGGTAGAAGTTAATATTTTGTTCACTTTACAGTTAGGGAAACCAAGGCAGCCAGGGGTTAAATGACTCATTCAGGGTATTACAGCTAGTAAATGTCTGAGGAGAGATTTGAACTCAGAATTCCTGTCTTGAGACCCAATAGTCTATCTTTATACTGTAGGAAAGTGAACCGCACATATTAAGTGACTTGTCCAAGCTCATGCACGTAATAAGTAGGAGAGCTGAGATTAAGCCCATATCTTTTGCTTTTACATCCATTCCTTCTCTCTACTTTATCCATCATAAAGTTGTAAGAGCCCAGGGTCTGGAGTAGGAAGACCCGAATTCAAATTTTCTGTCTTAAACTTAGTATCTGTAGGATGGAGGGCAAATCATTCAACCCCTCTGGGCGTCTTTGCTCATTGGTAAAATGCGAGACCTGGACAGGATGGCCCACGAGGCCTCTTCCAATTGTAGAACTTGGATCTTATGATCCCTGCCATTTTTCAAGTGACAGTTTTTTCCCAGAAGGTGGTGACTTTGCTAAGGTCACATAGCTCTTTAGCATCCTGATTCTGAGCGCAGCATGTTCTTTTCTTTTGTGCTTTCCAATTACAGTTATCTTTTCTACATCCTGCCCCTTTTCTCATCCTGCTTTCAGTATATCACAGGTCAGCATAGGAAATTAAATGGAAGTTTTTGGGGAGGTTTTTGGAAGCTGCATAGGCAAGTGGATGACACAGAAAAAGTTTAGAAACTCAGATATGTATAAAATATACATATAGTATAGTGTAATATCAACATGTTTAATCCAATACTATAAATATGGCCAAATTTTCTAATAAGGTACTGCAAATGTCACATAAAAGACAAAGAAAAAACTTCAGACTTCTTCTCCGGTACGGAGGAGCAAAGAAATTTATGTGGATTTTCCAGACTGCAGGGACATGCCCCAGACGCCATGATATAGAAAGGATAACCATACACTGCTTTCAAGACTACATTCTACCCCCTTTCGCCCCTATGTATCATTTGTCAATAAAATGTTGCCTTAAGTTGTATTCAAGGGAACTCTTATGTAGTGAAGATAGCACGGTGCTGGCTCTAGAGCCAGAGGGTCTGGGATTGAATTCCTCCTGTCTTTGTGACCTTAGGCTAGTCACAACTTCTCTGGTCCTCAGTACTTTTTTCCCTTTAGTACCACTAAGGCTAAAAAATAATAGCTAAAACTTACATTGTACTTTATAAAAAGCACACCTTTTGATCCTCCCAACAACCTTGGGAGGTAAGTGCTATGATTAGCCCCATTTTACAGATGAGGAAACTGAGGAAGATAGTGGTTAAGTGAATGACATGACGTCATTCATGAGTTCCTCTTTAAGCTCAGGTGTTCCTAAATGTTCCATCCACTATAGTACTTTAGCTGCTGCCTGTAAAATGAGGGCTTTGGACTAGATGTCCACTAAAGGATCTTTCCAGCTCAATATTGCCAAGTACCAAGGCCCACCTCTCTGTGGCAGCTTCTTTGTAATTCTTAGTTTTCTGTCACTGTACAGACTTTCAAACTCTTAACACCCCCTTGTTGTTGTTGACTCTTTGTCGCATTTGGGGTTTTCTTGGCAGAGCTACTGACATGGTTTGCCATTTACTTCTCCAGTTCATTTTACAGATGAGGAAACTGAGGCAAATGGGGTTAAGTGACTTGCCCGAAGTCACATAGTAACTGTCCAAGGGTGGATTTGAATTCGGGTCTTCCTGACTCTATACACTGTGCCACCTAGCTGCCCTAGTCTCTCAAAAATGATGTTTTACATGGAGCTAGCTAAGTGGTCCCATAGATGGAGTATTGAACTTGAGGTCAGGAAGAAATGAATTCACATCCTCCAGATACTTACTAACTATGTGGCACTAGGCAAGCGATTTAACCTGTCTCACTATTCCTCATCTGTAAAAGAGGAATAGAAGACTTTTGCAAGCCTGAAATCACTACATAAATGTTAGCTTATATGATATCAGGTAGGGGGTTTAAAAAAGGGGAGAGGACTGATTTAATGCAAACAAGAAAATCTTTAACTTAATTATTCCATCCCTCTCCTCCATAAATCATGCACTAAAAACAAAACCCAGGGTGACCTCAGTGATATTGTGGCTTTGGTTTGGTTGTAGACACACCACAATAAAGAGAATATTGCAGAAAATCCATTTAAATCAAGTTTTTTGTTTCCTAGTGCACATAAAAGTTACATTTGCACTATACTGTTATAGTATTAAGTGTTCAGTAGTACTATGTCTAAATAATGTACATGCCTTAATAAAAAATGATTTATTAAAATCTACTGTCATCCAAGCCTTTAGTGAGTCCTAATCTTTTTACTGGTGGAGGCTCTTGTCTCGATGTTGGTGGTGCTGATCGCTCAGGGTGGCGGTTGCCAAAGGTTGGGGTGGCTGTGGCAATTTCTCAAAAATAGGACAGCAATGAAGTCCTCTGCATGAATGGACTCTTTCTTTCAATCAACCCTGAGAGGTCATTGTAGGGTGATTAGTTGGTCTAATTTCAAAATTGTTGTGTTTTAGGGAATCCAGAGGCCTGAGGAGAGGGAGAGGGATAGGCAGTGGTTGGTCGGTGGGGCAGTCAGAACATATACAGATATAATATTTATCAATTAAATGCATCACTTTATGTAGGCACAGTTTATGATCCCTGCAAATGATTACAATCTTAACACCAAAGATCACAGATCACTGTAACAAATATAATAATAATAATAATAATAATAATAAATATATTACTACTAGTCATAAAGTTTGAGATGGTGAGAGAATTACCAAAATGTGTCACAGAGACACTTTGTGAGCACACGCCATTGGAAAAATGGCATTGATAGATTTGCTCAGCATGGAATTCCCATAAAACTTTAATTTATAAACAAACAACAAAACATTAAACAAACAACAATATCTTTAAAAAAAACAATAAAGTGAAGCACAATAAAACAAAATATGCCTGTGTTCCCCCTCCTCCATTTTCTCACTTAAGAAATATATTTTGGATCATTTGGCTTGATTGCATGCAATTGTCTTCTGGTTGGTATTTCCACATTTTAGAACCTCCCGTCAGCTGATTAAGTAGCATTGAAACTGGGTCATGAGTTGTCCCCTCCTCAGACAAGGTCATCACACTTACTTAGTGGCCCAAGTATCGTGGGAGACATTTTCCTTGGTGAGTGACAGTCCCTCTCCCCAAGGGACATGCAGCATTTTAAGCCATGAAAGCCACTTGGCACCCACTGCCTCCTCCTTGGGAGGTGCTCTCCAGCCCAAATGCACATCCTCTCAGTGTCTTCTTCAGAAATAGAATTATGCCCTGTATGCGCCTAAAGCAGATGGTGTCAGCTGTTTCTGGGCTTGTCACCTCCATGCATGTCATATCCTGACTATGCAGCCCACACTTTGAAAAACATCCACCTGAAAGTGATGGAAGCCTCGGTATGCCAGGGGAAGGGGGTGTGGGCTCTTGGTTGGGGGCCAGAGAGAGGAGGCTTTAGGAATCTGCAGCCCCCCTGAACATTCTTACTGATCCAGGGGCCTTTACTGCTTGTTTCTGTTGCTCATATATATGCATCATATCTGTCTTTTATCTTATCTCCCCACTGTTTGTTTCTGTCTCTCCTCTCTGTCTCTCGTCTGTCCTGTGCTCATATCTGTCTCATCTCTCTTCATAATCTCTTTTCTCCCTTCTTTTCCCCATCTGTCTCCTTTCCTTCCTCTTCTCCAGTCTCCCTTAGTCTGTCTTTTCCTTTCATCTCTCCTTTCTCTCCTCTCTCACTCTCCCTTTTCTCTCTCCTCTCTGTCTCCTTTACCCTTCCCTTCCCATACCTCCTCTCTTCTCTCTCTGTTTCTGCCACCCCTCTAAATCTACCCCCAATATAATACAGATACCCTGATTCCCAAAGAAATGTCAAGGACAATGATGCAGATGGCATTCTTCAGTCCCCCCCGCCTCTGCCCAATATTTAATGCAGACTAATTCAGGTCAAAATCATACCACTGAATGCAGCCTTGAAGAAGGAAAAGTAACTGTTGAACAACCCCAGAAGTTTAAGAGGGGCTCTATGTTGGAGGGAAGGATAGGAGCCCTATCCATTTTCCTTAGTGAAAGTGAGGGGTTAGAAGGTATGACCCTCTGTCATTAAAAGTAGCATATTCTCTAGTCATCTTTTTGATAGGTCACTTTCTTGAAATATTCCCCAGTCACCTTATCTAGGAATGCCCAGATATTCAGAGCCTGACGCCCATACTCTGGAACATTCTGTTTAGCACCCTACAGGCTCTCTGCAGCCCAATGGGATATGAATGTATATGTGTACACGTATGTGTACTCATGTATGTATATAGACTTTTTTCTTCTGCTTGTCTTCTCATCTGAATTCTTTCTGCATCACCTGAGAGAGTGAGCAGAATTGCTACCTTGTGGGGGAAGGGAACAGAGAGGTCCTCCGACATTCCCTTGTGAATCTTTCTCATGTAGGTACTGTAGAATCCACTGTCACATTCCGGAGCCTGGCACTAGATGGATTTGTTTTGTGTCCTGTGATCACTCCTTCCTTGGCCTCAGTTCTTAAGGATCACATGAAATCAGTTTCCCAAGCATTCCTCATGTCCCCTTGGGACTAATCCAGGCAATCTTGCCCTTCGTCCCAGGACTTTCTCCTTTCACTTTTTACTAAATCTCACTGATCCTCACTCAAACTCTTCATGAGGCCGGGGCCACGTTCCCTGAATGACCTTAGTCCTCAATCCTGTCTGACTTCCTGAGTTCAACAATCCTTTATCTATGATTCCTAGTTCCAATTTCTCCCTTATTTTGTCTCTGATCTGAGAACTCGTACTGACTTCTGTCCCCTCTTTGTCTTTGTACACTCTGGGCTCAAAGAAGTCATTTTTCTTAGGTCTGTATACTAGGAGTACTTGATTTTGAGAATGATGACCTACAATTGTGGTCCTGCATGAGGGACTTCACCTCCTTAGGCCTCCTTTTCCCCAGCTGTAGAATGAGGAGGCTGGACTAGATGATCTCTTGGTTCACTTTCCTATCTAGATCCTTGATACTAAGATAATATAGTGCTGACAAAAACCACTAACCTTTATTTCATTTTGGAGGTCTGAAAAATACTTTATACTGTTGTTGTTCAGTACAGTTATGTTTGACTCTTCATGATCCCATTTTGGGTTTTCTTGGCAAAGATATTGGGGTAGTTTGTCATTACTTACTAAAGCTCACTTTACAAATGGGGAAACTGAGGCAAATGGGGTAAAGTGACTTGTCTAGGCTCATACATTTAGTAGGTGTCTGATATAAGATTGGCTCCCGGCACTTGGCCAATAACAAATGTTATATACATGATCATATTTAAGCCTCACATCAACCCTGTAAGAGAGGTGCTCTTATTACCATCCTCATCTTACAGACTAATAAACTGAGTTTGAGAGAGCTTGAGAAATCAGTGGCTCGTCTCTGGTCATATATCTAGTAAGTGTCAGCGATGGGAATTGAACCTATATATTCCCAACTCGGCACTAATCTCCAGCCATTGCAGGAAGAATAAACAAACACAAGATACATATTTTAAAAATCTCTCCATTCCCAGCTTGGGTAATAACTCAGTTTTTTTAGTTTTCCTATTGAGCATTGGTTGCCTAAATCTAGCTTTGTCCATGATCTTCTCTAAGTCTAGATGGTTCCAATTCCTTGTGCCGCATCCATGAGAATAATGTTTTCCATATTGAATGACTGGCATATTCTGATATAAAATAATTTCTTTATTTAATTTTTGCCCAAGGCAATACAGTTAATAACAAGAAGAGCTTCGATTTGAACTCAACTCATTGACCCATTCTACAAACCTAGATTTAGTCTGGGCTAAGCAGGAAGCCTGATGACTGAAAGTATTTGGATATTCTACTCCTACTGGTTAACTAATATATTTCTACTTCCTCTGCTTAAGAAGCAAACTTAAAAAAAAGAATAGTGCACAAAAATTAAATGTTTCCATATCACCTGAAAAATATCTTAACATACCACTCCATGCATCAGTATGAGACAAGTCATCAAGAAAAAGTTCACTTAAGGTGGCATCAGGCACACATTTCCATTCTGACCTGTTAAACAACAGTTTCTTTTATTGAAGTGACATGTACTTGATTCTTTAATTAATTATCTAGTCCCAGATTATCTCAGTTGGGGACATGTCAGACTGAGGAGCCAATGTAGGCTTCAAAGGCAATTCACTTAGGTGTGGCACAAGCACACACACACACACACACACACACAGAGTTCAAAATTCTGAAAAAAAACAAGAAATGAAGATAGCAAGTCTTAGTTCTAACATTAGCCCTGATCTGACTTCATGACTTAGAAAAATCCCTGTGATGTCCCTGTGCTTTAGTTTCTCTATCAGTGAAATGGGGTGAAATGAATTCCTTCCATATTCTGCTTCATAAATCTAATTTTGTGAGTAAATGAAATGATCCTCTGGATGAAAGATTCTATATAAACCCCAAGCCTTGTTACTCTGTCATTAGTGTGTTTCCAAGGCTTTTCTTGCAAAATAAATTGCAGGTGATGCTTCAAACTAAGGTGGAGATGTTGCTCCAGTTTTGGATTTCTGTTCACAAAATTGTGATATATCCTGTTGCTTCCATTTGGAGGGTGTAGTAAGGAGAGGGTAGGTTGAAGGATGAAGAGGGGAATTATATTGATAAATACCCTTCCAAGGTGATCTCAAATTAGAGAAAAGTTTAAAAGAGGAATAGTTTTACCAACTGATGTCCAGTAGATGTGCCCTTCAAAATCTCTACTTAGTCCTCCTGAATTAATCTTTTAATTGGATTAGTAACAAGATGCGAGATGAAATAGTGGATGGACAAAGAGTCATCCTGGAGCCAGCAAAACTTGGGTCAAAGTCTCATCTTTCTAATACATTCGGTCTCACTGAACTTCTTAGTGTAAGAAGAAACTCTAAAACTATATTTTAGAATGTAGTCACTGATCTATATTCATGGAAGGACTTTCCACACTGAGACTTACTACTATGGATGAAATCACAGGTCTGGACCCAGAGTGTCCCAATTGCAAGTAAGAAAAAAAAAGGCCCCGCATCCCCTAAGGCCTCCAACATGCATGTTATAGTCCTAGCAACCAAGAGACTCCTGCACTTGGAAAATACTTTCCCAACATAGCCTTTAGTTCTGTTCAAAGCTGTTGAGATTGTAGTGATCAGAAAGTTGCTTATGGTTTCTCATTCATATGGCACATTAGTTTCCCTTTTATATACCTTTAGGGCTTCTTCAAAGCTCCTGGGGCCCAGCAATGTAAATGATATTTAAATCATTATCTATTGTTTATAATTTGGCTTCATGGTTTCTTTATGATTGTTGATGTCATAGAAAATGGATAAGAGAGGGTTGTGGTCAGGAAAGTAAAAAAAAATAATGTTGTCCTTTGTGACAATGGTCAGTAGTAAATGAAGGCTTTAAAAAATTAAGGTGACAGTCCTACTGGCTAAAGTGTACTTGGGTAGGAGTGGGGGGATGGTAAAGTCTGTTGAGTGATATAGAGACTTTTGATTTCTACTTGACTTACTCAAACTTGATATCCCTACCCAAGGCCCCCAAATATCACCTGGTATCTATTTTGTGACTACTAGGAAGTTATATGGCCATTGATTATGACTACATAGAATCTTTGTAAAGACAATCTATTCCCTGAGAGCAATCCCTGAATGTGCATAATTGTGTTAGCACTTGATATAGGGCTGGGCACACTAATTAATTAAAATGGAAAAGGGTTACTTGTATGGCATGGTGAAAAAGAGTGATGAGTTAGGGTCAGAGAACTGGGGGCAGCTCGGACAAGTCACTTAAACTATGTGTGTCTTAGTTTTCCTGGAGTAAATGGCTTTTCAGGTCCCCTCCAAATCCACACCTATTTCTGTCATCTGGGTCCATATCCTGCCACAACTCTTCCTACTTGTATGCCATCAGACAAGGTAGTTCATTTCTCTTGACTTGTTTCTCCATCTGGAAAATGCGGGAGTTGGTCTAAACAATCTTTAATATCACTTCTATGACTAAAGCTCTGTCCATAAGACTTAGACTGTGTATCAGAATTCTAGTCTGTATGCCACCTACTCAGTATCTTTCCACTAGTTTAGTTTTTAACCAGTGGTCATAAGCACAGAGTTTATAAAAGATGGAGAATGGGGGGGGGACTGTTGATTTCATAGGATGTAGCTCCCTCATCTTGAAAATGAGCAAAGTCTTGAGGCTAAATGACTTGCTCAGAGGAAAATGATTGTGGGTGTCTGAGGTGGCATTTTGACCCACATCTTTCTGAAACTTAAGCAAGTGTCCTACTTGGATGCTGTTATTTTAAAAAACATATGCAATCCTCTGAATATATTGATTGGACAGTCTTTAAATTTTTCATATGCATTTATCTGACTTTCAGGATCTCTGAGGCATTTTTATTTTATTTTGAGGGAAATAACAGGCCCTATTCTGTTTCTATATGACTTGCTTTCCTTTGATGCCTGACTTGGATGTCAGATCAATTTGTTTTCCTGGACAACTAACAAATTTAAGTTGGAAATTATGCAAAGAGGATCCTCACTACCCCAGCAGTGGAAGACTCTGCTGGAAGGCCTATTACCAACCTGGGAAGTGTCAAAAAGAGACAGAAATGTTGTTCCCCCATACTGGGTTCTATTTCCAGAACAACAAAGCTTTACGAATAGAGGTAGCTCTCATAAATAGCCATGCTGATTGCAATAGAGTGAACTGTGTTTTTTGATGTACATAGAGCCTGAAAAAGAAATATTACATGCTATTTCAATGGACCTGGTTCCACCTTGACAAGATTTAAGGGATCACATGGTTTTTAACTCAGGAGATGGGGCCGTCAGCAGCTGTCTTGACTTTGTCTTGTCACTGGACTTTAATGACTCTGGAAGAGAGTGTGAAGCTAATGACTTTGTATAACTCTGCCTCACTTAAATCCAGTTCATCTGAGAGCCAAGACACTATCTCATGATATCAATGATTTCTTCAAAATAAAGGATAAATATGAACAACTTGGGGGAAAAAAACAAGTTTGAAATACCCTCATTTCCTCAGAACAGCTTGAATTGCATTTCTATCTTTTGGAATCTTCCTCCCCACTTCCCATAATTTCAAACCTTTTGGCATCCATAATCTTGAACTTGTATCTTTCAAGGCCTCATTTCAAGATGAATGAACCACAAAGAAAGATGGGTGCCTTTAGCATAGTTATTAGGACAATTTATCTATTTCTTTCTGTTTTTTTTTTTGCTTTTTTTTTTTGGAGGGGGGAAGGCAGGGTAATTGGGGTTAAGTGACTTGCTCAAGGTCACACGACTAGTAAGTGTTAAGTGTCTGAGGCCGATTTCAACTCAGGTTCTCCTGACTCCAGGGCCAGTGCTCTGTTCACCGTGCCACTTAGTCACCCCAGCTTATCTATTTCAAAGAAAGCAAAACGTATCTCAACTATATTTTCACATCTTACTGTTAAGTTATGATGATGATATAATAATGAAGATTGTGTCGTTTGTTTTTGATGTGGTTGAAATCCCTATCCATATTCTTCCACACTTTCTGTCCTATTTACTCTTTCATTGGTGGATAAAAGAGCCACTTTTTATAGCTGAATCAAAATATTAAGGTTTAAAGTTATTGTTTGCGGTGAATTCTCTTTACAACTCCAGTAGCAGATAGGCCGTCAGTGATGGTGTGGGTCTCACCTTGCCTCCACCTGTCTTTATATCCTCTACTAAGGCTCTGTCTTTTGAAAGCCTTTCATTCCATGTAGTTTGGAGTTTGAATATTGAGTGTTGTAACAACTAACATTATTGTCACCATTATTGTTATTTTGGTCTGATCATATTTGTTTTTGTTATTTTTTTTCCTTCTTTTTGTAAATCAACTATCCAACCACCCAAAAACACTTATTAAATACTTACTGTTTGCCAGGAACACAAGAGAACAATGAGACAGGAATTGTCGTCAAAGAATTTATAAGTACATTGGGAAAAAAATAATTTTAAAAGATTTTTTAGAATCTCTTATCTCTAAGGGATATGTGATTTGCAACCCTAATGAATGGCTCTTGTGCTAATTTAGATCATTGGTTCTTTATTATTGTAGAGCTTGGTGGTAGAGATGACAAGGATTCAATCATGATGAATTGATTTCTTCACAGGTCAATTATGAAATCACAGAAAATAAAGATCATGTAATAGCGATAACCCGATATTAAAGTCAAGTTAAGACAGAAAAGAATTTGGTAAGCACTGTATTAAGCACTGGAGATTGAAATTTTATAAAAAAGGAAAAAACGATCCTTGATCCCAAGGAGCTTACAATTTAATATAAAGAGATAACATGCAAATGACTATGTTGGATAGAGAATAATTTGGAGATAATTCTAAATCAAAGGCAATAGTGTTAGGGAGGGAAAAGGTTTAGAAGATGAGATTTTAGCTGAAGCTTCAGGTATCCAGGAGGCAGAGATGGAGAGGGAAAATTTCAGGCACAGAAAACACAAATTAAAAATTCACAGAGATGGGAGTTGGAGTGTCTTGTGTGAGAAAATTCAAGGACAGTTGCTGAAATGTAAAATACTTAAGAGGGAAGTAAGGTGATTTGCTGTTGTTCAATTTTTCAATTGTATTTGACTCTTTGTGACTGCATTTGGGGTTTTCTTGGCCAAAATACTGGAGTGGCTTGCAATGTCCTTTTCCAGTTCATTTTATAGATGAGAAAACTGAAGCAAACAGGGTTAGTTGACTTACCCAGGGTCACACAGTTTCTTAAGTGAGATCCGAGCTCATTAAGATGAGTTTTACCAATTCAAGCCCAGTGGTCTATCCATTGTGCCACCTAGCTGCCTATGTAAGGTTATAAAAATATTAAAAGCCAGGAAGGGGGCAGATTATGAAGGACTTTAAAAAGACAACTGAAGCATTTTATATTGTGTTCTGGAGGAAATAAAAAGCCACTGGAATTTTTTGACTGAGGATAGGGGTGTGACATGATCTGATCCATCTCTAATGAAGATCCCTGTGATAGTTGGGTGAAGGATGGGGAAAGAATTGATGCATGGATACCAACCAGGTAGTTGTTGCAGCAGTGTAGGCATTGGGTAATGAGGGCTTGCACAGAGTGGTACCTGTATCAAAGTAGGGAGCATGTGTGAGCTATGTTATAAAGGTAGAATCAACCAAACTTGGCAACAATTGGAAAGGAGTGAATGAAAGAGAGGGAGGAATCAGGGATGCCACCTCTACTGGGAGCGTAGATGTCTGGGGGGTGAGGGCAATATGCTTCAATAGAGAAGTTAAAAAGAGTGGAAGTTTCTTTGGGAAAGGAGTACAGTTTCATAGTGTTGAGCTTTAAGATGCCTACAGGACATTGAGTTAAAGAAAGTACAAAAATATATTTATACTGTCATGCCTTATGAAGTTGGAGGAAGCCATCCAATCAAAATTAATGGACCTATAGGGCAATTAGTCATCTATTGGCCAAAGGTTAGCAACACTTTGGTCACTTTTTAAAACAAGACAAAACAAACAACCAAAGAAAAACAAGTTTTCTTGAAGGAATCAGTTGAAAGAGGAATTGGTGCTGTGATGTGACTAGAGGGAGAAGGGAAGACAGTAGAAATGGAAGAAGATCCAAACCTTTGAGAAGGATTTTTTTTTACTCTGAAGAACTGGGACATTTCTCTCTCCTATCCACCTATCCCCAACCCTCCATTGTCAATGACATCTCACAGCAGTGCCTTTGGTGTTAGTGCCAGATTCCAAGGTATTTTGGCCACCAGTATTCCCTGTGTGTCTATCTCTCTACTGGTTTATTCTCTATGTGTGGCCACTCTTCAAGTCAAAACTATATGTAGCTGAGAGAGTGCTAGCCCTACGTTTATTGGAGGAATGTTTTTTCAGCATTATAATTACAATGCTAGCTCATTAAATACCTTTACTTTGAACTAATTTGAATTACTAGCTGAAAATCAAAGGAGAGTATGCCTATATGGGGCTCACGAGCTATAGTTTTAGGAGAAGGAATCTACAGATACCCCAGAGTCAGTATCTATTAGATATCAAGGTTAAAATATCCAATGCACCCCTGAAGATTTGAGATTTAAGATGACAAATCTTAATGATTAAATCCAAAAGATAATAAAAACAGTAGTAGAATTTTCTAAGTTTTCTGAACCCATTAATATGTGCTATGTCTGTTCTTTCTTCTATATTAGAGATCTTACCAGAAAGAGATATAGAAACAAAATCATGCAAAAAACATAATTAACCTGAGATTGGAAACTTCCTCAGGGAATAGAGAAGGCTCAAATTTCAGGGGTTTCTATCAACTTTAAAAAAACCCAGAGTTGTATTTTTGAACCCTCTTCTCTAACAATTATCCCTATAGAAATATAGAAATACACACATAATATATATATATATCCATATATTTACATATGCATATACATGCATATATGTATGCACATATAGATATATACACATAAATATATATGAATATATATGTGCATGTATGCATGTGTATGTCCATGTGTGTGTGCATGTGTGTGTGTGTGTGTTTGTGTGGCTGTGATCAGGATGGAGTGATGTTTCATTCCAGGCTAGTGCCACTGAAGATATAATTTTTTAAAATGAGTTAAGCCCCATAGTATTTATAATAAAGGGAACCCCGATGCCTATTTTCAGATTTAGGTCTTGTCAATTTCTGGCATTTTACATGATGATGCTAATCCAATAGTACGAAGATCAATTTGTCTCAAAAATCATTTTGTGATATATTAAAACAAACAGAAAAGAAAGGAAAAGAACAGAATGAAAAAGAAAAAAATAGGAGATGTTGTATGCTGGAGGTATAAAAAGCTTACAGAAACCCTTAAAATTAATGCAAGACCTGAAGACATAGGATAATCATAATCAAAGCAGGAGCCTTTTGATGAAGCTGTAAACTGGCATGATTACCTCCAAAGATAACACTCCGGGTTCATTCTCCTTTGCTGGCTAATTTAACTCTCTTGTTTTATTGCTCACTCTTCCCAGTCCTTGTATTATTAGCTGAAACCAACATTTCCCACGAAAGTTCATCCTTAGTGGTTATCATTTGCAGATGCATAAAATAAATGCCTCTACATAAAAGATTTTACTGATTACCGCTTCCTTGCTTGCTGCTGAGAGAGTCCCTGCTGCAGTATTTGTAACAGCCGCATCTAATCCCTGGGCTATGGTTAGCACTTTACAGTTAGAACCAGGCTTTCTGTTTTGAAGATAAGGAAAATGGGCCAGAGAGGTCAATTGATCAGCAAGCATTTATTAACCTGCTACTATATAATAAGCCACACTTAGGTGGCACAGTGGATAGAACGCTAAGCCTGGGATCTGGAAGACTCATCTTCATGGGTTCAAATTTGACCTCAGAAACTAATTAGCTGTGTGACCCTGGTCAAGTAATTTGACCGTTTTTCCTTCAGTTTCCTCATCTGTACAATGAGCTGGAGAAGGAAATGGCAAACCACTCCAGTATCTTTGTTAAGAAAACCCTAAAAGGGGTCACATCAAGACTACCGAAAAGACTAAAGCAGCAAATGTACAAACACAGTAGTAGGTATTTGAATCCAAGTAAATGTAATTCCTACACACAAGGTAGTATTCAAGTGACTTAAATAAATGGATGGATGAATGAATGAATGAATGAATGAATGAATGAATGGAAAAAGCCTCTATTATGGGTGTATTATGTGCCAGCACTGGAGACAGAAATACAAAAGCAAAGCTAGTCCTTTGCTTCATGAAGATTAAATTCAAATAGGGAGAGACCACAAACATGTAGGCTGGTGTCCTCTTTTGGATGATGAGTGGACTTGTCCAATGTTGTACTACAAAGCCAAGAATTTTTAAAAATTAGTTAATTCATTTGTTTTCAGTTTTCAACATTCAATTGCATAAGTTTTAAATTTTTTCTCTCTCCTTCCCCCCTCCTTCCACAAGATGGCATGCAATCTGATATAGGCACAGAGTTAAGATTTGAACACAGGTCCTCTGATTCCAGGTTCAGGCTCTGTCCCAACAACTAGTCAGGGTAAGATACATTGCAAGTTTTAGCATTGTTGCTTCAGGGTTGAATTTTCCCCCTTACAACAAACTATTCTTTACAGAAGAATGTTAATTAGTAACTGATAGATATAAAGATTGCCAGGGACAGTCCATTAATTCCATTTACCTTAATAGCACTCAGATCTTAGCTTGCACTACAGCTGTATTCATCCTGGATTATAAATGTAATTTTTTGCATCATTAACTTTCCTGATTAATCTTAGACAGCAAAAGCATAATTATAGGGGGAAAGTACAGTCCTTGCAGGATGCCTGCTTAAACACGTGCCTCTGTAGGCTTTAGATTTGCATCATTTTTAAGTAATACCAGCTCTGAGAGGAAAACTGTGACTGTCCATTGGTTACTGGTTAACCTGTACTATTTATTCCTTTAAATAAGAAGTCCCTAGTCTATCAAGGATGCTGTGAATGTGTCAAGGATGGTGAATGTACTTCAGCAGTGGGATGTAGAGAAGAGATCAGGGCTTAAATCCTGTTTCCAAAACTTGCTAGCTGTGGGGCAGTGGCCAATTTATTTAACCTCTCTCAGCTTCAGTATTCTTTGTCAAATAGGAATAATCATACTAGTAAAGCCTGACTTACAGGATTGTGGTAAAGGGATAATGTGGACCAACTATTTTATAAGCCCTAAACTTATGGAAATAATCACCTGGTACTGCTGGTGATTCAATGAGCTGAAATATGGATATTTGCATGATAATTGTTGACTACTAAGGTTTCTTGGAAGTCAATTTCCCAGCCCTGATGGACAACTTTCACCTTGCCATCAATGTCTTTTGTATAAGACGCTATTTCCTTACGAAGTGTTCTGAGCTTGACTCTTACTGACAGAAGGGATCATTGTAATTTTTATGTCACATTGAGCATAAACTTTCATTGGACATGTGATGAAGGAATCAGCAAATTGTACCAAACAACCATTCGGGATCAAATAAATTAAGATCAGCACATAGGTGAAGAGACAATTAACTCTGAGATGAGTGGATGATGTGAACGAAAATTTAGAGCGCTGGCCATAACATTCTTTCTTTATAAAATATTTAAAATTATCAATGATTAAAAGACATCCCAGAAAACTGAGAAAATGAAAGGGATGTATGCAGTTAGTAGAGTAGACTGAATACATGAAATCTATCTCCTCAATATTCAATATGAAATCATGAGTAAATAAATTCCTATTCATCAATACAAGTACATCCAACCTATCCCATCCTACTGTATCCCACCCAGCCAGTTTCCATCTTTATACCTATTGACTTAAATAGAAATTTTAGAAGGTCCTACTTAACAAACATTCCTTAAGTGCCTAAAGCCAAACATTGTGCTAGGAATACTCAGGCCAAAAGGAAGTGTTCTCTGTTCTCCAAGGGCTCGTATTTATTTGGGAGAAATGACAATTACACAAAAAGATAATGTTTAGAGAACTCTCAGAAAGTCAGATGACTTCAGGATGTTACCCCCAGAATCTTTGTCCTTAGCTTAAAACTGAACTACAATTTTTGGGACACTACAGTTTGATATGACATAGTAAAGTTTAGGGAGTATAGTGGAAAGAGTATAAATCTAATGGGATTAGGTAAAATGTATCAAGCATATTATCTTCATTTTTTTAAACACTAAGCATCAGTATCATCAAGAACCTTGGAACTGGAGTTTGGAAGACCTGAGTTCAAATTCAGATGCAGATATATACTAATTTTGTTACCTCAGAAAAGTCACTTAATTTCTGGTTGCTTCAATTTCACCAAATGTCAAATGGGGATAGCACCTGTCTCTCAAGGTTGTTGTGAGCATCAAATGACATAATATTATTAAAACCTGGCACACACACACATATAAATGCTAGCAATTATAATAAGAATAATTCTTCCCAGTATCTATTTTCATTTAATTTAATATCATCACTTATCATATAACAAGTGTTAAATCATGTTTCTAACTTTGAAATTAATCATTTTATTCAGTAAGGTTGATCCAATAAAACTGTTGGAGTTTGTACCCATCTATTTGGCAATCAGTGCACAAGGCTGTCCATAAATATTCTCTCTGTATTTTGGGTGAAGAACCATCATACATCAGTAGGTGAATGGGAGAGCACTTGTTTTTCCTTCTCCCATCTTCAAAGTTATAGGCAATGATATTGCATATTCTTGGGTTATATAAAATCTTCTTCCTTTCGTGAGCATGTCATATAATCAAAGGAAATAATATTTGTATATTTTTAAAATGTGTTTAACAAAATGCCTAGTACATATTAGCTGCTAATGGACCACAAAGAGGGGAGGGAAGGAGAAAAGAATCCATGTTTATCAAGCAACACATTTGCGTCCTGGTGAATGTGCCAGTAGCTGCGCTAGAGCCAACTCACAGTAGTGATTATTAAAATTTAGAAATTAAAATTTAAAAATTAGAAATGAAAATTTCAAATGTAGAAATAGGCAGACATTTCAAGGAGACTTTGAATTATTGTTTCCTTGATTGCCAAGCCTTATGAAAATGATGAGGAAAATATTAAATAAACTTAAGTGTATTGATTGTATGGGTGTGTGCCTATATCCATATGTGTGTATATACATATATGTGCATATATGTATGTGTGTGAATATTTGGAAAGCCAGTTGTTAAACATTTTCAAACATAACACGTTCCATAACTGTTATGGAATACATGTTATGAATTGTTTTCATATTGTGTTTTCAATTGTGTTTGACTCTTTGTGACCCCATTTGAGGTTCTCTTGGCAGAGATACTGGAGTGGTTTGCCATTTCCTTCTCCAGCTCATTTTACAGATGAGAAAACTGAGGCCAACAGGGTTAAGTGATTTGCCTAGGATCACATCGATAATTATTGTCTGAGACATGATTTGAACTCATGAAAAATGAGTCTTTCTGACTCTAGGTTTGGAGCTCTAGGCACCCTGCCACCTCGCTACCCTATGAAACACATAGCAAGGATGTTAAGCTCATATACTTTTACATGTATATATCTATCTGTGTCCAATTGTAGCCATCTCTAAGTTGGGGGGGGAGAGGGAAAATGTACACGTTAATTTTGTTGAATATTTGAAAGGAAGAGCACATTGTGCAGAGTAGATTTGCAATTTCATGTTATGGAAATACTTGTTTTATTTAGTAAATTAAAAATAAAATTAAAAAAAGAAAAGAGACCAAAAGAATTCAGTGTTAGTCTCAAATTCCTGTATATGTGCTTAATGTGAAAAAGACCACATATCTGAATAAAAGAGGAAGAATTAAAATTATGTGAATAATCAAAGTGATATTTTATAGCACTATACAGATTAACAAAATATATTAGCTTAGATAACTTGACTTTGACATTGTTTACTGACTAGGCTTTGGTTGTCTTGCATACTGCCTCTTTTTTATCAGGTAGTCTTCCTATACCTAATATATATTTGATGAACATTTATTGTGTCTTCTATTTTATTTTTTAAATAAATTTATATTGATATCTTGGCTTTATGTTACTCAAATTTCATCCTGAATCTCCTTAATCCCCCATCTCAGAGAAACTTCCCATATAACAACCATGCCTTTAAAAAGGAAGGAGACAGAAAAATTAGCCAAACCATTACATAGATTAAAAAAATAATAATAATATGACCAAATATACAATGTTCCACATTTCTGAAAATGCCCTTCCCTCATACACACATTTCTGCAAAGGAATAGGGGGATTTTTTTCCATATCTCTTCTTTGGGGACAAATGAATATTCAAATAGAATATGAGAGAGAGACAAGGAGAGAGACAATAGAATAGAGAGAGAGAAGAAGAGAGAGGGAGAGAGAGAGAGAGAGAGAGAGAGAGAGACAGAGACAGACACAGAGACAGAGAGACAGAGACAGAGAGATACAGAGGTGGGGGGGGGGTGGAGATTACATATTGATTGAATGGTGTGCTGGCATATGTTTAACAACCAGCTCTATGTGGGGAAAAATATGCACAGGATTTATTTTTAAGTTCAATTTGCATTATTATATTTTCTCCTTCACATCCTTAAGACTAGACAATCAGCAAAATAGCAAACCAAGCTGTGATTTATAATTTTTGCTGACTTCTGAGGTATAAATGCTCACACTGAAAATTTAACAACAATTAGTTTGAACGGACTCCAGCACACTAGTCTGCCTGTCTAACCATCCATTCATTCATCTATATGTCTTTTTGTTTGTCTCTCCATCTCCTTGTCTACTGATGCCTATACATATTTTTAAAAGGCAAGGTGACTGTTAGTGCAAGATGTTGATGTTAATAGGAGGGCATGGGAGCAAAAGTAGTCTGAGAGAAAGCTATGGGTAGCTTTTCTTCTATGTGTAAAATAGGTTAGAATGCTGAGAAGTTTTGAAGAATGAGGGAAAGGAGTTCAGTGAGATCAGTTTGGCTGACGTCAATTTTTTCATTGAAATAAGAATCAAAATCATCTGCTTTAAGTGTGGGAGTGAAGATGATAGTGAGAGAAGGAAATTTTTGCATTAGTCACTTTTGAGAATGATTAAAAGTTCATTAAAATATACTCTAACTTCTATTTTGTTTGCCTAAGTGTCAACTCTGCCAATTAGATTGCAGAATCCATGAAGGCAGCTATGTCATTTTTTCAACCTTCTCTCAATGGTACAATGCAACAATGTTTGTTAAATTGCATTGAATTCAGACGCCTTGAAATGATTTGGATTGAATATATGTTCTAGAATCCTAGAATCTGAGAAAGAGCCATAAGAGCATATAATACATTTTACTCAATGTGGAGATTTGTTGACTCATGTTGAGATGGGTAAAACCCTGGACTGGGATGAAAAAGGCTTAAATTTGACCCTGGCTGCAACTATGAAGCTGTGAAACCTTTTTTGTTGTTCAGTCATGTCTAAGTCTTCACGACCACATGGACCATAGCTGTCCCTGGGGTTTTCCTAGCAAAGATTGAAAACTTATAAAGGTTATTTTATTTCTCTGGCTTTCAAAAGATTAATGTTGAGGTTCCTTTTAGGTCTGAAATTTACTCTTTCTTGGGAAGAGGCTCTTCTGGGAAGAGCTCTTCCTTTAATTTATATAAACATTTCCAATGCAATCTTGTTGATACTTTCACCATAGTCCCCTACTTATTCAGCAGTTAGTCTTCATGCAAGATTTGCTTTCTAGAATGCAAGAAATCATAAAAGAGGCTCCTGAATTCCAGAAAAGCTGCCACAAAATTGGCCTGCTCCAATAGCACCATGTCCTTGACTCCACTGGCCTTTCCTTACAATATTATTGACTATGATTTAACATGTAATCCTTAACAAACAGGGTTATCTGGCTTTTCAGACCATAGCAGATTAGAGACAACACACCTCATCTTGGCAGTAGCTATTAGAGACAGGCAAAATAAAATCAGGGAAAGTGCTATCTGGCGGGCTGCCTAGAGGAGAAGCCATGGAGCAGAGACAGAGCTGGGAGACTCCATGGGAAAAATTGATTTTAAAATTTAAGTACAGGTAAATGGACATGGAATTGGTTGTGTTTAAAGTCCATAGAGTCATGGATTATTTTGGTAAAGACGATGTTCCTCTTGATGAGACTGTCATGAAGGAAGGTTTATATCTTCTTCATCAGTCCCTGTTAAAGAAGGCAGGAGTGTGTATATACACATGCATATGTATATATACTTATGTATATACATATATGTAAATATATAGATCATGTATGTTTGTGTGTGTGTATCTCTCCTTCCCTCCGTCTAGTGGGGGTCAGGACAAGATGGGAAAGCTCAGAGATTGTCCAAACAACAGTGAGGACAAGACTTGGTTCTGCAAGAAATCAGCTTGCTTGAAGTTTTCAGAAGCCAAGAAAAAAGAATGAGGTAAACAATGACAAGAGTGATGTAAATAAAAACATTAAAAGGCAAATGAACTATATTTAAAGGCAATGGACAATGGTCAATGTTCATTCCAGGCAGTGCATGCTTGAATTCACCTCCTTTCTGCAGGGGCTGCAGGTACCAAAGGTTGTACAGTTTGTCAGATATAGTTGTCATTTTGGTGGGTTTTGCTTGACTGCATTTCTTGGTGCCAAGAGAAGGTCAATCAGGAAAAGGAGGACTTCAAGAATGCTTGGTTTGTATAAATGAATGGAGGAAAGCAAAAAAGAAATAAGAGAAACAAAATAGAAATCAGTTAAAACATGTAATCAAGGGGCAGCTAGGTGGCACAGTGAATAGAGCACCAGCCCTGGAGTCAGGAGGACCTGAGTTCAAATCTGGATTCAGGCACTTAACACTTACTGGCTGTGTGATCTTGGGCACCTCACTTAACCCCAATTGCCCTGCCTTCCCCCCTCCAAAAACAAAACAAAACAAAAAAAACATGTGATCAATCATATGGAAAACTGTACTTGTGCTGAGGAGCTCATTCCCATTCTTTGAGTACCCAAATCAAGGAGACTGTTTTGCAAACTCCTTTTTCCCAGGTAGCATAAATGTAAAGTATTAATTAAGAGTCTACTTACTAGAGTCAGCAAGAGCTGAGTTAAAATCCAGCTTCAGACACTTACTGTGTGACCATGAGCAAGTCACTTAACCCTTTTTGCCTCACTTCCCTCATCTGTCCAATGAATTGGAGAAGGAAATGGAAAACCATCCCAGTGTCTTTGCCAAGAAAACCCCAAATAGGGTAATGAAGAGTCAGACAAGACTAATGAAGGAAACCCATTGCAAAAGTAGCATGGGGCACTGGAAATGGAATCATAAAAAAAATGGGTCTGGTTTACATTTGTGCCTTCCTGGGAAAGTCACAAAATGGGTATCATAGAATGTGGTAGCAGGCAAGTCCTTCAGAGATAATCGACTTCAGCTCACTAGTCCATCTGAGGAAACTGAGATTCTGGGAGGACAATGACTTGTTCGAGATCATATAAACAATAATTACAAAGCCGAGATTTGAATGCTAATCATTTGGCTCTGAAGTTCAGTTCTTTGCAGTTTACCACACTACAATCACAGACTCAGTTTCCACATCTGCAAAAAGAGAGTAATAACAGACATAGTATTTCCTCATACAGTTATACTGAGACAACTGCTGTCTAAGTTAATGTTGACACATACTTGTGAGACAGCACTTTAATTATTTGTCATCTGAAGTCTAGATGTTTCTTTAAAAAAGAATACCTTGATCCTGCATTAGACTGAATATCTGGGGTGGGCTGCATCCATTTGGTCCACAGCTTCTTTATCATTGACCCAACTAAAAAGCCTTTGGAATATTAGAAGGAAGATGTGACATTGATCATCAATGAGCATGAAGACCAAACAATTTTAGAAAGAGCTTCGTCTATTTCAGATGATTAGAGAAGTGGAGGTTTAATTCTACCCAACACACATCTGTTACTTTCACCTCGGGCTGGGAAATAGGGATAAAAAGATAAAACAAAAGCCATAGTCTTTGACCTCAGAGTGCTTATGCTTGACTCGAAGGGATAGAATTTGTATATAAATAAGTAAATTAGATGGAAAAAATGAAGAAAGAGGAAATACTCAGAATTAGGTGGATCAGGAAAGACTTTGAATGGAAAAAAGTGCCTCCTACTTGAAGAGGAGATAGGAATTCTAAGAGGCAAAGGTGAGGAAGAAGCATATTCTAGGAATGGTGCAAATGCGTGGTGGTGGGAAATGGAATGTCATGTGAGTGGAATTGCCAGTAAGTAGGCCAGTGCAATGAAAAGGTAACGTGCATGAGGAAGACTGGTGTGAAATGTCTGGAAAATTCGGAATGCAGGGGAGGACTCTTTATGTTGTTGTTCAGTCATGTCTTGCTCTTCATGACTCCATTTTGGGTTTTCTTGGTAAAGGTACTAGGATGATTTGTCATTTCCTTCTCCAGGTCATTTTACAGGTAAGAAAACGGAGACAGAGTTAAGTGACTTGCCCAGGGTCACACAATTAGAAGGTATCTGAGGCCATATTTTTACTCAGGGACATGAGTTTTGCTGACTCTGGATCTGGCACTCTGTGTTCTATAGCGCCACCTAGCAGCCAAGAAAGAAACTTGGAATCAATTCCCATCATCTTTTTACAGGTGATGGTGTAGTTCCACGGTTCTCCACCTGTGAGTTATGTTCAATTTGTAACAATGAAAATACATCCTGCATATCAGATTTCACATTACTATTCATAACAGTAGCAAAATTATAGCTATGAAAAAGCAACGAAAATAATTTTCTGGTTGGGGTCACCACAACATGAGGAACTGTATTAAAGGGTCACGGCATTAGGAAGGTTGAGAACCATTGGAGTTGATGTTGATATAGTTGACGGTTCAATGAATAGTGCAGGACCACACTAGGAATAGTAGTCAATCCAAGATGACACCAGGGCCCTTCTTATTGTTGTGGCTTTTACTACTACAACAGATTATTTTCTTAGTCTAAAAACATAATCCTCTTTTCATACCATGGTCATACATCTCACCTTATAGATTTAAAACAAAGAAAAAAATTGCAAAGAAGAGAAAAGAAAAAAATACAAGGAGTAGAAAGTGAACAAAAAGACGTGACATGTTTTCTTGAATCAAGTACTTTGGTTGGAGAGTCAGGAAAGGGTCAAATGACTATCTCAAGTGACCTGAGAGTAAGTCCAAAGATGTACGGTGGGACATAAATAGGCTATAACACATTATCAGGGAGGCCACAAACACAAGAAAAGCCCTAAAAGACAATTCCAAGTCATGTTGTATAGTCAAACCTACAACAAATTTGGAGTCATGGGGCTTGGGTTTAAACCCTCAGTTTCCTCATCTTGAAATGATGGGGGTTGAATAAGATGAGCTGTGAGAGTCCTCCTAGCTCTAAATGTGTGATTCCAAGATATACAAAATGAAAAGGAGTTGAAATCGATGATATTTCCAGTCCCAGTATCTGAATTCAGACGACTGCTCTTCCTCCAATCACTTTCATTTACCCAAACAGAAATTACTCATGTTGTAGTTACCTACATTGGTCATTTCTTTCTCAATCTCAGGATTATCAACTGGGATCATGGTGAAATATATGAAAATCTAACTTGCAGATCACATTAGGAGTTAACTGGCAGAGGATGGTAAAGCCTGGAAGGAATAAATGAACCACAGCTAGTCAGAGACAGTTTAATGATACCCTACCTAGAGAAAAGAAAAATGGAATATTCTTGAGTGACAATTAGGAGAAAATGAGATTTTTTCAAACTAGTCACTGTTAGTGGGATTCAGATATGTTTCTCAATATGCAGGAGTGAAGCTGCCAGCTCGCCAGAAGACAGCCTATGAATCAATGTGTCTCTCTCTTTCTCTGGTTATTTAGCATGATACTGGAAGACCCTCCATCCTTTCTTAGAAACTCTTCTGCAAAGAAATTGATTTTCTGATAGAAGGTACTGAAGGATATCTTTAGCATCAGTCAAGGGACAACTCATTTAGCATTATCAGTGAGTCAGATGGCTGCATATTTCCTAACAGTAAACAGGAATTAAGTTGTTCCTTATGCTGTTTCTATTACCCAGAGTCCTTTGCAGCATGGTGGCATGATTCATCATCTTCAAGGCCAAGTTCACAATTACCTTGAACTTATATTTTAGGCAACATCAATTTTGAGAGATCACTGCCTTTATTATATGAATTAGAACAGACTTATCTATACCAATGTCCTTGTAGGGAGAAGGGATGGTTACTGGACTTGTGTGGTTATTGGCATAGGGACCTCCCATGTGAGGAAATTCCCTCTACTAGAGCAGGTTTGAAACTTCACTACAATTTTTACTCTTAGGGAGTTGTCTGAGACAGTGGGAGTTTAAATAACTTGTCAAGTGTCACACAGCCAGTATGGGTCAGAGGCAAGATTTGAATCCAGGTCCTCCTGGCTTCTAGGTTGACTGTAGTTATTATTACATTACATTCTTCATTTATATGCATGGGCACACACATACATGCATATACAGATGCCCATGCATATACATGCATGTTTGAATTAAATTCTTATGTCATTTTATCCCAAAACCTAAAGTAGGTCACCCTGAGCAGTTTGTTTTATCTTGTTTACAGGAAGAATTTGAGTTTCCAGTTTAATGAAATACATCAAACTAAGATGTCTGATTAGGAATTTTAAAATAATTTCCCCCATTACTCATTAGTTCTGATTGCTCCTTCAGAAAGTTGTTCATTAAATATCCTAGTGAAATCAGACTCCCAAGAATTTTTTTCCCTTTCTCCTAATTTATTATCTACCAGTTTTGCCCCTGATTTAAAAAAAAAGTATTTCAAAGCCTCCATTTTGTCTAACATCCCTCCCACTCCTCCTCAAATGTTTTATCCTGCTCCATGTTGTTGGCGTCCCAAAGAATCAGAGAGAAGTAAAAGCTAACGATAGGGTAGGGTGGGTAGATCAAGAGAGTTTTACCTG
Source organism: Pseudocheirus occidentalis (assembly GCA_028646575.1). NCBI lineage: Eukaryota > Metazoa > Chordata > Mammalia > Diprotodontia > Pseudocheiridae > Pseudocheirus > Pseudocheirus occidentalis. Next base: position 25,109,757 of record CM053597.1, on the reverse strand, counting down.
AAAATTGAACATTGCCATGATTTTCTTAAAAATTGTCTTCAGTTCACAAGGAATGTAGGGAGCCATGAAACTAGTGGAGGTAAGATGCCATAGGAGATGAACTCAACAACCATTTGCTGAGCCAAGCTAGACCTAGCAGTACCCACATGAACATCATATCTCCACCCAGATACACCACATAGGACCAATAAGGAGACTGGCAGAAGCTACATGGCTTATCTAAATTCCAGCATTAAAACAACATGTCTAGCAGGATTTATAGGTAACTGGAAGACCAGAGAAGAACAGACACATCAAGAGTAGTTGGGTTGATACATTTATGGTCTACAGATCTGTAGGGACATGAGTACTCTGTGAGACTGGGTCCACATGGCATCTACGGGGGGAGTATACTCTTCCTACTGCCATGTATGTGCAGTTTTTGGGACAATGAACTCCAGGTTTAGAGAGAGAATTTTCTGTTGCTGCTATTTAAGTGATCAAAGGAGCATAGGTTTAGATCTAGAGGTGACCTCAATGGCCAACATGTCACAATCCTCATGTCACTGATGAGGAAGCATGCTTTTTGGTGAGTTGCTCAAGGTCAGGTACATAGTAAGTTTCAGAGTCGAGGTTTAAACCCTGACCATCTTACAAGAAGAGTAAATACACTTTCCACTATACAGCGTAACATGTATTGAATTGTTAACCAAAGAATCTGGATTCATATCCTGGCTCCATGACCTTCTTATCTCTGTGACCTGCAGGGAGTCACCTTACCTCATTGGCCCTTAGTGATAGTTATTATAAAACGATGAGGATGGACTAACGGACCTTCAAGGTGGCTGCTGTCCTTGTCTCTATGATGATGGGAATCCACATGACATTCTGTTTTCATTAAATACTTTGGCTTTGAACTAATTATGTCCTTTGGCTGAGTAGTAAAAGCAAACACATTCACTGGTGCTCATGAGCTGTGTTCTTTTGAATAAATGCCCAGACTCACAAATTACCCAACTCACAGATGGGGTAGTTTCTCTGGAGGCAATGGAAACCTTTAAAGTCGTCTGTATTCATGTCTTGTCCCTTTACTAAAACTTGTGCTCTACAAGAACAGAGTGTATGTCTTACCTAAACCTATTTCCCCCATGACCTTGCATGGTGTTCTGTACATTATAGGTACTCATTTAATGTTTGTTGGATGTGAGGGATGAATATGCTGAGAATAAGGTATTGTCACTTTTCCTAATAAGCATGCTTCTCCTGTATGCTTGACTCCCAGAGTCCTCATTCTATCCCAGCCCTGAACCAGTGAATCTATCCACTTCCTGCCGTCTAAATTTTAGCATGTAGTATGCACATACATTGGTGAAGAGCAGAAATATGGAGAAGCATTCAAGGGAAGTAGGAAGTTTTTAAAAATAGATTTAGTCTCATTTAATGGCATCAGCATTTTAAATGATGTTGGGAGAGCATTATGTCTGTGTTTGTAAATAAGATACATAAATGCCCAGCTCATTTAGTGGCCCATAAAAATCCTACCATAATTTCCCTAAATTAATCAGGCCAATTGTGGATATATACTGATTAGATGCCATAGCTAATTAATTTAGTTCTTTCCTTTTACATATTTTATGCTTTTTTAAAATAATGGAAACACATAATTAAAATGGATTATCTTAAATTCAAAATGTCTTTGTAAATGATCTGATAAATGGAGTTGAATGAATGTTTTTTGTCCATTCAGCAAATGTGGCTCAAGGGCTGGTTCACTGGGCAGCTCAGCCCTATGATATATCTATGATAATATGTTACATTTGTCATTGATTATGCTGCTACTCACATGATTTAATTTGAGCCTCAGAACAATCTTAGGAGGCAAGTAGAGTAGATGTTGGCGTAAAAGGGACTAGGACACTGAAATGAACACAGCTGTTAGAGCCAATGAACCATTCTTTACCTTTTCACTTTGTTAATGATTACCTCTGGGACTTTGGCAAGTCACTCGATCCATTTGGGCCTCACTGTAAAAATGAGGTGCTTGGATTAGGTAACTTTTAAAGTCTTTTCTTAGCTTTAAATCTATTACCAATTAATATTAATTTAACAAATAAGGGTCATCGATTTTATGGTAGAAAAGACTGTAGTGATTACCTAACCTAAGCTGGTCAAGTTCACAGATGAGGAAACTGAGTCCCAAAAAGTTATGTGATTTACCCAAAGACACAAAGGTACCAAGTGGTAAAGACAGGATTTGAACAGTGATCATCTGATTCAGATCACATAAGTCTCCAAAGTGGAAGAACTAGCCTTTGAAGCCAAATGTACTATCTCCAAATTTTTGTGTAAAAGATTTAGAGAAGTCATTTAACTTTCCCAAGGTCATGCATCTAGTTTGAGGCAAAGTAGTCTTTAGTTCTTGGTTTCTAGCCAGGTTTCCCTAGTTACTATAGCACCCTGCTGCAATCTCAGTTTGTACAGTGTCTTGTAATTTCATCTTCCATTTATCTCCATATTTATTACCTGGGCCACTCAATGGTGCAGTTGATAGAGCCCTGAGCTTAGACTTGGGAAGATCTGAGTTCAAATTTGCCTTCAGACACTAAATATTTCTATGACCCGGGACAAGTCACTTAACCCTTATTTGTCTCAGTTTCTCATCTGTAAAATGTTAACACATGGGAGAAGGGAATGACAGACAATTCCAATGTCTTTATCAAGAAAGACATTGTCTTTGGACAAAAAAGTGCATGGAGCCAGACAAGACTAAACACCTGAACAAGAACAATATTTATAACTTACGCATGCCATCTTGTGTTTTATCTGGATTGAGGGCTCACAAGATCCAGATCAGCTATTATCTATACCTTTTATTTAATACTCACAAAAAGGCAAGTACATATGGTTGCCATTTGAGACATATTTCTGATCTCCATAACTGGATTATTAACTCCCTGTAGGTATGGACGGCGCATTACATTTCAGAAGATCATAGGTTTAGAGTTTATAGCTGGCAGTGTCCTTAGAAATCATCAAGTCTATCCCTCTTATCATACTTATGAAGAAACAAAGCAACTGCTTTGTGTCTCAACTTATAAACACACAGTAATAGTTAGCAATTATATATGTGTGTGTATATACGTGTGTTCATATATACATATGTGTGTATGTATACATATATGTGTGTATGTATGCATGTATTTTTATATTCTTTTAAGTTTTACAAAGTCACACATGAGAGGCATTGTGGCAGAGTACATACCTCACAACCAGGAGGACCTAAGTTCAAGTTCTGCTCATTAGCTTGTACAATTCACTTCACTTCTCTGCACCTCCAGGCAACCTTAAAACACTCTCAATTGCAGAGAAAGTAGTAACATGCATTGAAACAGGGAGTTTCCTGGAACTCACAACAGTACCCTTCTACCAATGAAATCACCAGTCTTGTCCCTATCCTATTTCATAATATCCCCCTTCACCCAATCCATATTCCAGTCAAACTGAACTACTAGCTGTTTCCTGCACCCTACCTGACATCATCCACATCCATGTCTTTGTACAGGCTATTCTCCTGTCCTTACATCTCTGCCCCTTCAAAATTTTTGGTTTTGCAATTTAAAAAGAATACATGGAACAGATAGAATGAAGTTGAGAAAGAAACATAGATAAACCAAGCAGGATTGAAATAAACATGTTAGATTTATTATATGCTCAAAAAAAGCAAGTTATGTGTAATGATAAAAAATGTTAAAAATAACATTTCAAAAAAATCCTATTTTTCTTGTTCTGTTTGTGAATAGAAATATTATTTTATGTTATTTAGTCAAGTTAAGAATTAGAAAAAAGCCAATCTGTAACTTCCTTCAGGCTTCAAATTTGGTGCCACCTTCAAAGTGAAAGTTTGTTTCTAATTCCCCTTCAGTTTAGTCAATAAACATTTATCAAAGCATACTATGTCTTACACACTGTGCTAAGCACTGGGATACAAGGAAGGGCAGAAGATTTAATA
>CM053597.1:25088847-25105269 GCA_028646575.1 Pseudocheirus occidentalis | reverse complement strand
CCAGTGCATCAGGTCTCTTGGTTAGGAAGCTAACCCTTTTCTCAGTTCCTTTAGAAACATGCTTTCCGAAGGCAGGCTCTGAACAGGTTTTATCCATTTCCAGAACATTGCTTATTTTCTCCACATCAGTGAACTTGTCATGATAATCAACTTTTTTTTGTTCCAACCATCAATCACTCTTGATTACAGCTGGGTAGAAGTTCTGTTCTGTTGATCAGCTCATCAGTGCACACAATATTACACCTGGAGGCCAGCGAAACCCATCCCTTATTGGGAAGAAGCATTTTCCTCCAAGGCTTTGTGTCCCAGATCTTTTCTTTGCATTTGTGTCTTGTTGAATCACCACTTCTTTTTTTGACTTTATCATTTCTTTTATTGTAATGATCTTTTTAGAATGGCCTTTCAAAAGTGGCTTGATTTTTCTTTTCTTTTTTTTATGGGGGGGGAGGAGGAAGGAGTAAGCCTCTCGAATTATGTTTTCATTCTGCCTATTGTATTTTTCCCGTCTCATCCTTTTTTTAAAAATGTATTTAAAAACTAACAGTGAACTTCTTTCACCTCACTGTACTTACTCAAGAAATTAAAATTGCATGAGTTCCAAATTAAATGAATATTCAATATTTTGGAAGGGGAGATTTTAGCATAAGTTTTCATAGAATGTTTGCAAGACAAATTTTGTCCATTTTTATTGGTTTCCTTAGATTCTTTAGCCCAAACTGAAAAGTATTTATCTTTAATGTGTATCTTATTTTAAGAGTCTTTTAACAAGCTTTCTACATACTTACCATATTAAAAATAAGCATTTCTTCAGTTTTCAAAGGCAATCTGTCATTGCTGTGAATCATTGCACTATAGTGGTTTGGCATACTGCATAGGGAGTCTGCTTTTGAGTGAGGAGGATCTGTTTTCAAATGTTGCCTCTGATGCATCCAAGTTGTATGACCCTGGACAAATTATTTAGCCTCTCATTGACATGGGCAATCTAAGACAGGAGGGTGTGTGTGTGTGTGTGTGTGTGTGAGAGAGAGAGAGAGAGAGAGAGAGAGAGAGAGAGAGAGAGAGAGGGAGACAGATAGACAGACCGACAGACAGATCCCCTAGGCAATCTGGTAAAACCAATGGAACCCTTCTCAGAATAATATTTCTTTTTAATGCATAAAATAGAATACTTCAGATCATAAAGAAAAAAGCAATTATATTGAAATGCAATATGTATATGCATATGTGTATACATATACATATGTATAACCTACATACCAATATGCACATACACACATAGAGTCCATAGACCCTTGCTCTAAGTTACTGTATGCCAATTGTTGGCTCATGTGAAGGGTGTTGTCATTCCTGGGAATCCCACCCACATGATAAACTTATTTTTTTCCTCTGGCAGTGGTCCATAATGGGTGAAAATGTCTTTATTTCTCAGTGTAGCTGATTATGCCATGGCCATATCTTTTAAAAAAGAAATATCTTTGCTTTCCTAAAGTGCTTCTAGAAATACCCTTTAGTAAATCCTTCTTCCATCGAGCCAGCCAGCCCATTTCTCGCATCTACTTTATTGTGTTTTTTTCTTTTATGATCTCACAGAACTGAGAAGAACCATTTAAAGGGTTCTATAAACATGAAATTTTAAAGTCTGTAGAGTACTCTATAAATGGAACCAAATAGAAAATAAGAGAGCTGGATAATAATTTGATTAGAAGCTAGAAAATTTTATGTAAAAGACTTCATTAGCAGAAGCTCATTTTCTTCTCTTGTTGGCCCTTTTTAGGACAATAATGTGTTACTTTCTTTGGAGTGAAGTGGGCCAATAAGGAAGGATTTATCTTTCTGTTAGCTGTGGACACTGAAGCATGATTAGCTTTTACCTTAATGTACATTGTGATATAATACCTGTGAAAATGAAATTCCTTAATGGACAGTCATTAGATGTAGCCATTTTTAAAACTCCTAAGCAGCCAGTAGGATTTTTTCAAATACAGATGGTAAAATATTTCTAACTGGTTCACTTATGTTTTCTCTTTCCACCTTATGTACGTGTGCTGGATTTGATCATGCTCTGATCTATCCTGCCTGCTTCCCTTTTCCTCTTTTCCCTTTCCGCTCCTCCTTCCCCTCCCCATCTGTAGATATCTATCTCTATGTATTTATGTTTTTATATTCATGCATAGCATGAGTATGATTTGTTGTAGGAGAGTATTAATTAATATGAACAGCTTATAAAATTCTTATTATTTACCAACATCATTCTCAGTTTTCTCTATCTATTTGTTACTCCTTATTAGCACCTAGCTGAGAATCTTGGCTAACAGGAGAATAAGATTTTCAACTGTCTTTAGTACTGACATTTTAGTGAAACAATGCCACCACAAATATGACATTCTTTTTCAACTTAACCCACAATATGCTTTATCTTTAAAATATGGCTCCAGAGGCTGATTTAGTGTAGATCTTTGAGAACCTGCAAGCCAGGAGGTCTATAGTTTACACATAGAGATATGGATACCTGAGCTTTTGGAATTTCCATCAACTTTCAAACTGATGTGTAAGCAATACTGCATTGTGGCTGGAGGAGGAAACTCGCAATAATCTGGGTTCAAATTCTTCCACTGAGACCTCATAGTTTAATGACCCAACGCAAATCATTTTAAGTTCTTGAGTCTCTATTTTTTAATTGGTAAAATGGTAACGGCCACCCCCATTTCCCCTCCAGCTCAAACCTGTGGTCCAATGATCTAGAACACACGTAATTGTAACATAACTTTAAAAGGAGAAACTATAGATCATGTAATAGTTGAGGCATGCAGAAGAAAATCTTAAGGAGGTGAGACCCAGAAGGATACAGGTAATAATGCTGTGATGGAGGATATAAGTGGACACTATGATCAGATAATGGACTGAGACATTTGTTACTGCCTGGGCCAGGTCTGTCTATGAAGAGGATTAAGACCTTTGAATGGTTTCTTTCAATCCAGCTATCATCACTCTTGAGAACATCATTTCTCTCATTTTGTGTTCTATTTTTTCCTTAAATGTCTTAAGGATAAAAGAGTTAGAGAAATTCAATTTTGACTGCCTGCTTTCCATACTCTTGGAATTAAAGATTTCTACCTCACAGATGGGAACTTGTTGATAGAGAGATTCAGAAGCAGACTTTTTCTAGTACTAGATTTTATTGAGAAAACCATTTAATAGGTTTACTTGTTTTCCTTTAACAACTTAAACTTAGAAGCAGACTATTAAAAAAAAAACCTACCTAAATATTAGCAAATACATTCTTGGGTTCAGAGAGCTTATAATTATTAAGCATGTCTTTAAAAATGTACAAGTTTTTAAAAGACAATTTTGATAAAACTAAATATGTGTACTCCATTGGATTCTTTTATTTGATCTTTATTAAAATTAGGTTTAATAAATATATCCAATATAAAAAAAAACTGGCCTGATTCAACTTTTGCCTTTATCTTCCCTCCTCTTCTCTTTCTTTCCTTTCCCTTTCCCTCCCTTCCCTACCCCTCCCTTTCCTATTATTTCTATGGATGTTACTAGGAGAAAGAGATAATCCATGCTGGATGTGATAATGCAGTTGAGTACAGGATTCACATGTCCTTAGCTATCTTTCCTTTTATCTCCGTGGACTCTAGGGAGCAGGGTGTAGTGGATAGGCCTCTGGACTTGGATTTAGTAAGAGGAGTTCAAATCCTTCCTCAGGTGATTCCTGGCTAGGTGAGCCTGAACAAATCACCTAACTTTTCTGTGTTTCCATTTCTTTAGGACAGGATTGGGGAGGGGTTGGACTTGAAGGCCTTTGAAGTTCTTTGAAACTCTAAATTGATAACCCTGTGTGTTTCCTCAAGGCTTTGGGGGCCCCCATGGCTTTGGAGGTGGGAACACATTTTCCTTTTCAGGCTTCTGATCTTCTGGAGGTCTGGGTGCAGGAACATCAAAGGGCCTTAGCTGATATCCATCTGTTTTACAAGGGAAGAAAAGGGTTTATCCTTTATTGTACCTTCTGAGTCATTCCTTTTGTCTTGGGTCCTGTTTTGAGTACTGGAGAAAATACTTATTTAGCTAAAGCCTACCTAAACCATCCATCCATCCATCCATCCATCCATCCATCCATCCATCCATCCATCTATCCATCCACCAATTATTAAGCACCTACTATGCATCAAGTACTGTGGTAAACAAATTTATGGAGATCTACGAATTCTTTCCAACTTTCAATGATAATCCAAGTAACATATAAAGAAAATGAAATTACATTTACAGTTTTAACAAAAGCAATTGATGTATTATATATTTAAGTATGTAAATATATTTATTCATATATGCATATATTTTCTATGCATATGTATGAAGATATGAAGAAAGATCAGGAGAAGGTAAAAATGTTCAAGTTGGGACATCACAATTGCATGAAAATGTTTATGTTAAAACAGGAATTATTCATTTATTTTTGTGCCATGGACTCCTCTGGAATTCTCTTGAAACCTAGAGACCTTGTCCTTGAATAATATTTTAAAATATATGAAAGAAAATATGGAGGATTACCAAGGAACCCAATTTTGTTGAAATTATATACATATATATATATGTGTGTATGTATATACACACAAACACATGTGTGTATACACACACAATCATGGATCCCTTCAATATCTCCAGAGATACTTTAATAGTCTTTGCATCCCAGTTTTAGAAGTCCTGTATTGTAATTTGAATGAATGATGAAATATTTTCTAAGCATTTACTAAGTAAAAATCCCTGGAAATCCAAATAGATACTCCAAGATATTCTCTGGTCTCACAATACTCACATTCTGGAGGAGACAACACATGCAAGGAGGTTCTTCTACAGGGTCAACAGGAAGCCTGAGAGGCTAGACCTTGGGCAAATCAGATCATAGTAGAGAAATGGGGAGATGAGTCATTGCAGGTGAAGATGACAAGGCAGGGTCAACACTGTGGTCACTAGTTGATAAAGAGGCTAACAAGAGAAGTGCCATAGCCAAGGGAAGTCATCACAAAAGGAGCTAGATAAGGAGTGACATTAGAAAGTCACATCCAGTTGCCCTTTTGAGACTATGTGTTTTGTGTGTCAATGTGTCTGAGTGTGTGTGTGTGTGTGCATGCATGTATGTGTGCATCCTGCTTTGTGCATCTATGCAGCATTGCCTATGTTATACTTTTTATCTGGAGTCTCATTATGAGGGAATTCCCACCCTCTCTACTCTTACTGCTCATATTTGAAATGCTAACTTTGCATGACAGCAGACAATATCTTTGCCACATGTGTAGAAAAGTCCCCAGAGAGATTTTACAAGTTAGAAGCCTTTGATTAAGGCACCTGAAATTCTAATTGTCAGCGACCATTTCTTTAGGAATTGGAAGTGGCCCATCTTTAGGATGAAAAGGAGACAGTTGGTCTCAAGCATTAGATATTCAGTACATGGCCATAGGTGAGCTAATATCAGAATTTCAAATAGCAATATTTTGTCTTAGAGCAAGTAGTGGGTGACTGGGGATTCTGGTATGATAATGTCACAAGAAGTTGGTGGAAGAAAATGACCTAGGATGATGATAACCCCACCATTGTGGGGGTTGGTGGGGATGAGGAGAAAGGAGAGTGCTATCTGTACCCTCTATATTTCTAGGTGTAGGGAAAAATTTTGAATGTGCTGCACTGGTTACAGAAATCAACCAACTGCAGGTATCATACAGAAGGAGGAAGAACTTGTTATGGGAAAGCAGGGATCACAAATACCGGAATGACTTCAAAACTGGAGAAGTGAGAAGGCATTTTAATATAAAGGCTCAGGAGCACAGGGTTTGGTGGGGTTCCTCTTTAACTGTTGTTCTAGCACCCCACTTACTCTTAACATACCCCAGCTTTCCCAAAACATTTGACTTTCTGTATGTCCAGAGACAACAGTATTTTCTGAAACCATAGTTTCAAGCTCCATCTTTTCCTACTATCCTGAGTTCATGCAGATTAGGACCAGATTTGCATTTTGATTTTTTTTTTCTTACCAGATGCTATAAGTTAACTTGGCTGTGAATTAAGAACTTGAATTTGATAGTCTGCCAACAATGACCATAAAATTTGTTATGGAACATCAGAAAAAAAGAAGATATCTCCACAGCCCAGCTGTTGTGTCTCTATAATCATCAAACAGAGAAGTGAAAGCAGAACCATAACTAAGGTGGAACAATTGGGACAATGACCCAGGGAGATGACATTTTAAAAGTACTAAGTGCGAGTATCTTCAGCAGATAAAGACAATTAAGTTTATGTCTGAGTTATGCAGAATAATTAGTGAAGTCAGCAAGCCTCCAGATTGGGTCCCTTTGCAGTCCTACCCTGGGTGAGTTCTATTCTGGCCCAAGTCCAACTTATTCCATTCCACAGCAGCATTAACTGCAGCAGCAAATTTAAAATGTTCCAGGATCTCTTCCTCAACCCCCTACTGGATGATTTGGAGCCTTGAGTTCTAAACTCAAAATTTTTCTCAAGGTATTTCTCTCCATATCCCATATCCCGGATTTGTCTAGGAAAGTTGACTTGATACCACCTTTCCATCTATTTTCTCAAGGAACCAAAATTATTAATTATGTTTCTAGTTAGAAGCATGGACAGAAGCAGTCCTCCCATATCATCAGGTCCCCTTTTCCTAATAAGTTATTTGAAACTGAACTTAAAACTTCCCCCTTAGGAAAGACAGTTTATTTAGTTGTCAAATGTTTAGGTTGGACAGGATGGTCATCTCTAAGTTCTCCCTACATCCCAGACTGGACAGGTCAAGGAAGAGCAGGTGGTAGGGGTCAGCCTGCTTATTGATAGTTGATATGTGGTAAGAAGCCTAGATATAATGGAGAAGTCACAATAATATGAGGATAATCAATGTTGCCAATTGGCTACAATTGATTCACTTTCTTTAAACCCTTTGGGAATTTGAGTGTCAAAGAGTCAGTAATGCCAATATTTCATCTTTGACTAAAGGTATTTGTGGGTTAGTTTGAACAATGGTTCTCTCTAATTGCAAAATGTCTAATTCCCATGCCTAGCTTGGTAAACCATGCTGGTGTTCAAGTCAATACAGGGAAATATAGTGGAATGAGCTCAGGCTCAGTAGTCACAGGACCTGTAGAATCACTCTTATGTAGCAATTTACAGTTGTAAAGAGTTACCAAGAATACTGAGGGTAAAATGACTTGACAGTATGTGCCATTGGTGGGAAATTACTCTAGATCAGTGGTCTCAACCTTCCTAATGCTGTGACCCTTTAATACTTGTATCTGGGCGTATCTGGGCATATCTGCATGTTGGAGAAGGATAGAGAAGTGGTGTCGCGATTCTTAAGACCATCAGAAATATGTGTTTTCCAATGGTCTTAGGCAACCCCAGTGAAAGGGTTGTTTGACCCCCAAAGAGGTCATGACCCACAGGTTGAGAACTGCTGCTCTAGATGTTTCTGACTTTGAGATCAGCTCTCTCACCACTACAAGCCTCTATCTCTCTAAATTACAGCCAGCCAAATAAATGAATTAGAACTGTTTCCCCAACTACTATTAAGCTTTTCTTCACTATTTGCTAGATCAAGGCTCCTCATCCTATAGCTGGCCATTGAAATTTAGCACCCATTTGCCATTCTAATCTGACAAGTGCCCCAACAAGGCAAGGGTTAAAAAAATTGCCTAAGTGAATTGTGACAGTGAATTAGACCTAGATTTTTTAAAATAGAAATTTAGGATTAGGTTTTTTTGACACGCCTTTCACATCCTAAGTTGCAGAATTTTGCATAATACTGTGTAGCTCTGACCATATTTCCTTTAAAATTGTGCAGTTTTAAAGTGCCAGATTTAGGTACTATATTGCCAGATACCCGAGTTGACATGTCATATCAGTTAAGTTAAAAAGAAAGAAGGAAAAAAATCTATTTGTATATAACATTCCATCTTCAGATTTTCCCATAAATTTGTTTCTCTTGGGATAAACAAAGGAAATCTGGGTCTCCAAAGGTATACCACAATGTGAACCACTTGCAAAAGAAAACTGGTCTGCCGTTTTGTTGCAGAGCCCTAAATATTTATGGGTTCTTGCTAGAGGCTGATGGATTAATACTTGAGGATCTTGGTAAAAGGAGGTATTTCCTCTTCTCTTGGGTCAGTATATATAAGAAATACTAAGAACATTGGGATTTTTTTTGCCATGTTAAATGGTGAATTGCTTTTTCATCAAGTCGCTCTATAGGGTAGGAAAGTTTCAGATCTGAGACTGACAAGATAGTATTTTTCTAAGAACTGAAAAAAAAGTAACATGATGCCCATCATTTGTGAAATTACTGAAAAAAAGGTGGTAATAAGAATGCAAGAGAATACTATTGTGCCAGCAGATGATAAAGGGGATGGTTTCTGAGAAGTCGGTGTATCTATATCTATGATATTGACATTAAAAAATGAATAATTTTAAAATTCTTATAAATTCAAAAGTTAACCATGATTCCACAAGACGGAGAGTGCCAGGTGATGGGAGGGCTACCTATACAAGCTGACAGATTTCTTGATATATCCAATATGCGGATTTGTTGTGTTTAAATACAAATATTTCTACAAGGTTTTTCTTTTCACCCAGTGAGGGAAAAATTATAAAGGTTACAGAAAAAGGGAAAAGGTTATAGGTGAAGAAAAAGATAGATAGACAGATAGACAGATAGATAGAGAGACAGACAGATAGACAGACAGATAGACAGAAAGACAGACAGACAGACAGACAGATAGATAGATGGATGGAAGATATCGATACATACACACATACACATACACACAGATATATCCTACAAATACATATGTGTGTATATATCTCCTTTGACAAGCATATATGTGTGTATATATACACACATACACACAAACTCATATATACATATATGTCCTTTGACATATATCTGTGTATATATGTTATACACATATATTGCAAATGTATGTGTATATATCTCCTCTGACAAACACATGCATATATATATATGAGTGTGTGTTTATATATAAAGACACCCCTAGGCTTGTGTTTATATACATACACTCATATATACACAAAAATCATTTTACATATATGTATATATGTTACACACATATACATAAACTACATATGCACACATATTTACACATATACATGAATGTGTGTGTATGCTTGCCAACCAAATAATATTTTAAATTTGACTAAAAATTTATAAAAGTAATCTCAAGCCCATTCCTTTTCTCCTGTCACTCTTGCCATTACAGTGTAGAAATATGTATGATGTGCTGTCATTTAGCAATATCAATGTTCTTTCCTCTCTTGTAACCTTGTTTGTAATTAGAATTTTATAATTCTCTTTGTAAACAGTGACAGTGATTCTAATAATCAATCATTCACATATCCAGATTCAGGATCAGCCCAGCAGTAGGCTTCCACAACATCCAGTTACCAATGCTAGTAGAATAAGGAAATTTTGTAGAAAAGGGATCTAACCCTTGGACCCTGAATGTTTTAAAAATATATTTTATAACTATATTTAATTCCTTTTCAAGCCAATGCATTTTATTTTCTGCATTTTTCTATCCTAAGATGGGGTTCCCAGGCTTCATCAAACTGCCCAGGGGGTCCATGATGCAAAAAAGTTTATGAACCCTTGGTGTGTAGATCATCTTAGCACAGTACATGGCCTATAGTAAAAGCTTATTAAAAAGCTCATTAAATGACTGACCATCTAAAGTAGCAAATTCATAATCCTAATGCACTTTATGTTGTAATAACAATTATTTTTAAGTCAATTTATCTTTATCAACCATTTTGTTAAGATGAACATAAAATTACCTTTCATTACTTCAACGTATACCGACTGATGGAGGAAAAGAAAGAGGAGGGGCCTGGAAACTCTAGAGTTTAAGAGGTTCCTTGATTGCTTCAAACATGGATAATTGAATATTTCAGCTCTAAAATGCTTCTGGTAGTGCCAGGTACAGCTGGAGCATGTTTATATCAACAAAGTATGTAGGTGATGTCACTTTCAAAGAATTCCCTGTTAGGTGGAGGAATTTAAACCAGGTCTAGAAGCCTAAGAGGCCCCAACTTTCATTAAGGTTCACCTACTTTAACCTCTCATTTTTTAAAAAAGTAGCCTCCACAAAGGGCAGACCTGACCCTGGCTTTATCTCAAGGGGTTTTCCCATTCTGCTTCACATAACTATGTCCTAAGAGTCAGTTGCTCTTGAGTCATCAATTCTGCTGGTAAATATAGAACAGAAGTTCCTTGCCTTGGTCAGCCGGCCTACCAGCCCTTTGGCTTGGTGCAGTGTTCTGTTCATTAAGGGTTTAAAGGCCTCATGAGTCACACAGTATGTACCAAGCCTAGGGGTGTCTTAAACTACTATGGGCAGGGGCAGAGTTTATTTGTGGGGTTGCTTTATGTTATTTTTGTCTTCTGGAGAGGGCCTGGAAGAATGTTCCTGGGGCCAGAATTCTCATTGAAGAGAAGATTGGGACTCAGGAAATATAAATTAATAAAAAAAAACAGAAAAATATGATATTTGGTACTGAAAAAAGTTTATTTTCTCTACTCCTGATACATACTGGTTGTGGAATTCTGGGCCACCCACTTAACCTCTGGGTCCTTGGGCAGCTCTCTGAGAATGTAGCATAAGACTAAAGATGACAGAAAGAAGTTATTGGCTGTCCAGAGGACTAATAATGAAGCATGTTACCTTCCCATAGCAGAGAATGGAATGCACCACAGGTACAGTAGGGGACATGGTTGATTGGTTTTGACTATGGCGTATGTTTCAATTTGCATTGTGTAACTATGATTATTTGCATCAAGGATTTTGTTTTCTTCTATTGGAGATGGAATATTTCAAAGTGGGTGAAGTAAAGAGTAGAAATAGAGAGTACTGACTGCCTTCCCCCCCAAAAAAAAGCAATTCATGATGAAAAACTTATTTTTAATGCACATAAAAGGACACCAGAAATTTTAAAGGAAAACAAAGACAAGTGGAACACCATTGAAAGTAACATGATGAATTTATTATATACTTTTTTTAAGCTATGGGTAATAGAGATTCATATTTTTTCCTACACAAGTGAACTATTCCCTTTTCTATTTCTAACTAGCTAGAGAATGGTTGTCTCTATTAGCTAGAACAGTGAGTGACCTGGAATCAAGATCTCAAGATATTTCAGCGAGCTCTGCTATGATGCTGTTTATTTTAAACTTAGTTCATAAAAAAGTAGTAATTCTATATACTTCCAGTGGGCATAGTAAAGATCAGTGGGTGTTTGCAGAGGTATTTGAATTCTATGGATAAAAAAAGAAAAAACAAGTAATGTTCAAAGAATCACAGTGCCATCTTTGTGTTATTGTTGTTCCACTTTCAGAAAGTCTCTTAGAAGAAGAGAAAGTCTCTTAAAAAAATTCCTTCTAGGTCACCTTTGTCATGTCTGATCTGAGAGGAAGGCTAAGAAACAAGCAAAAATCAGAAGGGCAACTGGAGATTTTGAGAAAGCCTGAAAAAAATTAATATTTAACTTTGAAGTACAGCATGTTGTGGTGTTAGAGAATGTTCAAATCCCAAATCTTTGATTTAATTTAGAGGAAACAAGAGTCTTATTTTTCCCCTTTGAGGTTAAGATCAAAGTTTTGAGGTCATTCAATTGGAATTCAACCCAATAGAACCCTAAAGATAGAACTAGGGGTTGATGAAGAATTGAGAACATGTTCCAAGGCCAAATTCCTCATCAAATGTCAAATGTATGAATGTCTCCAGCACAAGAAATTCTGTTGCATAATGATTAATGCCGTATATTGAAGCACAGAAAACCTGAGTTTGAATCTTGCTACTGATGATTATTGGATGGGTAAGCATGGACCATTGCCAAGTTCTTTATCTTCTTTGAGACTCGGTTGCCTCACCTGTAAAAAGGACTTGATAATAGCAATTACTTCATAGGGTTAATGAGAGGGTCAAATGAGATAATGTTTTAAAAGTGTTTTACAAACCTTAAAGCACCATGTAATTGCGAGTATATATAAGGATATATAAGGGATATAAGGGACAAGATCTATGATTACATTGGTGTAGGGAGATGCTGAATGAGGAAGCTATGAAGATCAGGACCTTCTACAGTTTACACTATCAGAGAGTTCTGGGGGCAACGAAAGGTTAAATGACGTTCCAGGATCACATAGCCCTTGTTTGTCAGAAATAGGACTTGCTAGTTGTCCTGCTCTCAATCTACCATAGCATAATTCCTCTCACAAATGTGAGCTATTGATATTACCTTTTGCTTGCTTTTAGGAACTGGATGCATGATTACATTGGGTGAAAAGTGGGCACTACATACAAGACTGGGACATGAATGAGGTGTGGAGCATTTGGGGGGATTAGGGTTATTTTGCAAAAATGCCCTCTTGGGTGGTATATGGGGCAAGGGGGAAATCTTATGCTTGTTAGTGCTTCCAGAAAAGATGTTATCGAATCTAGCATTTGATAAGAACTTATGCACTTAGATTTCAGGTGGTGTAGTAGAAAGAGCACTTGACTTGGAATCATAAAAACTTGATTCAAATGTTTGCTGCCATTTAATTTCATTGTGACCTTGCACAAGTGATTTCATTTCTCTTCATCCCTCAATTTCTGAGACTAAAATGAACAAGTTCTGGTGGGATTACTGGACTAGGTCATAGAATCATAGACTTAGATGGAAGGTACCTCAGACAATATCTAGCCAGCCCCTCATGCTATGGATAAGGAAACTGAGTCCTTGAGAGTTTAAATAATGTGCCCAAGGTTGCACTGGTTTTTAGTGACTGAGGCTGGACAATTCGAACCAAGGTCCTCTGATTCCAAATTCCACTATCTTTTCCCTGTGCTACACTGCATTTCAGATGACCACTAGTAATCATTTAAGCTATAAACCCTAGGATCTCAACATCTCTTCTTTGCTTTGCTTTGCTTTTTCTACTATAATCACTTTTTATAGGCTTAGCTACTTATGGTAGCTATTCTCTTTTTCCTCTGGTTCTTGGGAGATAAGGTTGTGGGAAAGGGTTAGGAGAGTGGTATCACAGAAAAGAGATAGGCACCTGCTTCATCGAAGATGATGGATTAGAAGCAGCAACCCAGCTGAACTCTTTCAACGTTCTCGTCCAAACAATTTTAAAATAGCCCCTCAACTCAGATTTTGGAGCAGCAGAGCCAACAGAAGTTCAGGATGAGTTTTTGTTTGTTTGTTTGTTTTTACCAACATAAGAACACTTAGGAGGTCATCAGGTTTGGTCTGTGACCCTGGAGTAATGAGCTGTGCCACACATGTGGCAACAGCAACAGTGGCAGCAGGAGCTTCAGGATACTCCTCAATTTGGTGAACAAGTTAAAGGCATATGATTGTGATGGAGAACTATTGTGCTATAAGAAATGATGGGAGGGGTGGTTTCAGGAAAACAAAGAGTATGTGAAGAGTTATATGAACTGATGCAAAGTGAAGTGAGAAGAAACCTGGAGGTCACTGGGCTCAGTAACATCCATGTTGAAACAATGATCAATCGTAAAGACTTCACTGCTCTGATCAATGGCTTGATCCAAGACTTGTGATTCTAAAGGACTGGTGATGAAAAAATGCTATTCACTTCCATAGAGAAAAGTGGTGAATTCTGAATTCAAATTCAAGTATAATTCTCTCACTTTATTTTCTTGTTTTTTTTCCAAATATACCTAACATGGACATATGTTTTACACGATTTTCCATGTATAATTGATATCATATTACTTGCCTTACCAGTGGGTATGAAACAAGGTCAAAGGGAAAGATATTATTTCAAACTCAAAAGCCAAAAAGAAAAGAACACTAATAAATAATAGATAAAAATCATGCGTAGACCAAGGAGTAAATGAAACCTGTTTCATCCACAGGGAAATGATGTAAAAAAGTAGTCAAAAATATTGAGGCAAAGTATTTAGTACTCTTATGCTCCCACTTCTAAGCGTAGATGGAAAATTAGAAAAAATAAAATAAAAATATTGAGATGATTGTTAAAGATAGTATAATTAACTACCCAGTAGTTATACTAATGTAGTGAAATGGTAGCTAAATGCTGAATATTGAAGTGGTTATTTGTATTTAGATGTTGGGAGAGTTTATGATGTCTTCCCAAAGCACACTATAGCTGATGACAGGTAAAGGTAGCTTACAAATAGGATGAGTGACAGAGAAAATGTGGTCTTGGAATCAAGTCAATTTAATTCCAAAAACATTCATTATGTGCCTGCCATGTTCAAGGCACTGATCTGATTGCTACAAATACAAAGATGAAAAATGACATAGTCCCTATTTTCAAGAGAAGGCAGAGCCTAGAAAATACAGATTTGGAATTAGAGATCCTGAGTTCTAATCATGCTCTGTAACTTGTGAGACCTTGAGCAAGTCATCTGTCTTCTCTACATCTTTATTTTATTGTCAATGAAATGAGATGAAGTGGAATGATGCTTTCTAATGTTCCTTCCAGATCTAGATTCCATGCTGCTGTGATGGATGTCAAGGTAAATGGACATCAAGACATACAAAAATATTATGTAAATAAGAATGTGATGCATACAATGGGTAGGTCAGTCACATTTCAGTGGGGGCAATCAACAAAGTTTTCTTGGAGGAGGGCACTCCTGAACCAGGCTTAATGAAAAAAAAAGTCCTAGTCATGGGGGACAGGAAGTGTTAATGGGTAGTGGTGGGAAGATACAACCCATACTGGGGAATTCTAAATGGTAGAGTATGTTGAGATTGAAGAGTATGGGTAGGAAAATAGATGAACTCAGAGTCATTAGAAAGGCTTTGAATATCATTCAACAGACATTTACATACCTACTATGTACTCAGAATCTTGACATAGTTATAATCTCCATGGTAAAAAATATGTTTCTGCTATTATTCACGAAGGACTTTATTTCCAAAAGAAGAATTTCCTCACAGTAACCAGGTAGGCCAAGTGTCTATTGTCATTGCCTCAGCAGTTGGAGAAAACTGCTCTTTGGGAGACGTGTGTGTGTGTGTGTATAGAGATGACAGTGTAAAGACTGGGAGAATTCCTGTTGGTTTCCTACAGGAAACCTGTAAAATGGCTATAAAGCAAAACTGTGGTATTTGTCAATTGTTCATTTCATTGCTGATGCTAACTTAACCACAGACTCTTACCAAGAAAGAACCATCGTGCTGATGATCTTTTACAGTTGTCATCACTATAAAGGAATACTTTCAACCTCATTTCTGGATGTTCTTAGGATGAAAATGTAGGCCCAGTTTTGCTATATTTATATCTGTTTAGGCATCAAATTGGAAAATTTATTAACACACTAAAATACAATTTTATTATATGATTGATAAAATGTGCAAGGCCTAACTCAGTTTGACTGGATCTGTCTATCCTTAGGTACGTGTGAATACTGGAGTAAGCTATCTAACCTTTATGAGAATCATTTTCCTCATCTGTAAAACAGATTTACTAATGTTATACATAGGGGCACTGAGAAAATGGCAAAGTTTACTCTTTGATCCACCCACCTTTCCATATGGTATCTCTCCGACCTAGTATGTAGAACAGTGGTTCTCAACCTTCCTAATGCCCCGACCCTTTAATACTCATATGCGGGCGTATCTGCATGTGGGCAGACCTACCTGGAGATGGATAGAGGAGCAGTATCTTGGTTCCTAAGACCATCAGAAATATGTGTTTTCCGGTGGTCTTAGGTGACCCTTGTGAAAGGGTCGTTCAACCCCTAAAGGGGTCATAACCCACAGTTTGAAAACCACTGATCTAGAACCTTAACAATGTCTTGTCAGTTACATGGAGAAGACAAAGGAGGAGGAAGAGGAGGATGAAGAGTAGAAGAAGAAGGAAGAAAGGAAAAGGGGAAGAGGAAGCAGGGAGGGAAGAAGGAAAAATAAAGCTCTAATGATATAACACTAATGATAAAACACTAATAATAGTGTTTTAAGCTTAGCATTGCATTGTATACTCATTATTTTTATCTTCATTAAAACCCTGGGAGGTAGGTGATATTATTATTTCCATTTTACAGATATGGAAACTGAGGCACCAACAGGTTAAATGAGTTACCCAGGGTAAGTGCCTGATGTTGGACATGAAAAGAAAATTTACTGACTCCAAGTCCATTTCTCTATTATCTGAACACATAGGTATTTAAAAATACACTGAACCTTGTTCAAATCCCTTTCCCTATCACAATTCTTTAGTTCTGTCATATTCTTTTAGACTTCCATTGTGTGCTATTTGATTGTTACTCCATGGCATACATTTGCTTTGTTTTCATACCTCAAGCACCCAGGATGTCATATAGGAAGGCATAAATCTCTGTGCCTTTGGAAGTCTGTTGA
>CM053597.1:25076510-25088347 GCA_028646575.1 Pseudocheirus occidentalis | reverse complement strand
GTCCTGTGTAATTACACAGGTACAGCCTGTATTGAATTGCTGCTCCTCCCAGTGGGAGTGGGTGACAGGGGAGGAATTGCAATAATCTAGTATTTAAAGCTATACAATCAAATGTAACTGGGAAATAATACCTACAGGGATGGGGGCAGGGAGCCCCTCCCTGCCCTGCTAGAAAGTTAGAGGGGTGTTGGAGGAGGGCATAAAAGGGAACAGATTGTGGAGGGGCCTTACAGTGGGATCAATGTTCTGGGCTGGGGCAAAAAGGGGAGAAAATTTGTAACTCAAAACCTTGTGGAAATGAATGATGTAACCAAGAAAATAAATTAAAATAAAAAAAACAGTATGAAAGAGGGGAAATTTATGATGAATCTGATGAGTCTCAGAATAAGTCAACTTAAAACTTGATAATGATGTCAGTATAAAACAGCAGTTCTCACCCTATGGGTCACGACCCTTTTGGGGGTTGAATGACCCTTTAACAGGGGTTGCCTAAGACCATCGGAAAACACATATTTCCAATGGTCTTAGGAACTGAGACACTCCTCCTCTGTCTCCAGACACCCACATGTAGATATGTCCATATACACCCACATACAAGTATTAAAGGGTTGAGAACCACTGATATAAAGGAAAGCACAAGGGAGAAAAGCTACAATTTTGATAGAAAATAAGAGTTTTGAGATCAAGAAATAAAAGAGTAAAGAGGCTTATCGATTATTCAAAACCCATATCTGTGTAGTATGAATATTCTTGAAATTATTTTTCACTTAAATTTATTTTTCCTCTCCCCTACCATTCATCATTGGAAAAAGAGAAAAGTATCGTAAAAACATGAAGTCAAGCAAAATAAATCCATTTATTGGCAATGTCCGCAGAAATCTGTCTCATTCTGTGCTGTGTTCATCAACTGCCAGGAGTTCTGGTACTCACAACTTGGCCCCTTCCTTCCTTTCCAGCCTTCTTATACCTCATCCCCTTTGAACACAGACACATCTTGTTTTATTGGATTTCACTTTATTGTGCTTCACATTAAAAAAAAAAAACAAATTAAAGGTTTCTGGAAATGAAAACTGAAGGTTTGTGTGGAGCAACTCTCATATTTTGGCAATTCTTGAAAAGTTTCATACTGCTTCATTATTATTTTATCTGTTATGCTGATCTGTGATCAGTGAGTTTAATGTTACTATTGTCATTCTTTAGGGCATGCCATGAACCATGCCCATGTAAGATGGTGAACTTAATCGATAAATGTTTGGTGTCCTTTGATTGCTCCACCCACCAGCTATTCTCTGGTCTCTCTCTCCTGGAGCTCCCTGTCTCCTGACACACAACAATTTTGAAATTAGGCTAATTAATAATTCTGCAGTGGCCTTTAAATGTTCAAGTGAAAGGAAGAATGAATTGATGTGACAAACTTCAGTGTTTCTTTTTTTAAGAAATTGCCATAGCTCCCCCGCCGCCCCCAGTCTTCAGCCACCACCCTGATCAGTCAGCAGCCACCAACATCAAAGCAAAGCCCTCTGCCAGTAAAAAGATGACAACTTGCCAAAAGATTTGGTTAGCATTTTTATCAATAAAGTATTTTAAATTAAAGTATGCACATTTGTTTGGACAAAATACTATTGCACACTTAATAGACTACAGGATAGTGTAAGCATAATTTTTATATCCACTAGAAAAACAGAAAATCCGTGTGACTTGCTTTATTGCGATATTTGCTTTATGGAGGTTGTCTAGTACTGAAGCCTCAGTAACTCTGAGGCATGCCTGTACTCTACTACCCAGTTACACTGTCCTCCTTGCTGTTCCTTTAACACAGCAATCAATCCACCTCCCTTTGTGCTAGGCAGCCTCCATCCATGAATTTTCTGTCCATTATTTCTGCCACTTTATTTCTCAGAATTTCTTCAGAATTTAACTGAAAGCCCACCTTCTGTAGATCTTTTCTAGTCTTGGCTGCTACTGTTTCTTCCTTTTAAAATTATCTTCATATACTTTTGATGGATCAAGATATTTACATTTTATCTTTGCCTTTAAATGTATACTCCCAGAAAACGGACATATTTTTGGTTCTCCTCTCCTCTCCTTTTCCTCCCCTTTCCTCCCCTCCTCTCCATTCCCTTCCCTCCACTTTCCTCCCCTCCTCTCCATTTCCTTCCCTCCCCTCCCCTCTTCTACTTTCCCTTCCCATCCCCCCTCCCCTCTATTCTGTTGTCCTCATATGCCTAGCACTTAGTTTAGCACAGGATATGATGCAAAACTGGAACTTAGATGTTTGTTAAATTAATGACATCATTATTTTCCATTTGCTGAATATTGTGGAGGAGTACGTAAGATTATGAAAGATATTTCAACCCAAAATAAAACTCTGAGTTTGCCCCATTCTGCCATGGAATTGACCAAACATAATTTTTTGGTACATTTTAAAGGAATAGAAAATTGTTTTTTATTGCACATGGTTTATTTTTCTTTTGAAAAAAGATTGGTTTCTTTTGTTTTTATATCACCTACACTAGCCAGTGAATCTTATCTCCCCTTCTCCCTTGCAGAAGACTATTCTCGTAATAAATAATAAAAAGAGATTAATAAAATGAGAATACATAAATATTAATAAAATGATAAAGAATCACAAAATTAAGGAACAGATAAAAAAAACTATCATCACGTGCCATATCCTACATCTTCTGTCCCTTTAGACCTTTGCAAAGAAGTGAGAAAATGGTTACTCCTATATCTTCTTTGGGGCCAAACTTGATCAGTTTAATTTCTCAACATTCATTTCTTTATTATATCACTTTCTGTTTGCATTGTTGTCACTGTTGTCATACTGACTTATTGGTTATGATTGCTTCACTTTGCCTCAGTTCATAAGTCTTCCTATGCTTTTCTATGTTCATTCCCCCACCCACTCACCCACGATAGTAGATTCTTAACTAAGAGGGACCTTAGGGGGTCAGCTGTCTCTTCACACACACACACTTATTTTTCAAATAAGGAAACTGAGGCACAACATCTGTCACGCGACTAGTAAATATTTGCAGTGAGATTTTGTAATGCCATGCACAAGCAGCTTCACAAAGAATGCTATTCTGAACAGCAAAGGGTTCCTCACATTTAAATTAATTACCATTACAGATTTGCACCCAGATCCTTTGGAATTTATTCACTATTCTATGAATCTATGTTCCTCCCATGTTCACTCTTGCAACAATATTCCCTTGCCCTCATGCACCATGACTTATGTAGGTGTTCTTCAGTGGATGGGTATGTACTTTGTTTTTTGGTTCATTGTCACTACAAAAAAAGTTGCTATAAATAGTTCAGTGGTTTTTTGCTTAATTTTGTTTTTAACATCAATCTCCCTGTCTTATATGCCTCCGAGTGAATTCAATAGGTTTGGAGTATGAACCATATTCAAATGATTTTTTAAAATGTGAGAACAACTAATGTTGCCTGATGTCACAGTAAAGAATAAGAATGGGAATTTTTTTTTCTGTAAACTAATGTTTAAGATAAGGGTTTTTTTCAATTAAAAAGTAACTTTTGACTGGTTGCAAGCATATTCACACCCTATTTTGTCATAAATATTATTGCTAGCAATAAGAAGGAACATAAATATTTAGGCCAAGTTCTTTTTTGTTTCCGTGTTCGATGATGTTCTCCTTTGTGTCAATTTCCTCTTGGCCAACATTTCACATGAATTCTCATGGGCTTTGTTTTCGTTTAATAATGCTGATTTGTAGCCATCCATATGAGGAAGTTCCAAGTTTCTGGAATATACCTGTATTTTGTTAATGTACAGGGAAATTAAAAGTAAATATATCTTTCCTCATCCATTTCTGGGTAAAATTTTGCCTTAATAGACTCATAGACCATCAGAATTGAAGGAACCTCTAGTTTTACCTATACTTGAGTTGTAAACTTTGCAACATCCTTGATGAAAAGTGTTCCATCCTTTCTTGAAGGCTTCCAATTACGGCATATTCACTACATCATGAAGCAATATATTCAACCATGGAACCACTTGAATTGTTCAGAAATCTTCTATTATATGAAAATCTGGCTCTTTCAAACTTCCAGATGTTTCTACTTCCATGCCACGGGTTCAAGAAAAACAAATTAAAATAAAAATGATTAAATTTTTCTTCCATTTGAGAGCCCCTAAGTCTTTCCTTCTCCCAACTATAAATCCCTTCTTCCTTTTGCTGACCCTTGCATCGCACTGCACATCAAATCTATCAGTCAGTTAATTCAAACAATTGTCACAGGTTTTCTGGTAAACTTTGTGGATACAAATGATAGGCAAAGGCAGCCTCTGCCTATTGGGAGAGACAAAGAGTAAGTGACTGACTTACTCATACAGACCATGTGGGAAGTAATCAGAGAGGAAGGCTCTAGTGAAAACACTGACCTCTGTGCTTCTACTTATGAATTTCCTAGAATGCAGATCTCAGAACTGAACATAATATTCCAACTGGTGTCTGATTAGGTATGAATTGAGGACAGAAGAAAATGTCTCATTCTAGAAAATCTGCTGATGCGGTCTAGGTTTGCTTTAGCTTTTTAAGGCCCCTTTGTCATGGTACTGACTTCCATTGAGCTTCCAATCCATTTCTTGCTCTTAATGGTCACTCCACATCCATATGCTAGTAGTTGGAAAAGGTATTTTTAATTGTGCCGGAATCTTTAAGAAAAATATTCTAGAGATCTGAACCGAAGAGGTAATTTATTATTTGTGCTATGCTTGTGGCCTGAGAGAATTAAATGTTTCATAAAGCCAGTTCTTTACATATGTGGCTAGTAGAATTCTTTAATATTTATGAACAGGCATTTTAAAAATAATAAATTCTAAAATACACAGTTATCATAATAATTAATTTTTCCTCCTTTGAAAAGTAAATGCTATTTATTTATTAAAATTTGAAAAACAAAACAAAACCCCATATTATCCCTTTGGCCAATTTGACGCAAAGAAAGTTCATTTTTATAAATAGGATCATTGGCTTTTGATGATAAACTTCATCATAACACCAAAACAGTGGTTTGTGTCTGTGCCAAATGGATTAAGACCCATAAAAAATTCCCTGAAGTCCTTTTGCTACACAAGGAGAACTGCCATGAAATGACAAAAAGTGAAACTGAGCTCAGCACACAATCTGATTACTTAGCTAAACCCAGATACCATTATATGCACTAATATGAATGATAAACTAACAGTTCTCAATCAACGAAGGCAACCCCAAAGGAGCTTTTAATTTATGAGAGGATTACTATGAAAGCAATATTTTAATTTCTCCCCCAATTCAATTTATTAAGCATCTATTATGTGTCAAACATAGTATTAGTAGCAGGAACACAATGACAGAAATATAATACTCTCTGTTCATAAGGAGTTTACATTCTGTTGCTTAATTGGGTCAATGGGGGGGGGCAGTAAGTCAGGAGGTATCCTAGCCCCATTTCATGGAGAAGGAAACCAAAGACAAGAAAAGGCAAATGTCTTGCAAGTAATCACAAATCTATTAAGCCCAACACCCACTTCTTCTTCTTCTTCTTCTTCTTCTTCTTCTTCTTCTTCTTCTTCTTCCTCTTCTTCATTATTATTATTAATTATTATTATTATCATCATCACCATCATCATCATCATCATCATCATCATCATCATCATCATCATCATTATTATGATTACATGTGAGAACCAACCAGAGTGAACAATGAGACCTCAGGCATTCTATCCCTTGTATGTAGTAGTAGAATGTAAGATCACTGAGGATAGGCATTGTTTCATTTTTGTTTTTGTAACCGTATGTACAAACACAGCTAACAGACCTGGTTGATGTTTAATAAATGCTTGTTCTATACAATTTCTGGAATTTAAAACAACTTTGATTCTTCTGCTGACCAAACTTTCCCAAACCCATTAATGGAATAAATTCTTAACCATTTCATTCCTTTGGTTAGCTTAGCTTTCAGTTACACTCTTCCAAAGGCAACATTGCCCCCCCTTTTTTAAATGTATTTATGATCCAATCAGAGTTCCCCACTCTGGTACTCAATGAGAGGGCTGTTTGGAATGTACTCAAACCTCACTGGTTTCCTTGGCAACAAGGACCAGGTGAAAACACTCCAATTAGCTTGTCTCTCCCACTCAAGTTCCCTCATTTTATCAATGCAGAGAAGCACCTTAGAGAATTTAATGTTTCAGACTGGGTGCTCTGGAATGTATAGGTGGTCAGAAGTGCTTTGGGCAGGTGAGTACTTTGGCTCCTATCCAATCAGGGCAAATGATACTCTACAAAATCCAATTTGGAGATATCTGTTTTTCAGGAAACATTCAGGTCCTCTCCTTAGTTGGCAGAAACCATGAGCTGCACCCTTTTTTGAAACTCGTAACGTTTATGTTTGTTTAAAGCCCCTTTTTCATTATTGCTTCTTAATAAATGCTTATTAGTTGATGGGAGGTGGTATTTTTTTCTTGAGTCCATGAATATAATATCCTGAGCCAAACAAAGACACATGCAAAATGAATCACCACTCATTGGTCTTGGAAAGTTCATTCTTAATTGGGTGTTATTTGCCATGAGGAATAGTTGCAAATGGGTGAGAATTTCCCATTTTCATCATTCTTAGGTCATCTAATTACATGCTGGCTTCCCAAGTTGAAACAGGTTGTTAAGCTGGCTACATGGGTTGTGTTATTGTAGGATGCAAAATGTGAAAAGGGTAATTAACTTATCAGATTCATGGCTGTTTCCCATTGCTCAACACAAGTCCATGGATTGAAAATGTTAAAGCCTTTACTACTGGAGGCAAGTTACTTATAACTGATTCTCTAAGCATTTGAATTTCTTTTACTCATTGGGGTAGGGTGGGAACAAAAAGAAAAAAAATAGATCTTGCTTTATTTATGAGAATGGAATTTCAAATTATCTTGACTTGTTTGCCAGATAAGGTTCCCTTTTGATAAGCTTTAAGGAGTTGTTGAATGGGAACAACCAAAGCCTATATGCTTAAGAATCAGTTTCATACAGCTACAGTTAATGGATTAGATGCCCTTCAGCTCTAGTCAATTTTAGATGGTTGGGATGGAATATTACTTATTCTCTTTTGCCCTGTTCTCTCAGTGCTACTCCAGTTCATCTCATCTCATACATATACAATGGAATGCCTTAGCAGTTTAAAAGAACAACTGGTCTGCTAAGGTAAATCTTTAACTCAAAAATAAAGTGATGAGAAGCATCAAAATATGAAACTGGTAATAATGAAGACTCATCAAAGTCTTCCTCCTTATTCATGGAATTTCATATATTTTTCCCCTGTAAATGGGTTCATGAACAAGGTTATGAAATACTTTTAATTGTTCCTAAGGGAAACTGGTGAATTTGCTTAGGGTTACAGCTATAAATTACTTATGACCACAAAAATTATAATTTTCAGTTTAGTTTTGCAGTAATTTGTGGACCTAAAAACCATACAAAAGTTATTTTTGAATGAAAATTGTCTAATGTGTTAGGTGACTAGGAGATAAAGGCTGTTTTTTTATAAAAACAGATATTAGTAGAGAAAAAAGAGAAACATGACAGTTGCCCTGTACCTCTAAAAGGCTGCAGAAAATGGGATGAAAGGAGGAATTTGGTTTTTTGTTAACATTTTGGCATTATTTTCAATATTTCTTAGAGCATAATATGTAGCAAGTGTGTTTTTAAAGCTAGTTGAGGTTTCCTGAATACAGTATCATGTTTCATGAGTTTCATTTCCTCCCCAGAATCTCCCAAAGAATACCAATGAATACCAACTTTCACTAAGAGAGGTAATTCTTATATTTTGTGAGATTCTAATATTAAACTAATATAATCATATGTGGCCTATACCTTTATGATGAGTTTATGTAACATTTATTTTATCTATAAAATTCTTACATTTTAACTAATATAAATTGTTTTTATTGAAATTAGGTCTAGCTCAATTTTTTTGTCGGAGGGTAACTTCTAGATATAGCCTATTGTTAATCAATGTATTCCATCATAATATTTCTAGAAGAAAAAATGCTTTTATATCCACATTCAGTTGCTTGCTCTCTGATTTTGTCGTCTTCATGTACTGTTGTTTTTTCACGTGGGTCAAATTGTATATGACAAGAAACTACTATGTTTGCTATTTGGAATTCACATTACAATCAAGCAAATTGGTAAAGAATATCAGAAATGCTGTTGGTATCTAGTGTTTCAAGTTTTTTAAAAGGTCCTCGAGACATCACATACAGAGTCCAATCAAAATTACATTGTGATTGTGGAGTATTGTGATAACCTTAGAGTTAGTGTCCTGTTGGCCCCACTAGATAAATAATAGTGATTCACAAAGAAGCTGTTGGCTTGAAAGATAAGGACACGTGAGCTAGTTCTGAAAGGACATACACAGTTAATCATTAGTGGAGTTTGAGTTTCACTTTGCTTGAACTAGAATGAACTAGAATTATCTCCTCAGAATCACAGTTTAATATTCAAGATTTAAAGAATCAGATGATACTGTTGACCCATTAGCTCCAGTGGCATTGTAGAAGGTTACCTTGTATTTCACAGGGATGCAAGAGAAAGTGCACTAGTGATCCTTGCCTTTGCAGCTGCACTTTGTTCTGCTTTCGATTTTCATTTGATATTTCAAGGTCAGTGAGAGTGACCTTTTCTTTTTCACTGACTTATTCTGTGTTTTTAGCTGAAAACAGATTATTCTTTATCCTGTTCTTGTAATCATGATATAATTACTGCAGCTGTCTGATTAGATATTAGGGTTTTTTATTATTTCAGAACAGGGGGCCCTAAAATGTGTTCTAATAGAGCAGGGGGTGTGTTTCCTTTGAAATGTACATGCAGATATATCTAGACACTGATATAAGGGTGTCTGTTTCTATAGGCACACATACATACACACATATTGTTAAGCAATGGGTCCCAGTTTTCCAGGAAGATCTTGACATGAAACCTTCCTCATAAAGCACAGGAAATGATCCTTGGGAAGAAGGACCATGATGTGTTCTACCTTGGCTCCTTTCTCCCCAAGAAGTAGAGGCTGTTTAAGCTGGGGAAGATGCTCCCCTCATGTTGTAGCTTTTCAAAATTCATAGCAGGAGCCACACTCGGGCTGAGATTTTTTTTTTCCTATGGCCACAGCAGGATCAGATGTGACTGAAAGATTTAGTCTATATAATTCACTGTGGCTTTTTCAGATACTTCTGGTAGGAGTGAGATGGTATTTCTTAATTTCTTAATCTCTCCTTCTCCTGGAACTCTACAGTGAGTCCATCACATATAGTTCTATGAAAATCATTGAAGCATGACCTATGACTTTCTAAACCAGGTTAACTATAAAACTGGGACAACTATTTGGGTGAAACAAGTAAACCAATGGTATAGAGCAGAACCGTAACTAGATATTTTCTCCTTGGGGCAAAACTAGTGGAGAGAGCAGGGAGATGGTGGCTACAGGACAGAGGACGTTCTGACTATGGGAGTGATTCAGTTTCATGGAAGAATTATTGATTGCCAGTGGGGATGTGTGGTAGTGTGAGTTGTGGAGGGTCAAGAAATGAGGCATGGTGGAAGAAATCACTACAGAGAAGAGAAGTCTTTCCCAAAGGGAGAAGTAGTCTATCCTCTTGTTGAAACTCTGGAAGAGAACTCCATTTGACCCTGCTAGTGACATTACTGGTATGGATGTACATACTCTTTTGGATGTACATACCCAGTCCCTCTGGAGAAATGGTCCCTGATTTTCAGTAAACAGAACAGTGGAGGATGAATTCTAATAGGTTCTACTAAATTGGGAACTTGGTAAAGAGCATTTATTAAGTGCTTACCATGTGCTAGGCATCATGCTAAATGCCAGGAAAACAGAGATAGTTAAAGTGTCTGCCCTCAAGGAGATACCATTCTAATAGGAAGACAACAGACCAACAACCACGTACATATGAGATACATATTTATAAACAGCGGTAATCTCAGAAGTATGAACAGAGGGGTTTATGGGGAAGGCCTCTTGCAAAAGGTGGGAAGATCTTTGTGATCAGTCTAGTGAAGACTTTTCATATAATTATTAACATGGTTGCATCACCAGATTCAAAGCCAGAAGGTTAGACCCCACATAATGATTCTGAAGTGCATGGACATGTATGTAAATAAACTACTAGGGTATAAAGGGGAAGGCAGCCTATATCAGTCAATAGCTCTGTGACTGCAGAAACCACAACTCCCTATTATTGAAATGTCCAAGTAAAATATGGGTTGGCCAGAAGTTCACAGGAGCTGGGCTGTTTGCTGATGTTAACCAGATTCAATGGATCATGACTTAGCATTCTCTTTAATATTGCTCAAGTATTCTCTAGCACATTCCCCAATTGAGTTCTTACTGATATTTTTGAGTTCCATTGAACAACTCCTTTGGAGACAGAATTTAATTGTAGTTGTTCTCCAGTTGTTTTTTTTTTTTTTGAGTTCACAGATTAGGAACTAATCCTTGGGAAGAAGGACCATGGAACATTCTAGTTAGATTACTAACTGGCATTATTTTGGAAATAAGTTTACTTGAACTATTCTATGTGTTTTACCACAAACCTTCCCTCTACCATTTTTCCTCCATGTTCACATGTAAACTGGAAGGCAGTTATTGGGTGTAAACATGTAGATAGTTAAATTTTCCCAAAACATAACCCCCAAGTCCACAAGAAACAAATCCAAAACTGGTTCTTAAGGTGATTTTGAAAGAAAAAGTATGGCTGTCATCCAGGAGATGGAGATTTGAACTTTTAAAAGATGGCGGGATGCCTGAAATGTGATTATACCAGCTGGAGGCCTAGGAAGTTACATTTGTTCATGGCTAATTCTTCATGACCCCCTTCAGGATTTTCTTGGCAAAGAGTGATTTTTCATTGTATAGATAAGGAAACTGAAGCAAACAGGGTTAAGTGACTTGTGCAGGGTCACACAGCTACTAAGTATCTGAGTTTGTATTTTAATTCAGGTCTTCCTGACTCCTGTTCGGGCCCTCTATCCACTTTTACCTCCTACCTGCCCTATAAAGATATTAATGTCTATATTGTTGTATCTGTCATTTCACATACAAATCCATGCTATGTCTTTCTTATTTGTACTAATTTAAATGGGTAAATTAGATTCTGAGCTTAGGAATTTCCTGCATCAATTAAATTATCTATCAGTATCCACCCTCACCCCTTCTTCCCAATCTTACAATGCTAAAAAGTTTGTTTTCCCTTTGGGGATAGGGAAAGAATGGAGGGTGGGGTGATTTAATTTTTAAAGATGAAAATGCAGCTGACAGGACACTATTGCCTGTCAAATAACTTAAGTGAATATATACAGTTACTCTTAAAAAGCTTAACTAGTTTACAAATAAACAAATAAACAAAAAAAAAACCTTTGAGCAACTAAGTCATTTTGACTGTTATTAAATCCTCAGATTGACTGCAAAGAACTTATGAAGAAAGATGCTGTGTGCATCCAGACAAAGAGCTGATAAAATAAATAGAAGCATTTATAGTACAATTTTACATATACATACATATTTGTGTCTAGTGGCAACTATCTCTAGGATGGGAAGAATGGAAGAGAAAAAGGGGGAAAAGAAAATTACACATTAACTTTATTCTATGTTCAAAAGCAATAGCAAGTTTTATATAATGGGTTTGCAATTTCATGTGCAATCCTTTCCCCCTCCCCCACTATGTTATGGAAATGCTTGTTTTAGTTCTTTAAGTTCAGAAAGGAGTATATATATATATATATATATATATATATATATATATATATATATATATATATATATAT